>VHKM01000286.1:0-567500 GCA_007210695.1 Neogobius melanostomus
AATATAACCTGTTCAATATAAATACCAAAACAAAGACTTTTCTGAAACATACAGAGAACAAAGAAATGTGTTGCCACGAGAAGGCGCATAGGATCCAGATTATGTGTATTTCCTATTTCAAGAAGAGTGTTGTGCTGTGAACGGTTGTCAGTCTATTGCTCAAATTGACCAAATTGAGAATTGGTAGCAAGTTATGAAATCTGTTGAGAGGAGCCCTCCCAACCGGGCTCAAAACCTTGGTCTTGTAAGCACACTCAGATAGGAACATCATCTACAAATCAGCTGTTTAGGCAGCTGGGTGGGGGTTTGTGAGGGAGTACTTGCCTCTTCAACTAGCCCGCCTCTACACCCTGGCTTAACTGCACCACACTATGCAGGGCTATACATCATACTATCACATATAAACTCAATTAAACAGAACTATAATAATAATAAATTAAACCCAAATTAAATTATAATTAGGATGGAGATGACAACTGGGACAGTAGCAAAAGATCTCAGAGTATAATTATGTATATAACCTTTATAACATTAAAAGTAGACATTCTTTTGTTCTTTATTTTGCTGTTGTTTTATTTTTATTCTTCTTCATTATTATTGTTACTTGCCCTATGTTTCCTTTGTTTATGATTGCTAACCTTGTAATATTAAATGTAATGTTATTTTATTTTGGTGGCGCTATAAGCCTTTGCTTCAGCCCACTCCCTTTGGCGGTTGACTGCTCAAACAAATAAATAAACAAACTAAAGCACAGCCCACAAAACAAAGACAGACCTGCGCCCTGCTCCATTACCTGAGCTAAAACTTTATAAAAACAGCTTCTGACACGATCACTTAACCAATTTCTGCCATTAACGTGTATGTAAAATGCTGAGTGTTTGTACACTTAACACCTAAGACATTTTTCTTATTTGTGCATACCTTTAAAACCAACCATCACTGTCCTCCAACTTTCCAAGAGGAAAGAACTTATTTGAAATAGTGCTTTTCATATAAGTCACACCCAAAGCACATCGCACATGAAAAGAGGGGTTCATTCATCCATGTAGCCACAGTTTCCCCTGGCAGACTGGACAGCAAGCGAGGCTGATCTAACTGATCTTTGCCTTTTTGACATTCTTTCTTTGTTTTTCTGTGACTCTTTTTGTTTGTTTCGTCGATTTCGTCACGTTTGTGATATTTATGTTTTTTCTTGAAGCTTTAGATGGTTAAAGCCAAACTGGAGAAAATGTGCTCGCGTTCATGTGGGATTAAGAGGTAAAGCTTGTTGTTGTTGCACTCAGTTCCAGAAGAGGTGCGTTAAAAAATGAAAACAAACAATTTGAATATTATGTAAATACAGATTCCAGCCAGACTCTTCAGAACAAACGGAGCTCTGCACTGACGGTTAAGTAACACTTATTATCTAGTTAAATATCTTTGTCATGTTTTCATTGAAACAATAGACTTCATGGGCTGTTCAAAAATTGTTTTACTCGCAAACTCTGGGCTTATGTGAGTCTGGTTTATTGTGCATAAAACCAGACTCACTCCGCCAACTTAGTTCTAAACTCTTAATTTACCACTTCGCCTTTTACCCACAAAACACATTTTATTACTGCACACTAATGTTTTATTATTAGATCAACTTGTTCAGCTTAAATGTGAAAAGTAGATTTATGATGGCAATAATAATGATTTCATATTTAGTGAAAAATTTATATAGAGCTTTGCAAAGTTCTATAGTTATTTTTCTTTATGTTAAGCACACAAACAGATTTAAAAAATATCCATCACTTTAATGGAGCACTTTATGTCTGGATCAAGTGACGTCTCTGTGGCATTCTGTGAATGTTAAAACACGCTCGTGCACGGCGGAGCTGTGAGTAGTTTGTAGTAAAGTCACTTGTGTTCTTCCTCTGCTCGCTCCTCACACACAGATGAAGGCATGCATTGTGATCTGCCCTTCGTCGTGTCTTAAAGGATGTTGCTGAAGAGCGCTGTCCTCCCCTTATCTCTGTCTTTTTGGCTACTCCTGTGTTTACACTCAGACAGAGAGAATCGAGCTGAAAGCTCACTTTATTAAACAGTTTATGAAAAAGCCTCAGACGTGGTTCAGAAGTTGCTCTTCTGTGTTATATGTGTGTAACTGTATTTATTTATTATACTTTGACCTAAAGACAGAATCAGTAAAATGTTTTTGTAAGAAAGCAGTGGATGAATAAGAACATTCATTTTGAAGAAGCCCCAATTTCAAAACCAGCAGACATCTCTGCACAAAAATGTTATGGATCAAAACAGGCGGGTAACACGTTGTTGTGGCGTATAGCAGGCCGCTCACGCTCTTTTTAAAGCTTTTAAGCATGAGTGAGAGAAACACAGTGAGAAATAGGCAGTTCATAAGCCGAGAAGACATAAAGGTCTTAAACTGGGCACATGTGTGAGTCTTCTCGTCTTGTTCTCTCAAGTACAGTGATCCCTGAAGTCACAGCCCGACGGATGTATTATCTGTAAAATGACTGTGCTGCTGGGGGCGTCTGTAGCCTCTGCAACCGGATGAGGCTGGAGCGTCCACCGTCACCCCCGTGTGCTCTATGCTTCTCTGTCTTTAACTGAGGCAGTTACTGCTGCTGATGCAGGACTGATCATTTTTCAGAACAGGTATCAGGCGACAAAATCCTTGAATTCAGGACGTCATGAAGATTTTGTTCAATAACTTCTTATCTAACTCAAGATAAAAATGTCTTCAGCTAAAAAACTAAAAATATACATTTTCAAATTCCCCATATATTAAAATTTCCCATCCATAAATCTTCTATAAAGGTTAATGCTGGTCAGAGGCATGCTGGTAAATCAGGAGGAGTCGGATGTTTCCTGTGGTCCGCTCGGGTTGCGGTCTTTTGTCCCGTCAAATAAAATAATAATTAATAACAGACTCCACAGTCTGCCATTCCAGCCTAAAGCTTAACTGCAGGCAGGGGAGCCGGCGGTGTTCCAGATATAAATGAAGAACACCAAGCGAATGTCAATGGTAAATTCTATTCAAAATAACGACAGAAAAAAACAAAACAAAGCAATTGCATCAAAACTTTCATTCTTGTGCAGGGAGATACCATTTGACGATGCAACCTAACTCAAACGAACACCCCTTGGTAAGTTGGCAGTTGTGCCAGCCCCAAACCAAGCAGAGACCAAGTGTCACTCGAGTAAAAAGGAAAGGCAGTGAAAGGGTAGAAAAAGGAAACGAAATAAATATGTATTTTATCTGCATAACCTTGTGCTGGTTGGGTATATGTATCAGGCTCAAACTGTTTGTGAAGCGCCCATATGAAAAGAGAAAGTTTAGTATTTGAGACCAGCATTACGACTGCCTCGAGGACGACTATAAATTTATTTTGTAGTTTTTATTTATTTATTATATTCTTCTATTATAAACAATATAACCATAAACGAAACGCCGTATCCTTGCTAAGCTTGTCCATCCTTGTAACTCTATCTTATGAGACACTCTTAGACCTAATGTATGACCCAACCCTAACCCTAAGACACCAACACACACACACACACAACACAGCGCACACACACACACACGCACACGCAACACGCAACACGCCACACGCACACGCACACGACACACACACACACACACAACACACACACACCACCAACACACACCACACACACCACACACAACGCACACGCACACGCACACGCACCACGCACACGCCACACGCACACACACACACACACACCACACACACACAACCACACACACACACACACACACACACACACACACACACACACAAGACACTATAGTTTAAAAACGGTGGTCACAAAACCAACTGGAACATTATAAAACATAAATAAAGGAAAGATAAAAAGCTCTCGACTGCATCTTATTATTTATTTTTATTGATGATCCCATCTAGCACAGCAACTGTCCACTATTCTTCCTGGTCCGACGTATAAAAACAAAAATACATTACAAATACAATAAGATACAAAAAGCCACGCAACAAAGTATACAATAATCACTTGTATCCACAATTCCTATCAATACTTTCTTGACATTAATTCCACCAATTAGGTAACAAAAACTCTAGCCATAGTGTAATATATTCTTCAGTCAGTTCGTTTTGCAAATTTTATGTCCGCAACTCTCGACCTTGCGTCTACCATCCGCGCCACCGTCGTGAATAGAAATGTTTCAATACCGATTTAAAGTTTTGATGTTTACTACCAACGTTAGATATCTGGTTGCAATCCATGCATGCATTGCTCTGTGACATAACGTTTTCTGAGCACTGTTGAATGTACTTTTGATAAAAACAAATTCCCCGCTATGGCGTGTCAGTTGGATAGCCGTGTTTCATTCATTGCTAAATAAGAGTCTTGTAAAGAACTTAGGCTGCTTTGATTGCTATGTATATTTTGAAGGAAGACAATAATGAATACAATAATCTATCTTTTACTGATAACCACTTAAGTCATTCCGCATATCTTTGGTGTGTTGTATATCGCAGCGCTAACACCAGTCGAGCTGCTCGGTTTTGAACGGGCTGTAGCCCTAACACACACAAACAGCAGGCAGCATGACCACACTACTGAGCAATATCAAGATATGACAGAACCAGACGCTTGGCTTATTTGTTTAGTTGCTTTCCATGTTAAAACCAATACTTTTTGTGTTGTCATGTTCAGTATATCCTTACATCTTTCTTATAACGAGAGACCATTTCCCATTTTATTTTTATTATCTAGTTATTAAACAATATGTGCGCTTTTACTCACACACATGTTAACTCTATAATTATTTATATTTCAGAATCATTCATGCTTCGATCAGTATGAAGAAGGAATGAAAACTGCCACTTCAGAACAGTGACTTGCCTAAAAGCAAGCTGAAAATGGCACAGAAGGTATGACAAGTCCAAAATATTCCGTTGTGCAACATCGGGATCACAGGAGGTCTAGGCTCTGTAAATCCACTTCTGTCAAGCTCTTGAGAGAAAATAAAAAACAGAACAGAAGAGCCCAGCTAAAACTGGATGAAGGAGACCACCACAGAGAGAACAGAGTATCCCCATCAAAAGACACCAACATTAGAATCTGGAATCTGCGGGATCGCACCGTAAATAGTTCCACTGCTGATAAAAATACATAAAGAGATGGAGTTTGAGAAGTACGACTTCTCATAATTGTTCCAACATCGCTTCAGAGAAAGATGCAAAAACTGCAAAAAGAAATTTCAGAACATGAACAAAAGTGCTACTTTGTCTCGATCCAAATCGACCAGAACATAAACAGTGAGAAAGAGGAAGATCCAAACACCAAAGAGAGACTCCTTAAAAGAGTTCAGAACTACTGCACTGAAGTAAAGTGTTTCTGAATCCGACTTGTCATTTTATTTAAAAACTATATTTTACTGGACATGTCTTTTACCTTCAAACAGGAACTCGAGAAGCTTGGCTTTAAGTCTCAAAGTTTTCCTTGTGTCTGGTTTCAGACTTCATCTGTACAATTAATGATTTGGAAACTCTGAGGAGGACCTTCTAAACATCAGAGAGATGTTCTTCTCTGGCTCGCCCAACATCAGTCTGACTCGTCGACAGAAGAAACAACTTTGGCAAGTTGAATTAAATCTCACTGTAGCTTCAGCTAGCATGCATTCTGTGCCAGTCCCTCGAGTCTCTCATGTGGGTTGATATTGACATCTATACTGTGATTTGAGATACTGTGTTGTTTCTCTGGCCTTACTCTGAGTTACTGCAGAATGTCCGATGTTAGTGGTGTTCTTAGAGGATTCTCTATGCAGAAAATAAAAATCACCTCTTGCAGGCTGAAATTACCAAAATCTATTAATAAACAGGGATATTGCCCTCTTCTGCTACTGTCATCACAGAAATGGCAATAGAAGAAGACTCAGTTTGTCCCAATTATTGAACACTTGTCGCAATATGGTCTGTCTGGTGTTACACCTTTTTACAATGCTTGTCTTAATTATTCTAACTATCACTGACAGAGGACGCTCAACGGTTTTAAAGATCTGGGCTGAACGACAGTACAGGGTGAAAAAACATGTACATATCTCATAGATCTTAGATTCAATCAACATAATCCATAACTTTGGTTAACAAAAAAATAGGGGAAAAAATCTATTTCCATTTAATAATAATCCTGAACACAACGTATTATGAATTTTCCTGACTCTTCAACAAATTAGACAAACTATTTATCTTTTTTCTTTTACCAGGTAAACCAACTGGAATAAAAGAGCCCGTTAAAACCATGTGCACTGATCATAGCTTGCAGTATTAGTTTTTTAAGGCTGTAATATAAAACAAATGAGGAGACAATTTCTTTTCAATCGAGGCAGAGAATTGAAATAAATTGACCGAAGGAAGTTGCAGACTTTGGAACTGAGAGTTTATGAAACTACTCGAGTGCAGTGTATGACTAAATATTTAACACAGAGCTTGAATTGTAAATGAGAACAAAAACTACATGAATTGTCTGTTGTTTTATTGCTGATCATGTTGTCACTGTAGCAAAATTCAGGAGAATTGGAGCCTTTGAGCTTTATAGGCTCTTCTATAACACAATTATATTTTAAACAAATGACTTTGACGCAGGAAAATGATTCTTTATGGAGAAAATCGTGTGAACAAAACAGACTTAAATAAATCAACTTTGAGAGAAAACAATTGTATTTGTGAATATTTTATCGGAAGGGAATGAGCACCAAAATATAAATAAAATGAACAAAAAACAAAATTTTCACATCCATTTGTATGTTATTATGTTTCTGGATCCTTAAGACTCCTTCAGTGCTTGAGTGGCCACCTGAACATCATTCATTCCTCCCTAATTTCAACAGGGGATTTACATTCTGAGGAGAAAGAGCGAGAGGGTAACAGAGGAGGGAGGGGGAGGGAGAGAGGGGGAGTGAGAGAGAGAGGGAGAGGAAGGAGAGGGCAAATGGCAAGAGCGAGGGAGGGTGAATGCGTAACGGGGAGAGGATGATGGGGAAAGGTACTAAACGCCAATTGCAAATTTTGAAAAATAATAACTTTATCTTCAGGGACCACTGGGGAGTTAGTTTGGAAATAGTCATTTTATAGTATTTTATTTAGTTATTTAAGGACAATGCATTAAAAAAAAAGATCAATAAACGTAAAATAATAATAATAATAATAAAAAGAGAGAAAAGCAGGGCTTATAGCTAAAAGGCTAATTTCATCCTCTGCTCCCCCAATGGACAGGCCCGGCCTACTCACCACACATCAGCCAAAGCAACAATCAATCAAATCAATCAATCATCAATCACATCAATATCTATTCTGCACCACACACCTGTGCACTCACTCAACACTCCTATACACCCCACCTATTACACACACCACACCCACTTCCAACCAGCCTTCACATACTTCCTTTTCAGCCGCCTCACTTCCCCAAATCTACACCCCGCCACACACACACATTGTGTCATGGCTTAGTTGGATCTGTGCATTCACAAAATCAAGTCTGTGTTTTGTTTTGTTTTATTCTTCCAGCAGTTTGAGTCTGATTTTGGGGTGGGCACTTATAGCTTTGGCTTTCAGCCCACCTCCCTTGTGGCAGGTTAACTGCTTCAAACAAATAAATAAACTAAAACTAAACTAAAATCTATATGTTTTGAAACAGCTTCACTTTTTAAACTCTAGTAAAAGTATAGTCTGCGCCCTCTCTGGTTCTTTTCATATATGACAACATACTGCTAGCTGAAGGAGAACATTAGTCTCAGTTATACTGAAATAAATCCCAGTTAAGAAGGAGAGTTTTAAAATCCTAGTTTTTACCAGAATAATATCGTTTTGTTTCATCTGGGCCCTGCCGCTCGCCCGGGAGACCCCTCTGAATCCAGGCTAATGGGACTGGATCCAGACCCAACGCGACCGATGAATTATTCACCACAAAACTCTCTGCGGTATTTACTCTTTTATTGCATCATATTAAGATCATAACAGACAAACAAGGAACACCCGCACACTGCAATACTACTACTACTACAATACTTACTACTACTACTACTACTACTACTACTACTACTACTACTACTACTATACTACTACGATCTGCTAAATACAAACAACTACCAAAACAAACAGTGTCGAGCGGCTCGAATAAATGAATGGAATCCTCAAAAAAAGTTGCAGTTCTTCCACGTTTATTTCGCCAAAACACACAGGACGTCCCGTCAGAGTTTCCCCCTCCACACAAGTTCCTCTTAAATAGTGAAGAATAAACCACTGACCCACATTAGAGGTAGACAATGTACAAATATATTTCATGGCTAATATTTACAATGATGAAAACCGTTTTATTTGATTTTAGCAGCAGCAATTCATTTAGATTAAAGTGCATATAACAGGTTTACTGCTTTTGACAAATATGAATGATTCAGATAACAGCTGTTTTAAGTCATAAGTGTTCATTTTTAGTTCAGTCAAGCCAGCAAATTCAAAAAAGAAGATTTTAGTTTTTATTTATAGAGTAAATCCAGAGACTTGATCATGATTTCTCATTGACTTAACATGTCGGCACGGCAACAGTTTTCAAATAGTTCACCTCTATCCTATGTTCACTTCCTGTCAGGTCCAATAAGGAAGTTAAACTATAAACAATCACAAAAACTAGTCGTCAAACTAAGAAAACTGGGTAAAACAATTTTTAGCAAATAATTGTGTTCAATTTGGACGAAAATAGTGTCTAATGTGTCATATGTACTTAAGCACCACTGAGTGTGGAGGGAATGAAACTCACAACACAGGCAGAAACCAGAAATACGACCACATTAGCCAGTGCTCCGGTCTCTGCACTGCTTCCTGTCACTCAGAAAATAGAAATTAACATAACATACTGTATATTGACCAAAAAAATGCAATTATACATCTCCAACAACTCTGTATATTTGATAAGTAGTTAAAATATTTTATTTTTAGTCTTAAATGGTGCTTCCAGTAAACTATTTGAAAAATTGTAGGCCTACCTTCTCGAGTATAGTTTTAGTTATACGGAGCCTACTTTTAATCTCTACTGAGTTTTATGTTTTGTTTCACACAATTTATGGCATCACAGTAATAAAATCAGACTTTTGCCACTCAAAACAGTTACTCACAGATACCTCAATTATTGGCTAATTGCATCCTTTGTCCCTCATGCACTGTCAAAACACACTTATGTACAGAAAGTCATCTTTGTTGATTACAACTGTATCTATGAGTTAGTAGATATACATGAGTAGGAGTAAAATCAGTTGTGTTCAAATTATTACATTGTTTTATACTTGAAATATCCCACACATTTAAAGCAGCACTAAGTAAAGGATATTGTTGTTTCAGTGATATTTCAAGGAAACTGCGCTTCAGAACAGTGACCTGTCTCTAAGCAGCTCAAAAGGCTCTGGAGTATTTGGACAGGTTAAAAAATGTTCCTCTGAACATCGCAATCACTGGAGAGTCTGGCTCTGGTAAATCCACTCTGGTCAATGCTCTGAGAGGAATCAAAAAACAAAACAGAGGGAGCAGCTCCAACTGGTGCAGTGGAGACAACTATGGAGCCAACAGAATACATCCATCCTCAGTACCCCAATGTCAAAATCTGGGATCTGCCTGGAGTCGGCACCACCAAGTTTACAGCTGACAAATACCTGAGCATGTGGGGTTTGAGAAGTACGACTTCTTCATCATTGTTTCTGTGATCGTTTCAGAGAAATGATGCAAAACTGGCAAAAGAAATTCAGAAGATGAAGAAAAAGTTCTACTTTGTTCGATCCAAGATTGACAACAGCATACGAGACGAGAAAAGATGGTGATCCAGAATTAAATGAGGTGAATCTCCTTGAACTTATCAGGGACAACTGCTCTAAAGGTAAACCATTGTTTTGTCATTTAGAATATACATCATCCTGTTTGTGTTCCAACTCATGTTTATTCACTCATCTTTGCAGAACTGCAGAAGCTGGGCTTTGAGTCTCCAAAGGTTTTCCTGGTGTCCAGTCTCAAACTCCACCTGTATGAATTTGAGGATTTGTGGAAACGCTAGATAAAGAACTTCCAACACATCAGAGAAATGTCATGCTCTTGCACTGCCCAACATCAGTGCAGACGTCATCGAGCAGAAGAAACAGGCTTTAGAGGACAGGATTAAGTGGTACACTTTAGCTTCAGCAGCAGGTGCTGTTGTGCCAGTCACTGGTTTCTCTGATGCTTTTGATATGGCCCTTTTATTAGAATTTGCCACAGAGTGCAAAGATCACTGGGCCTTATGCCTGAGTCACTGCAGAATCTGTCCAATGTTAGCAGCATTTCCTCTTGAGGATCTCCAAAGCTGAGATAAAATCATCTCTTGGCACAGATCAATTAAACACAACTGTAATGATAAAAGTGTTGTCCAAGGCTGCTAATACATTACATCAGCAGCAGCAGAGCTAGAAGCCAGCCCTATATCAGTTTTTGGAATTGTTCTTGCGATGGCTTCTTCCAGTGTTACCACCTATACAGCTCTCAAATACATACTAAAGTCACTGACTCAGGAGCTCAACAGATTTTTATGAAAGCTCTTAAGCTGTGCACATCGTTGATCATCATTTCAGCATTTGCACATACTTAATGTATTTACATATTGTTGTTTTACTTATCACAATGATCCAGTTACGTTATTGTTGATGTGCACATGTTAAGATCTGAATTCTTATTTTCCAACATCTTTATTCATCACATTGAATTTACTCTAAGCATCTATTGATTAATCTGTAAAATAAAAATAAGTGCAATCAACCACCACCTTTCTGTATAAACCACGGTTAATGACAGGGTACTTGTTTACCATAAAATAAACGCTTTTGATCTTAAAGATGGAAGTTTGTGTCTTTCACCAATTCATCACATCCGAAAAACGTGCAAGGTCAATGTTGAGGCGAGCTGCACATGCGAAAAATACAAGAGAGTCCAAACAGTGTAAATAGTTTAGTCTTTATTGAAGGGACAGCACAGAGACATTAAGCTCAAAGACAGATACGTTCTGCACCTGATTATAGCTAGTTCCATCTGCAGTCCCTGGCTACATAGATAATATACAGTAACACTGTAGTCAAAGTACAGATAAAACAAGATATATATATATATATATATATATATATATATATATATATATATATATATATATATATATATATTAGGGCTGCGGAAGTTAACTATTAATTTAATCGTTAACGATTAATGAATTTTAACTATTAAAATATTTTTAACGATTAATCTTTTTTTAGATCTGTGTAACGCGTAAATAAAACTATGCACAGGCTGTAAAAGTTCACTGGTTCCGTCAAATATGCCACTTTCCCCGTGGCCGCAGCCGTAGGAGCCTCCAGCTCCAGGCTGAGTGAGCTCCGCTGCCCCGCACTCGCTCACTTCACCTGGGCAGCGCAACAGTTGCCCGCATCCACCGGCTGACTGTAGCCTCGTTGACTCGCTAACCCGCTCCAACAGACGCACCACTGAGGGCGGTGAACCGTATGAGACATCGCACGGTGAGGTGAAAGTTATACCACTGTATACATGTGAACTTTACGGCTTTTACTTAGTAGCTAGCGGTAGCGGCTAATGCCTCAGTCTGCACAACAACAACAAAGTTACAGCGCGCAGCTGTGCATGAGACTGTGCACCAAACTAATCCAAGTTTGTGACGACTGTAGCTTTCATATTTGACAATAGCCGCGTGAAACGTGAGAGCATCTACAAGCTAAAACCTACAAAGCTAACGGATAGCTATCATTTACTGTGAGGCTAATCCTATGGCTAAATTGACCGGGCAAGTGCCATGGCTCAGTACGCACTCTGCGCTCAGTTGATCTCCAGGTGGACCGTGTGGTCATTGGGGAGAGGGCTGATCTCCAGGTGGACCGTGTGGTCATTGGGTGCTCACATATATGAGCGGTTCTGTGGTTACAGCTGATCAGAGATGTTAACGTTGGCAAGTTTACTGAACCTGAACCAAAGTTTACATTCTTTGGACTTGCAACAAAAATTAACAAAAATTAACTATTAATTAATCGTTAATTTTCAAAAAGTTAACTATTAAAAAAATTAATCTTTACCAGCTCTAATATATATATATACACACAATAACATGCAATGATTAAGCATTCAGAACAAGCCCTCTCGCTGACACTGACCCTCACGCACACACACAGCATCACACCTGTATAATTCAGCCACACCTCTCATTTACTGCGTCACATTCACATTCATGAGCACTAAACATAAATTTAATAATACATTTCAAATTTCATAGTAAAATGTTCTCATACATGAATATATACACATAAGTTGTCCTGTGGTTCAAACACAGTGTTCACCTCAGTGTGAACAGCTTTGAGTTCTCCAAAGCCACTTTAAGTTCTGTGAACTGAAAATAAATGAGCCAGAACTGTGGAAATGTATGTGGGACAGAGGAATCACAGTCCAAAAGCATTGTATAGTAGAATCAGAAAACCTAAAAATACATTTTTAACTTGAGCCTGAGGACCACTCCCACAAAGCGGAGGAGAAAAGGCTGAGGCCTGTTTAAGTATCGGTTCAGCTACCTCACGGTTCGGTTTGGTTCACGGTGCAATATAAAAAAATAAGATGGTTTTGAAATGAAACAGCTTAAATGTTCAGATTAGGCAGTATTTATTGTCTCAGAATAAAATTGGAAATGCTTTCTAATTTTTCAATGCTGCGTTATGATAAAACAAAATACAAAACAAACCTGTAGTGCTCTAAATAAAAATAAATAAATAAAAATAAATAAAATAAAAAGCACCACACACGCAAACTCCACACAAAGGCTCCACCTGGGATTCAACCCAGGACCTTCTTGCTGTGAAGCACAAGCACTAACCGTTATGCCACCGTGCCAATTATTACCATGGCCTGCTGAATTATGATGAACTCACAAAAATCCGTTGTTATGCAGTGTTCGCTGATTGGTTTGAATCCATCCAACGGGTTTCATATTCCAGACTGATAATGGTACAATCGAAGTGACTCTTGTGACTGAATTAAACCCCTGTGACATATTTTGGACACACAGTGATATGTGGCCATGTTTGGGCCAGGTCCCTGTGAGACCGGCTCTGGGTGGTTACAGGTAAATACAAAACATCTCAGACGCGAGACTTCAGACAAACCTGACGCGGTAACACACTCCGTTCATAACATTTAGACCAGTTTATTAATACTTTGATCTAATATTGTATTGTCTACACAATAAGGGAAACAAAACAATTAAAAGTAGCTCACCCGTTTTATCTGTCGTTATCCCATGTGTTTGTTTTATTCTATAGATTAATCTACATAATATAAATGTAGTATACTGAGGGGCAAATTACCAGATAAGGACACAAGGTAAGTTTCTGATAAAGACAGACGTTGACTTCCAATTTGAAGCAGTTTATTAATAATTTGGATTAGGATCTTCAGGATTGGCTGCAACGTAAGAGCAGGACGCTAAATTAAGAAAGAAAGAACTTATTAATCTACAAGAGTTTAACTAAGGGTGTTTAGCTAAGGGCGGAGCCAGTGGGAGCACTTCAGAAACTGTAAAGGAAAAGGAAACCACCCCACTACATAAACATCAATGGGCTTTTTCATTAATAAAGTGGTTGGTAACAAAAGACCACAAATGTTCATGTCAGGACCTGGTTAAAACTATTGAAATATAACCAGATTCAGACGTGTTCTCATTTGTAGAATATAAAAAGCAGAGATTGTCATAAAGGGTTTTAATTTACTGCAGTCGGCAAGAACGTTTATAGGGCTTTACAGGGCAAAGCCATTATATCGTACAAAGCTTCCAAAAATATCGTATTTCAGCACAAATTATCATACAATATAAATATGCCAATAGTGCTGTAGCACCTGCACAAAATATGGCTTATATCATCACCACCCCGAACTACAACACAGGCGCAAGAAACTGTCCCATTTATTACACACGACCTGCAAACCAAAGAGGATGCGTCTGCCCCTTGTTTCGCGCTCAGTTTTTCTGCACAAATAAATTAGATTTTTATATTTTTAGAAAACCTGCTCTTTACTGTGAGAACAAATGCAGTGCAACATTCAAAACAGGTAAGTCTAATCCACATTTTATACATTTAGTTCAAAACCACGTTCTTCTGTAGTATAGTGTCCTGTTTGTTTTTTAACATGCGTCCCCACCAGGGTTCGAATTACAAAGTGGCTTTTCGGGGGAGCCCTATTTTTCTCGTAGTAATTTCAGTGCAGCGTTTTTGTAGGTTTGAAATCCAAACATCACCCTCCATTCTTCACACTCTGATGCTTGGAGAAGCCCGTTAACGGTTGCCGTAATCAGTCGATTGCAGGATTTGGTTTTTATCAGATTTACTTTGGAGAACAGACGCTCACATTGTTAGAATGAGCAAACATGAGATCTTAAAGCAGTTGCAATAATTAGCCTTTGACTCATTTTCAAGCGACTCCTACTCCTACACGCTCTTATAGAGACCTTATAAGATGCTAATTGTTAATTGATTGAAAGCTAGATATTCACGCACACGCACGGCACATGCTCAGTGCAACAGACTGAAGAGCAGTGCCGGCGTGGCTAATTGGGAGAGTCGGGAGAATTCCGAAGGGCCGGTCGGGGAGATGGCCGGTCTGGCCGCGGCTCCACAGTCACGGCTGCAGTGCGGTAGGGTGGATCCGGCCCGCCAAACAATCAAATATGGCCCACGCCTCATTTTCCATAAAAACATGTTTTGGGCATATTTGGCGCCACTTTCGCGGCGCATCTGCACCGCTTTGCTCAGCAGGGTCTGCGGCTCTGCGACCATCACCCGCCTCAGCGGTTCAAATAAAAACATGTCTCTGTTAAACGTTGTAAAAGGACTTTTAACTAAGAAAACAGGAGCTTATCGTTGGACGGACTGACAGATTTCACCAAACCAAAGCACAAGGGCCATGTGCATCGTGTTTTGGGAGTTTGGCTCGGATTATCACATGCAGAAGCAGGACCCGGGAGATGGATGGCGTGTTTCTCTTCATTGTTACAAAGGGCCTGACCAGCTTCTCCAAGGTAAGGAACAGCTGTTTGTGTTTGTAAAGCGGGTGATGTGATGAAGCTGATGGCGCGTGAGTTTGAGGAAAACTGCACCGGCAGCACGAGTGTTGTTAACCGGTCAATACGCGCATTAAACGCTATCTGGACTCTAACTGAGCCAAATAATATGGAATCATTCATTTGACAGACTGCATTTTGTAGCTTCCTTTCTCCATTGACTTTATTCGATCCGCATTTGTGTGAAAGATACAAGCGCAGCAGAGATGCTTCTTTGCAATGGTAGGAGTTATGAGTAGAAGCTGAATAAATGACAATGCAAACATGAGCCCACCATCTCACAGGCTCTCTCATGCTTTTCATTGTTCATCCATCCATCCACTTTCTTCCACTTGTCCGTTGCCGGGTCGTGGGGGCAGCTGTTGGAGCTGCACCAGCCCCTATAGCTCCTCCTGCAGGTGGTGGGTCCACAGAAGGACGGCCTCATGGTTCTAACCGGGCCTGTTGGTCTCTCATAAGAGGGAAGAGAGAAGTAACAGGTTTGTTCTTCACTGTTACGTGGTACGGAGCACAAACTGAACCTCTTAACCCCACTTTAACCAAACAGTTCAGCTTTACCCAAATCTAAGAGCTTACAGCCTAAAGACCAGTGTAACGCCTTATTTGAAAGCTAAGACCTATGTTTTTTTGTCACTGTTTTGTCACTTATTTGTTGCCTTTTTGTGAAATTTTTGTCTCGTTTTCATCCTCGTTTTTGTTGCTAATTTGACCCTTTTTTTGGGTAAAGCCAAACTGGAGAAAATGTGCTCAGTTAGGGTGGGGGTTAAGAGGTTAAACAGAGATGGATGATTACAATAAAATGTCTCTCTAAAGACCAGTATCTCTAACATGTCATTCATCTCCAACACAATAATTGAGACTTAAATGACATTTTCTCATATTTCTATCAATGACACGAGTAACAAGTGAACCTTTTAGACTGTGGCTCCTGTGGATCTGTCCTAATGATAAACCTTATAACCTATAACAGCTGCTCTGCACTAAAGAACATATGGAGTAAGGGCGACACCTACAGGCAAACCACATTATTATGATCAGAGTCAGTACATGTACTCAAGTAAGAGGAAAGTGTTACTCGAGTACTGTGAGGAACTGAAGAAAAGTCTGATTTATTTACAATGAACGAAACGTCAAATCCTGAAAATACAGAAAAAGGAGACGATACATCTGTTTAGATTTGATCAGAATGAAGCTTTTGTTGCTTTAACCTCTGACCCCGTCTTAACCGAGTGCATTTACTCCATTTCAGCTTTGACCAAATCTAAAAGCTTCTTGGTAAAAATGTCAAAATAGCAACAAAAAAGTGATGGAAAAACATGTAAAAAAAATAAAAATAAAGTGGCGACAATGTGAGGAAAAAGCTCCATTTAGATGAGTTTTGTAGGTCTTAGCTTTCAAATAAGGTGTTACTCTGGTCTATAGGCTGTGACCTTTTAGTTGTGGGTAAACCTGATCTGGAGAAAATACACTTGGTTAAAGTGGGGGGTTTATTCCATTTCCAAAATCATATATCAGTCACATTACACTTTATCGTCCACTTGGTGGCGCTGTGTGTCTGTCACTTCATCATCTCCACTTTGGATCAGTTTACATTGATTTATTTCCAGTGTTTGTTCCTTAAATGTCATTAAAAAGCATTAAATCAGATTCAAACTGGCCATAAATCTAAGTTACTGTAAAATGATGACGAAACAGTTTTTATAAGTTCATCTAAATCAAACTGAGGATTTAAAACAGATTTTCCTCTGGACCTGATTCTGTACAAAACATGAACAAAACATGAACAAAACATGAACAAAACATGAACTACACATGAACTAAACGTGATAGCTTGTGTTTAAACTAATAAATCTAAATGTGGTGTCGCCTGTATAACCATGATAACTGTCTATGCAGAGTTCTAGTCTTAGTTTGTTGCTCATTTCTCTGTATTTCTCTTCAGCTCGACTATGGTCTAATTATTTCCTCATAAAGGCGTCCAAAAGTGGAGACAATATTCAGAAACATGAGCGTGATGTTGGTCAGGAGAATAAGAATAATGTGAATCCAGTCACTGTCAACAATGATCAGGGAAACATTTGAACTTTTGCTTTTCTCTCCTGACGTATCGGCTCTGAAACAGAATTCTATGACATGAACGCAGCCTGTTGTTTTCTCATGCTGGTGCTCTGGCCAAAGGCTCGGGGTCGTTTGAGGAGAGCCTGGTTTGTCAGTGGTCTCGTATCTGTATTTGTGCTCATGTAGATTTCTCCCTCACAGAGCTGTGGGCCTGATCTGTCTGGACGTCTCTCTGAAAAACAAGTCACACAAATGTCCCATAATTAAAGGATATTTCACAGTAATGAGAAACAATGAAGGAAAAGTTTAGCTTCACTTTAATAGAAAACTGAGCAACATCCAACTCAAACAATACCTGCCCAGCCGTGGAATCCAGGGAAACAACTCGGTTTTGGGGCATTTTGAGAGAGAAATAGCTTGAGAAAGTGTAGTCTCCAAGCTTTCCAGTGATGTGTAACATATGGAAATCTGATCATATTTGGAGAAGATGTGGCAAATTGAATTTAGGAACTTGAAATATGGCAAAAGACACAAAACGCCCTGTAAACTTTTGGGCAGTTCTCGCCTCTCTCTGCTGCTCGAGTGACAATAGGGCTCAATTACATCTCATTTAGATAAGCCAAACCCGCTCCCCCCGTAAAGCTGTAAAGCACAGAGGGAGAAAAGGCAAAAAGCAAGAACAATGTGCCATCAAAGAAAGAAAAAAAGGTTCGCAAACAGGTAATATATCAATAAATGTCTCCTGCATAAATCCACTTCCCATAGAGCCTTCCTCTACAGCAACTAGCAACACCCAACACACACACATTTGACCAGAGGGAAAGAAGAACGCACACACGATCATTAGTGCCATGGACAATGACTACGTTATATTATCCTTAACCTGCACACACACACACACTAAAAAATGCTGGGTTAAAAGTAACCCAACTTTTAACCCAATGTTGGGTCAAAGTTGGTCCGACCCAACGTTGGGTTATTTTGACCCAATGCGTTAGTTATTATTTTTTAACCCAACAGTTGGGTTAATATTTTTAACCCACCGTTGGGTTGTTTATTCTTAATTTTACCCAATGATTGGGTTAATTCATAATGATCACCCCAGTGCTGTTTTAGAAACTTTATTTCTCACAAAAGCAGAACATAATTGTTTAACACAACATCATCAGCAGCAAATAATTAATTTGGTTGTTAACAAGCCTAAGGAAAGTCCCCCATTGTCCATATTGTACTTGCTGTATTTTGGTGAAGTGGTCCTTTTTCAGAATCAGAGACAGGGCTGGGGACAGTTCAGTCACAGCAGGGACAGGGCTGGGAAAGGTTCAGTCTGAAGCAGGAGACAGGGCTGGGGACACTGCAGCAGGAGACAGAGCAGGAGACAGGGCTGGGCACAGGGCGGAGGACAGTTCAGTCACAGCAGGGACAGGGCTGAGGACACTGCAGTCTACAGCAGCAGAGACCACTGTGGAAATAAGGAGAGACATTGTCACAAATGAAATCCAATACCTGGTAACCATTACTCCATCAGGGACACCAACCTTCCCATAAGACAGTGACAGTATAATGTAAGACCTTACCTTGGTAAAGTAACAGAGACATCGTCTCAGAGGCAGGCAGACACTTCCACTGAGCTGAAGATTCCACTGGAAGAGAAACATTACATTTGTGTTTGGTCTAAAACTATAAAGGGTCATGTAAATATACTGCACTTACTGGGACTGGTGTCCAGTGATGCAGATGATGATCTTCAGACTGACAGTGGAAGAGCTCAGAAGAGTTTGTTTTCTGTAGGACACACATTAACACAAGTTTGTATTTTAGCAAATGAATTAAACAGAGAATAAAACATTTCTGATAATTATAAAACTGCTGCTTACCTGTAAAGCTTTAGTGGCATTTATCAGCTCTGGAGGTTCCACATGGAGAGGGTAAAGCTGATCTGAAACACACAGGACAGAGACTTTAAAATATCCTAACTGAAAACTGTTAACACTTTTCTCTGTTTCTCCCATATCTGAGCCTCTCCTTCTCTCCTCTGCTGCTGCTGCATCTCCTCATCCATTTAACCATATTAAATTACTAAAGTCATTATGTAAGAAACAACAGCAGAGATAAGACACTGACAAGTGTTTAAGAAAGAGTTCGCGTTAGCATTAGCGTTAGCATTAGCTAACGGTTGTCGCGCGCATTATATTAAATAGGATATCATAACCGATTATTTTAACTACCTTTAGCCCTCATTATTTCAGTCAATACTTGTCCTATCAAACACGAAATAAAAACTGGGACAGAGAGTGAAGTGTCCTCTGCCAGGATTATTTAACTACACACCTCTGTGTTGAATCGTTTTTTAGCTACAGCTCGTCCAAAAGACGTGACTTTAACCCTTTCTCTTCTATGACAGATGCTAACAAGGTGTTAGGGAAACACAAAGCCAAAACCAAATTGATTAATTATTTGTGCCTAATCAGTTTCATTTGGATAAATACTGACTCTTTATGACAGAGTAATCAAATAAAAACATGTATAAATACCTTTATGAGCAGTTTCAATCGGAGGAGGTGGAGGAGCAGTAATGGCCGCTGCTGACAGTTGAGCTCAGTGGTTTTGACCCAACCTGCTGGGTAGGAAAAAAACAACCCAACTCTATGAAAAATAACCCAACAAAATGACCCAACAGCCATAACCCAGCAGTTGGGTTGTTAAAATAACCCAGCATTTTTTAGTGTGCAGCTTACGATCAAAAACGCAAACAAATCCAACCCACTGAACACACCACGTTAGCTTACAGCACAACAATGGCCTCATCAAAAAGCATAACTGAGGACGACTCCGCACACCCAGGAGGCGACAGGTGCGTAGAAGACAGTGTGTTTGATAATGAAGAGTTCCCTTCCCTTCCTCTTGTTGGGAGTAAACTCTGGCTTTGGCAATGTGTTTCGAGTATTTCATGTGTTTTCTCTTAAATACCAGTGAATTCCATGAATCTTTTAAATATTAAAATTATCAAAATTATTATGTGATAATTATGGAAATGTTTTGATTAATAATATTTACTGTAATCACATGTTGAAAATGATTAGTTTTATGGGTCACTCTTTTTGAGGAGATCACCCACAGCCGATACCTGATTGGTTAGGATTTGTTGGGGGCAGCGCCTAAAGTTATAAAATACCTGACAGAAGGGGCTGTCCTCAAGCCTGATGAAGGTCCTTTGACCAAAACGTTTCAGTAGCAATAAATATCTAAAAGAGTGAGACGGTGTGTTGGAGCTTTTGTTCATTTCTCATCAAAAAGCAGACAGACACGATGGCACAGCAGCCACAAGCGACAAAACCCACCAAAACTTTCACTCACTCGTGGTAAATCCATTTTCCTCACTCAGTTCTTTTCAATGTAGAGTTTGGCAATCCGCGCTACATCCTTCTGTCTTACATCACACTCTGAAGGCGAGGAGTTGGCTCAGGAAACGTATCGGTCAGCAGGGGGCGCTGTGCATGCTTACAGCCAGGGCATCATCAGTGGCACTGGGAAAGTTAGCCTGGAAAAGTTCACTGGTTTCACACAGAAAAACTAACCTCTGCAGTAGTATCCCAGCGTTAGCAGCGGCCTCCGTGAGACACACAGGGCGGATCTACTGAGAAACACACAGGAGAAACGAAACCGAAAGTGTAACGTCAGGCTCCGCAGCTCATGGTCCCACTGTGTCTTTCACCGCTTCATTCTGGCTTTTTCCGAGATAAATAAGACGAGGAGATCCCCGATACGGCGAAACAGAGACAAGTGTCACACGGAAACGTCTGACCCGGAGGACATTTGAGAACAGGGACGATGATGAAAACTACCGCTTTATTTGGATTACATGGATGTATAGTAGAGGATGACAATTTGTCGGGATTCCCGTGGCTCACGGGATTCCCGCGGGATTCCCACGGGATGGGAGTGAATTTCACTATTGATCCCGTGATTGGGACGGGACCGGGAAAAAAAACACCGGAGTGGCGGGAGTATATCGCATCAAAGCGGCAGAAAGTGGCAGATAATGCAGTGACATGCTGCTGTTATTTCATGAGGCACAAAACACGGAAAGAAATGATTAAATATACAAATAAGCGCTAACTTTCTTCTCTTCATCCTGCCTTCTGTCCATGCGCCGCAGCAGTGCACCCTCCCCTTGTCGGCCCAAACACGGCGCTCTCTCTCCCCCTCTCTCCCCCTCGCGCGCGGCTGCGTGTGTAGCTGGAGCCGCTGTCAGAGCGGACAGAGGGAGATGTGTTGGTGCTGAACACAGTGGCATTAGTCGAACGCTAAAGTAAAAAAGTGAACTTCACAGCCACTAGTTTTCGTGTGTGATGAAAGCTGTGTGCGATACGAGGACAGGGCCTTTGGCTGGGGATCTTAAAGGGACAGCGATCTTAAAGGGGAGGTGTCATGTTCCACTGCCCCTGTGAAATAAAACTGAAACTTCCTAAACGACTTTATTTAAATAGTGCTGGTGGTTAGACTAATAATGTAGCCCTGGTTATTTCAGTCACAACATGTGGCTTTTATCGGCCTGATGTGCATCTAAAAAACTTTGTAAAACATGCGGGATTGGGACGGGAGTGGGATTGATTCTGTCGGGAACAGGACGGGACAAGATTTTTTTTTGCACATCACACCGGGACTGGGATGGGACAGGATTTTTTTGTGGGAGTGGGACGGGACAGGAGTGAGAAATCACTCCCGTGTCATCCTCTAATGTATAGACAGCACATGTACAGCAGCAGATGCAGGAGTGAGGCAGGGAGCTGGAGATTAAAGGTGAGACTTTTTACACATAAATGCACTGTTTACGTTGCTTCGATGTATAAATAGTAGATAAAGCACGAGCTCCCAAAGTTTCATGTCTTATGAATGCAGTTTGGGTCAGAAAAGTTGTAGTTTTGTCAGCGTCATGCCACACCCCCTTTTAGTGGACTAATCGCTGCTCAGAGCATGTTTTGGTCGACCATGAAAATCTTTGGTCGGGGACAGCCCTACAGTTTGTAGGTCTTAGCTTTCAAATGAGGCGTTACTCTGACCTATAGGCATCGATAAGCTTTTAGATTTGGGTCAAGCTGAACTGCTCAGTTAAAGTGGGGGGTCAGAGGTTAAGGACTGTACCAACTGTATTTAAACATGAGACATTCAGAAGAACTAAAGCTGCAAACAAAGAAACTAACTCTAACTCAGTGAATATTTATTAAGAACTAAACCTGAATCATGTAGTTTTATTTAACATGAGCCAAACAACAATAAACAAGTCACATGACTTTATGGGAAAAAGATCAATTAAAAGGATCATTTAAGTTTTGAATCGATATCGGGCTGTTCAACGGAAAATCGATACAAAACGATGAATCAATGAATTAAACCCAGCTCTAATATTTAGTCAATAACAAAGTAACAAACTCACTTTAGGAAACAGAGATAATGTTACTTACACTTCACAGCAGAGTGAGGCTCCATCTAGAAGCATAGGCTTGATTTTGTTCATTTTATAAAAATTCTTCTTCCTCCAGTCAGAACTAACTCCAGAGAGTTCACATGAGTCCACGAGCTGAAACATGCTGACTGAGAGACTCTAATGTTACTTTTATAAGGTGTTTTTCTCTTTGTGGATCCAACAATCAGGAGCACCAGACATTTCACGCTACATCTGCTGTCCTGCTTCACCTTCCTCATGGGCTTATTATGAATACAAGTTCACTGCTATGCAGGTGAATTGGGCAAAATGTTTAGTGTATGCAAACCTCTACATTTGTGGGAAAAACACTGTGCATCTAATTATAAAACATGTTTATCAATTGCATGAACCTTAAAGGTCCTATATCATGCAAAATTGACTTTTTGGAGTTTTTAGCCATGTTGTTTTGCTATTTCCTTATCAAAAACACCTCTAGAGTGTTTTTTGGCTTCATTCACGCAGTTCTAAGTGAATCCTCCTGAATCCTGCTCTCTGAGCAGCTGCTCCGCCCTCTCCTGGTAAACCACTGAGCTGTTCAGTTGTGTCGTCACAAAGGAACGGAAGTGCTCTGTCTGTAATGTAATGCCTTACGGCCTGATTTTAATTTATAAAACAGCTTTTCATTATTTTTGTTGTAAGAGAGAAAATAAAAAAAATAAAAATAAAAAAAAGGAACTCTCCGACGCGTCTGTGCTGTCCCGGGAGAGTAAACAAACGCACCTACGGAGGATCCGATCAGAAGTCATGTTTTTGAAGGGGTCGACCCGTCATTCCGACACCCCTCTATTGCGACATCCCACCAATCCGACACTTTTTGGTACCGCTATTCCGACAATCGTTTTGAGCGTATCTGTTTGCCCTCGGCTTTTGTCACGTGTTTCGTGAGAATAGCTGATCATGATCGAGGTGATCCTCATCAGCTCAGCGTCTCCTTCCCTGTTCATCCCCGCTCTGAGCGTCCCCGCTGTCGGCCCATCTATGTGCATTTCTCAGTCCCTCTACAGTGGCTCATGATGGTTTTGGGCAAAGGCAGTGACAGATGCAGGCTAGTCTGTATTTTACAACAAAGCGCTGAAGTTTGACGTGTGCGTTTTACACTCAGACACTGGAGCTGTCGCTCAAGGCTTTAAAAAGACTGAAAAGTGGATGCACCGCTCACAGCGCTGACCGAGCCATGCGCTCCCCTTTGTTCAAAACACTGTCCAAAACAAGTCCTTCTCCACGAAGCAGCGCGCATGGGGGTGTGTGGGGCACTGTGCTTTTACGCATAATGGACACACATATGACGCGCCCCACGGACAGCGCTCCAGATAATCAGGAGCCCATCATTAGACTCACATTTACAAAAACATAAGTCAGTTGTTTTGTTGTAAAAATGTGATTGTGCTCTTATAGTTTTTAAGATATAATTAATATTATTCTATTCAGGGCGCGTGTGTCATTGTACTTTTGTTGCCCCACTTTATGCGCCACTCACAATTAAACTGTCCCTCTCAAACTTAGCATTTTATAACTTGAACTTTAATTTGATGCATTTCTGATTTGGACTAAAAACGAAAAAAGGAGTGAGGACGCAATGCATGTGTTGCCCCATTCGTAAAAAGATTCCCAATCTAATGTGCATAAGGCTGCAGTGCAGCCATCAGAAGAAAAAAAAACTTGCTGAGAGCTAGGAGCGGCTATGCATGAGCCGCTGCCCTACACCACATGATGGAGTACGGACTGTTTTGTGCCCAGAAAACACGGGAGCCATGCGCAATTGCGCACGAGCGCAAGAGGGAACCGTGTAGAGACATAAAGAAAATGGCACTGCATTATCTGGTCCTAGGCTCTTGTGATCGTGACACTTCATTTTCGAAATCTTGTGTCTTGTGTGAGTGGATGTAAAGTGGAGCGTAAATATAGTTAATTCTAGTAGGCCTACGTATTTTTGATAATTATCTTCTGTGTCGAAATGGCGGGATGTTGCACAAAAGATAAAAGTGTCACCACTCCGACAAAGGGGGAAAAAATGACAAATGACAATTAGACCTCAACGTCGGAGTAACGGTGTGTCGGAATGGCGGGGTGTAACCGTTTTGAAGACTGAGCTCTTTCTAACCTACTCTGGACACGCCTGTTCTTTTTTCTTACCCAACGATAATGGCACGGATGCGCGTTTGGCTACGAGAGGAACAGGACTATTCAACCTTCCTAAAGAAGACTGCACTCGCCAGAAGTTGGAATTTCTTTCTGGGATTCAGCGACTTTATCAACCAACCTGATGGATGCTTGGTGAACCTTGGCCAGAATCAAAGTGGATTCACTTTTATAACCAACACGAGGGCCATAACGTAAACACCCGATGATGGGGAGGCCATGCTGACCGTGAATCAATCAAAACGCATGTTAGCGTGTGTGTTAGCATGTGTGTTAGCATGTGTGTTAGCGTGTGTGTTAGCCATTAATGAAACTGTGTGGCACATGTCAACGCCTTATAACTGAATTATGTGAAGTAACTTCACTTTTTGCAGCGATATTTATATTTATAATACTGCAAATGTGGAATGGGAGAGAGGGGCGGAGTTAACTGAATCGAAGCGTCTTGTCTTCCGGGTTTGAAAAATACCCCCAGAAAATACTTATATTTCTCTCAAAATGAGTACTCCATAGTGATAGAGGTACAATATATCATATAAATACTATACTTTACTTTGGAATGGCTAAAATAGCAGGATACAGAACCTTTAAGAAGTGACTCTGCAAGTTGTGAAATGTCTTTCATTGTTTGCAATAAAAACAATCAGGCAAAGGGCCTTTAACTCTCCTCTTTTCCATATAGCGGTGTCAGCCCTGCCTGAAAGTAGGGCCTATGAGGGTTAATGATGCTGTCAAACAAACAACAGAAGAAACAGTGATGATCAGGGTGATAAGGATGAGGGCAGAAAATACAGAACTGTTATTATGAAACAAATCATTACAAAGGTCAGGGGGAAAATAGGAATACAAAATATACATAAGTCTAATCAGGTCCATTTTGCTCATCTCCATGTCTTTGTATTTTTATTTAGAAGAAAATTTGATGGCCTGACACCCGTATAAAACCTTATCAAAGCCAAGTGTCTAAGAACATGTGTAAGATCTGTGTGAGAGATGATCATAACCCTAAACCCCTGATCAGAGGGACGGGAAGTAACAGGTGAACTTTAGTTCAGTTCATTTATTATTTTGCTCTTCACCATTACGTGACTACGGTATGATGCTACGGCCTCTATCGATGAGAATTATGTAACAATATTTTCTCCAGTTTAGCTTTACCTATATCTAAAAAGCTTCTCGCTGGCGTTCACAGTCTATAGGCCAGTGTGATGCCTCATTTGAAAGCTAAGACCTACAGAACTGATCTAAATTGATCTTTTTCCCGTGTTGCTCGCTTGGTTCGATTCCATACTACAAAACATGGGAACAAAGTTTAAACAAAAAGGGGTCTGCTGCTGTGATAACTCCTTATTCTCAATCACCATATATGAGCAGTACACTTAATTACATGATGTGTTTGTGAGTAGGGATGAAACAACTAATCGATTAATCGACGACTAATCGATTATTGAAATAGTCGACAACTATTTTAGTAATCGATTAATTGTTTTTGGTTCACACAGACTCAAATAGAGCTAAAATGACATGAAAATGTAGTATTTTTGATGAAAACCTACTTTTTTTTGGTACATTGTAAATTTCATGAATATCCGTCTGTGTTTCATCCAATCAGAAGCAGAATTAGCACAAAGAGCCTCCAACAAACATTTATTTTAAGTTTAGTCTAAGTTTACTCCATCAACATGTCCTCAAGCAGCGCCACTTTAGCTTTATGTGATGGAAAAAATTGAAAAAATAAAATTTTCCTATAACATTCACAGCCAAGCGATTAATCGATTAATCGTAAAAATAATCGATAGATTAATCGATTACAAATAATCATTAGTTGAAGCCCTATTTGTGAGTAGCTCACAGTCACATACAGGAGTATGTGACTGTGAGCTCACACTGTGAGGAGTATGTGACTCACACTTTAACCATACTGTAGTTTCACATGACTTGATAAAATAGAACATGCAAATAAAAAAACACAGCAAATACATGCAAAATGTCCACAAAATATACATAACACATAGTCTGCCGAAACAGGTTTTAGCATGACACTTTTACTCTGAAAGCAACATTTAACTCAGACACTGTAGGCTACTGGACAACTACACAAGCACACAAAATAAATCCCTTTCATATTTTAAACATAACATTTGCCAATGTCCTAAAAATCAATTTATCCTGCCGACAACGCCAAATGTGGCAAGGCGAGTGGGGGAGCTAGGTGGCTGTGGACCCACCACTCAATTTACTTCATACACATCCTGAGACAACGCCAGGGGCATTGCGCCCCAAATAAAATAAGATAGTTAATTAACCCATAGGCAACGAAGGTTCGTTAAAATTGACAGGACAAAGGCAAGTTACAAAACATGGATTTATTCTCTCCAAGTCTTACTAAAAGTATTTCGTTAGACAAGTTCAGTTCATACAAAAGGTTCAGCATTATCTCGGACGTCCGAACACAGGTCCATACGTTTGTAGGATCCAGGTACATGCTTTGACTTCATAAGAAGAAGTTATCACAGCAGTTAGAAGAGCGGTACAAAAGGAGGGCGGGCACGCCATCAGGACCCTATAAAATGATAAATTAAATGCAAGAAAAGCTACATAATGGGTAGGCTGATATAGCACAGGATACGAGCTACATACCAGGTGAATGTTAATTGCGTTGCGCTCTCCGGACAAGCCATTCCGGGACCCCGAGCATGCGACCCTGCCCAGCTACACAGAAGCCTCCGGACCAGCGCTAGCAAGCTACAAATAATGACCAGCTATTAAGAACCCAATCACTTTAGTACAAACGCCATCGCACTCGCTTACCCGCGATGCACCATGGAAGTTGAGGACTCAGTTGCTGGCTTTACGCCTCCAGCCGCCGGCTTGACGCTCCAACACGACTTGTACAACTTGTAAACAACTCGATTGCACGCCTAGCCCGAGTGCTGCATGGCGGACGTGACGTCAGAGAGAGGAGAAGTCAGGTACGGGTGAAAGGGCTCCTTTAATAGCGCGCCCCCCCTACGTCTCATTAATTAACTGCAGGACACTAAACCCCAACTCACTACATTACATTAGAAAACGTTAACGTTAAAAGTTTACCTCCGTTTCATTCGGTAAAATCATGTTGTTTGACGTCTGTGTAGCCTCAGTACAGGCGTTGTCCATCCAAGAACCTTCATTGAACATGTTGGTTGACGTTTCCCGGTGTTTGATGAAGGGGTCTAAGGTGTACAAGCTTGGTGTCCCTCTGTCCACGAGCCTGACCACTTTCTTTTAAATCACTCGCTTCTTTCACACAGGTAGTGCCAGGCTCTTCTGTTTCCTCTTCGTCGTTGCCCAAAACGGCCGCGTGTTTCTCACCAGGAATTGTTTGCCATTTGTGTGTCCTTATCCTTCAGTGAAGTGTTTTACTGCTGCGAGCGGTGCCTCAAAACTATCCATGTTGTCCCCGTTTTCCGCACCGGTGTTAGGAAGTAAACATTGGATTCTCGCTTCCCGGTTCCGCCAAATTAACCCCACCCACTAAACATCCAGCCAATCACAGCGAGAGTTCTCGCAGCCCTGCCGAACAAAGTTCTGCTGAACCGAAGTGTCAGCAAGAGCTGCCGAACAGGAGCTGCGAGAACAAAATGACGTCATGAACAAAGTTCTCGCGTCTTGTGGAGTATGAATAGGCCTTTAGACGCTCACAACGATCAGGATGAATCTTGGACCATCCCTCTTTACAAAACTGCTGCAGTTCAGTGAGATTCAGGGGTGTACTTACTTATTCCATGCTGTCCTTTGAAAGTTTACATGTTGTGGCCAATAAAATATGATTAAATGTTTGGGTGGTATTAGACACTGTTTAAATCAGACAACATTTAGTGACCGATTTAGCAGAAATGTGAGAAATTCCAAATGGCGTACTTACTTTTTCCTCCCACTGTAAATACTATACTAATAATAATCCTACACAGATTAGTGATCAATAAGGACATTTACAGTTCTCTGTTGAGAAATAAAAAGCTTAAAAACAAAGTGGAATGTTGTTCTTCCAGACAGAGTCAGACATAGCGTGACGTGCAGCTCATGCCGTTCAATAATACGAGCACTTTCATATGAGCACTCAAGATACAATGTCTTCTGCTAAAAAGTAACTAATAATTCTACCAAACTACCAACGACATGTTTTCATATTCTATATTATTAATTTTCCATCCATATGTTCATCTATAAAGGTTTTTAATGGTGTTTAACCTCTTAACCTCCACCTAAACCAAGTGTGTTTTCTCCAGTTCAGCTTTTCCCAAATCTAAATGTTTACAGCCTATAACCCCTAACGCCTCATTTGAAAGCTAAGACCTACAAAACTGATCTGATCTTTTTCCTTGCGTTGTTGCCGTGTCGTCATAACCTTTTTTGACATTTCTTTCTTGCTTTTCTGTGACTCTTTTGTTTCGTTTTCGTCTCTTTGTTCGTCATGTTTTTGTTACGTTTTCATCCTTGTTCTCGGCTCATTTTGTTGCTATTTTGATGCTTTTTCTGAAGCTTTTAGATTTGGGTAAAGCCAAACTGGAGAAAATGTGCTCGGTTCATGTGGGGATTAAAGCTTGTTGTTGCATCAGTTTCCAGTAAGAGGAAAGAGGTGTGGTTAAAACAAAACAGAAAACATTTGAATGTTATGTACACAGAATCATTCCAACCAGACGGTGCAGAAGGTTAGCAACTCTTCAGATCAAACTGAGCTGTGGCACTGACCGGTAGGTAACACTTAGAACCTATTATTTATTTTGTCATGTTTTTATCAGAAAACTAGACAGTCATGGGCTATTCATAAAACTGTTTTAATCTGTAAACTCAACAAGTCTGTTTTTTGTTGATAAACCAGACTCACTCCGGCCAACTTAATCTGAATTCTTTAATTACACTTCACTTTTACCACAAACACATTTATTACTGACACTAATGTTTTATTATTAGATCATTGCAACTTGTTCATCTTTAAATGTGGATTAAAGTAGATTTATTGATGGGCAATTAATGATTTCATATTTAGTGGAAATTTTATATAGATGTGTTTTTCATATGGTCTATTGTTACTTTGTTCTTTATGTTAAGCACAAAATCAGACTTATACATCCATCACTTTAATGGAGCACTTTAACGTCTGGGTCAGAGTGAGTCTCTGTGCTTTGGGATGTTAAACACCTGTGCACGGTGAGCTTTGAGTAGTTTGTTGTGAAGTTCAGCCGATCACTTTCGTTCCTCTGCTCGCTCCTCAAACACAGTCGTCGTGTCTTAAAGGGGATGTTGCTGAAGGAGGCCGTGTCCTCTCCTTATCTTGGTCTTTTGGCTGGACTCCTGTGTTTACACTCAGTCAGAGAGAAGTCGAGTAAAAAGCTTCATTTTATTGAAACGGGTTTATGAAAAAGCCTTCTGGAAGTGTTCAGGCTCGTCTGTGTTATATACTGTGTGCAACTAAGCATTTTCTATTTGAAACATCCTTCAGCCACTGAAAACAAACAATATGGTGGTGCTTTTGTTGAAGAAAGCTGGAGAACAATCAATCGAAAAAAGGCTGGGGTGGGTTTAAGAACATTACATTTTGAAGAATTCAACATCAAAACAGCAGCAGCCTTCTCTCATGGATTCACAACAATTGCTGATTTGAACAAAGGCAAGAAAAGTTTGAAAATCTACAAGTTCCTGGTGTTATGTTGGTGGTGTAGAAGAAATAAGAAGTTGAAGTAAGTCTTTATGAATGATTTACTGTGGAGATATCAGGAACATGGTCAGAGCATACATTGCGTACATTGCATTCTGTCTCACTCTACACTTGTACCGCTATCTCATGGTCCTAGCGCCCTCTGTAGGTCAGGCGTATGACTATGTTATTACAGTGCTTATATGTAAATACAACACCCGGGTTCGCTCTCCAGTCGGACAGTAACTTTCTGTGGTTTGCATGTTCTCCCTGTGTCTGTGTAGGGTTCCTACTAGTGATGTTTCGGTTGCGAATGATCCGGCTCATTTGAACGAGTCTTTACAGTGAACGATATGAACGGGTTCGCTGAGGTGAATGGCTCTTTTTTTAATTTATTTTTTTATTCTCTTTGGGGGAGGGGCGTCGCTTTAGTTGTGCTTATTTTGCGAAAACAAAAGTCACTGCTGGAGTGGGGCGGAGAGATGAGAGGCAGAGGGACAGTTTGTGAACGCAAGAGCCCGGGACGTGAGTGCGGCCTGCGGGAAAGGGTTTAGAGCAAAAGAGAGCGCGCCCGAATGCTCCCAGCGCCAGCACTCTCCCGGGCAATTGGAGAGAAAAAAAGTATTTTTCCACATTCAGGCGCGTGTCAGCCGAATGGCTCTTTCACCCGCTTTGTCGAGCTTTTCCATAACAAAGGCCAGCGCCAAACCGGTCTGACCAGGTATAGGTTTTGGGCCCGACCTCTGGCTGTGGCCAAAGCGCTGACCCGTGTCTGATGTGACGTGAACAGACTCTGGCCTCTGATTGGGCAACGAGAGAGTGGACAGCCCTCACTATTGACACGCAGGTCAGAGGATTAATATTTCACAACATCATACCGCTGTGCTATAAGAGGATTTTGCCAATAATAGCATTTAGCCGCTGTTAGCGCAGCTTTAGCTGGTGTTAGCATTACATTTACAGTTCAGTGTCACTTGAGATCTGTTGTCTGTTGTTTTGTAATTGTCTCTCTGGTCTATTTTTTGTGATTGTCTTAAAACTCACAATAAATAAATAAAACATGGTACAAAACCTATTTGTGGCTATGGAAAGAAATTAAAATTCCTTTGTTGATTTTTGCTGATATTTTTACTAGGGATGTCGAGATTAACCAGTTTTACGATTACCACGATTATAAAAGGACGCGGTAGGTTATCCGTATGAATTTCAGAAGCCACGGTTTACCGCGGAAATGTTTCACGCTGACGCACGAGCCGCTGCACGTCATAAACAGCGTGTAAACTCAGCGGTAGTTGAGCGCGGCAGAAGGACGCTCTCCTCCAGTGTTGTATCCACCCAAAAACGATTGAAGTCAGCAGAGTGGGACGTCTTTAGGATCCAAAACCTGACCAAGGCATTGTTGTTGTCGATGGAACATCCGTTATGCAAACCCTGTGGTCAGAAAGTTGCAGCAAAAGGCGCTGATATCGCTACGTCGAATATAAACAACATCTTGGAGATAATCCTTCGCTGTAAATGTCCAGGTCAAGGTAACGAACTGCAGAATTCCCAAAAAAGTCCAAATGTTGGGAAATAGCCACAACTGGCTCAGGATGTAAAGAAAAAGCTAACGCGCTCCGCTCTGCTTCAGCGTAACAGAAAGGAAAGTGAAAACACGCACATGTGTCTCCTTAGTCATTTTGTAAACACGTTTCATTCTCTGTTCATCAAAACATCTGACAAATAATTAAGCAGCAGCAGAACTTTAGAGAACAGGAAACCGAGCCTAGACTGTGGCCTAATGATATATAGTAATATAATTATGATAATTATGGTCATTATAAAGAAGTAAAGTGCCTTGTAATTGTTTTGTATTATTCAATGTAGGCCTATTTATTTAATGCAAAACAATCTTAAAGCATTTTTCATTTTTAGAAACAGTGAATGTTTACAAGTTTAAGTATTAAAAAGCTTTTTAAAGACAAAAACTAAAAATATCAGTTCTTTCCTTTCATTTGGTCGATAATCGTGAATAATCGTAAAATCGCAATATTTTCTCTCACAATAATCGTGACTCAAAAAATTGAAATCGTGACAGCCCTATTCTCGACAGTTATTTTCTGAGAGATACTGTTGTAATAAAGGCTTGTTGCAGAGGATGTAGTTTTGTGAGCAGACACGGCACATGCAGAGTGTGATACATCAGCCACTGAGAGACGATTTAACAGGAAGTGCTGTTTAGTTTAGCTCCATTTATCCTGCAATCTCTAACATTAATAATATGTACGTATATACAGCTCATTAAACACCTATAAAATGCATATAATGAGAGATGAATTAATGATGGATAAGAATAGCTCATGAAGAAAGCTATATGTTGATACGGAAAACAAACACAGGTGTATTTTAATAATGGCATTTTGAATGACATGTCCCCAATGAGCATGTTGAGATGCTCTGGATTGATATACAGTACAACAGTGTGCTCCAGTTCCTGCCAATGTCCAGCTCCTTCGCACAGCCATTGAAGAGGAATGGACCAACACTCCACAGGCCCAATAAACAACCTGGTCCACTCTGTGACGGCCACGTACTGCAACAATGGTGGTCAAACTAGATACTGTCTGGTTTTATGACCCCCGCCCCTGCCACCAATAAAGGAAAACTGAACATTTCAGAGGTTGTGTCTGAATGTCCACTCTATTCCCTATAGTGACTATATTGTGGTCACGCCATTCTGTAGGGGTGTCTGAATGTCCAGAGAGAAAAAAGAAGTGCACTCAAAAATTCCCACAATGCATTCTAAAAAGTAGTGAGCAGTGACGCTCACTAAACAAATAGATAAGGACCACAATGCACTGGAAGAGTTGGAGGAGAACAGCAGACAGTGACAGGTCTTTGAACTAAACACAACAGAATGAATGAAAACAGCTGTTTTATTCACGTGTTGTGTATTTTTCTGTGCATTGTGATGTTAAACACCTGTGCACGGTGAGCTTTGAGTGGTTTGTTGTAAAGTTCAGCCGATCACTTGTTTCGTTCCTCTCCTTGCACCTCAAACACAGATGAAGGCTGTGCATTTCTGCTAAAGTCTGTGGATGTGCCTTCGTTGTGTCTTAAAGGGGATGTTGGTGAACGAGGGCGTGTCCTCTCCTTATCTTTGTCTTTGGCTGGACGAGAGAAGTTGAGTTGAAGCTTCACTTTATTGAAACAGGTTTATGAAATGTGTTCAGGAAGCTTCTCTTCTGCGTTATATATGTGTGTAACTAAGCATTTATTTACTTGTACTTTGCCTAAAGACAGTTAGAGTTCAGTAAAAAGATGTGTATTTGTTGAAGAAATCTGGAGAACAAAGAAAATAGAAAAAGGCAGTGATCGGAATAAGAACATTCATTTTTGAAGAACCCAAAGAAGGTGACGTTGCGCATTTGCACCGGATTTCCTGGTTGTAGTTTGAAAACAGATCCAATCGTTTCAAAGGAGTTCAACCCTTCCACCTGGAAACTGAGCTCAATTGTGAAGTTCCAGACCCTCTGTAGGAAATGAGTACGAGGGTATAGTAAGACCAGGCTAGTGTTGAGTACCAAGGCTACACATATAAGGAGGCGCATCACGGCTCTTTTAAAGGCTTTAAGGAGTGTGTTAAGTGTTATTTCTGAGATGGAACTAATAGGAACTTCACTTTATTCTGCTGGAGCCAGTGGCATCAGCATAGGTGAAAGGCCTATGGTGAAAAGGGCACCATACTGTGAAATATGGAGGTGTTTCTCTGATGTGGCTCCAGCAGAATAAAGTGAAGGTGCCGTTAGTTCAATCTCAGTCTCATGAGCTCAGTATCATTGAGCCACTGTGGGGAAAACTCAAACGTGCAGTTCATGCAAAACAGCCCAGGAACCTAAAGGAACTGGAGACTTTATACCGAGAGGAATGGGCCGTTTTACCATCAGATTATAAACAGAACCTTTTCTCCACGACCACAAAAGACTCAGAGCTGTCATTGATGCTAAAGGGGAAAAACACAGTATTAAAAACTGGTGTGTCAACTTTTGATCAGGGTCAATTTGGTACTTTTTTTCTTTCATTAGGATAAAAAAACAACAACCAAAACTCAGTTGTTGAATGGCTTCACACAACCATTAACTATGAGTGAAAAAAAAGTGTTATTTTTCATATTTTTGATAAAAATCAAAAATTCTTCCAGGGTATGTAAACTTTTGAGCACAACTGTACCTTTAAATATCATGTGTCTGTTACTGTCAGGGTTAAAATACTGCATCTGCTGCCGCGGCTGTAGAGTTTAAAGGGGCTGTAGGAACTGATAACGTAATAATGGCCGATAATGTAATAAATTTGACCAGTTTCAAATGTAATAAGCCGATAACGTAATAACGATTGACCCATAACGTAATAAGTTATTACGTTATCGGCCTTGCAATGAGAAAATCCTTTGAAAATGTAATAACCACATTAATCAAGTTATTTGATGTATCAACACAATGTGGCTACTTTTTCCTTTCATTTTGTGTTTCAGTTTGTGCAATATGACACAGACTTGTTTTCTTTAAAAGCATTTAATTATAACATCATGCAAGAATGGGAAAAAAAATATGGCTGTGTAGAACTTGCACATTTATGTCAGTGTTATTGACATGAATGCACTCACTCACTCACTCACTCACTCACTCACTCACTTAGGCCTCCTTGCGATGGGTTGGGGGCGTCCCGTCCCTGTGCGTTGAGCCTACCAAATGAACCAGTTGGTTCCAGTGCTGACGGTCTTGTGCCAGCTGCTCTGCGTCCTCCATAGTAATTCTGTGTTGTTGGAGGTGTCCTACAAGGCTGTCGAGCCATCGGGTGCGGGGTTTGCCTCGTGGTCATCTCCAGCCTGCGGCCCGCGGGTCAAACTGGAGAATGGCTCTAGTCGGATGGTGAGGAGGGAGGCGGAGAACATGGCCGAACCAGCGGGTGCGACGTTGCGCAGCCAGGCAGGATGCCCAGGGCTGGCACGTGCGGGCTCTAAGCACCTCGTTGGAAACCTGCTGGGGCCACATGATGTTATCGATGGTTCTGCGAGCCCTGCTATCAAAGCCATCTATTCTTGTAGCCAGAGTCTTGTATAAAGGCCAAGTCTCCGAGCTATAAAGCAGGATGGCGAGTACTGCAGAGTTGTACATCCGGAGCTCCGTCTTGCGTGAGATGGTCTGGTGCCGCCAGAATGGTTTCCAGAGAGACTGCAGAGCTGATGCAGCCAGGGCTCTTCTGCGGATGATCTCTGGTTTTAGGTGCCCGTTGTCTGTCACTACGGATCCCATACACAAAGTTCTTGACAGGCAATGTCATTACCAAGCCACAGGGGAGGTGGAACCGGTCCGAAACCGACATACATGAACTTGGTTTTCGTCCAGCTCACTTGGAAGCCAAGCTTCTCTGCCTCTTCACTGTAGATGCCCAGAGTGTCTCTTAGCTGGCTATAGGATGTGCTGAGCAGGATGGTGTCGTCAGCGTACTCCAGGTCAGTCAGGTGGTAGCTACTGAAGGACACTCCGGGGACCCGTTCACAAACCCTGGACATCAGATGGTCAATGATGCAGTTGAAGAGGTCAGGAGCAGCCACACAGCCCTGGCGAACGCCACTGAAGATGGGAAACCAGTCGGAGTCTCTGCCGTTGATACAGACACAGCTCTGTGCGTTACTGTAAAGCAGCTTGAACAGGGTAACGATCTTAGGTGGTGTTTCAAGTGCCTGTAGGATACTCCACAGTGAGGTGTGGCAGACGGTGTCAAAGGCAGCCTTCAGATCTATGAACCCAATGTAAAGATGGCGGTCTTTACGGAATTCCTAGGTCTTCTCTTTCAGCATACGAACGGCGGGGATGTGGTCTGTTGTGGAGCAGTTAGGCATGAAGCCAGCCTGCTGGGGACGGCATCTGCTTCAGATGGCTGGGAAAGTGCGGGTGAGCAAGATCCTGGTGAAGAGCTTGCCGGGGATGGAGAGAAGGGAGATGCCTCTGTGGTTGCCGCAGACTAGCCTGTTACCCTTACATTTCCAGAAGGGCAGGATGACCCCTCTGGTCCAGTCACTGGGAAGCCTCTCTGTCTCCCATACCTGATTGAATATGTGGGCAACCCACTCGACGATGCTATCACCGCCTGATTTCAGCATCTCAGAGGTTATTGCACAGATGCCGGGGGCTTTCCTGTTGTTAAGTTTTTTCAGAGCGGCTCTGTACAGCAGACGTCACTAGGGGCTGCAGCGTTAGCAGCCGATAAGATGGTGGGATCAGCCTGGGGGGTACTGTGCTGCAGAAAGAGGCCGAAGTGCTCTTTCCAGCGTTCGAGGCAGTTTGTTTCGTTGTTATGAGGTTGCCATCAGAGACTTTCACCAGGGGTGTCTTGATGCGTGGGCCATTACGGGCTTGGCGCAGCAGGCTGAAGACACGGCTCTGTCACGACTGAAGAATAGGACCCAAAAGCAGACAGACGACTGATTAGCAAAAGTTAGTTTTATTTCTGTGAAGGCTTGGAGAATGGGGAAAGGCTGGGGACCAGAAGACCAGGTGAGTACAGGACCAGGAGATGGATGAAGTCAAGCCGATACTCCGTGTGGTCACCTCGGAGCCAGGCCTCACGCCGCCAGTCGAGGATGTCGAGTGTCCTCTCCGATATCCAAGGCTTTTGTGGGGAGGGTCGAGAGCATCCGACGACATTGTGATCTGACTGGATGACACTGTCCTTGAAGGTCTGCCTGTTCACCTTGTCAGTAGCCAGGTTATCGAAGGTGCGGCGGATGGCGCAACTGAAGTCTGTGGCGATGTTGGGATCGCTGAGTAGGGAGGAGTCCAAGCGGGGTTCTGTGTCTTGGACCATTCCGCTTTACAAAACTGCTGCAGTTCAGTGAGATTCAGGCTGTGTACTTACTTATCCCACGCTCCCCTGTGAATGTTTACATGTTATGGCCAATAAAACTATGATCAAATGTAAATGTTTGGGTGGTATTAGTTTAAGCAGACACGGTTTACTCATTCCTGTGATTTTGATAAGATCAGACCACATTTAGTGACCAATTTAGGGAGAAATGTAAGAAATTCCACATGGTGTAATTACGTTTTCTTGCCACTGTATACTATATACATGCACAGAACTTTGTTATGTAAATTGTTGGCTCTGTTGAACAATGTTAAACAGCATGGAACAGTTGAACATTGGCATAGGCTACATATTAATAACATCAAAAGCATTCAGCACCTGCAGTAACCATACCAAAAAAGAAAGCCTTCAAGGTTAGCTAATTCGTGACCATCTCTACCCAAATTACAAAATGTAAATTTACTGAAGGCGTTTGTATAAATCAGTGTTTGTCTGATATGTCACCACTCAATAACACTGACATAAATGTGTGAGTTCTATATAGCCACTTTCATGCTACAATCCTTGCATGATGTTATAATTAAATACTTTTAAAGAAAAAAAAGTGTGTGTCTTCCTTGTTAGCATATTACACAAACCCAAAGAAGACATGAAAAGTAGCCACATTGTGTTGATACATCAAATAACTTGATTAATGTTGTTATTACATTATTGGCTGTAGTTATTACATTATCAAAGGATTTTCTCATTGTAACGTAATAACCAGCCAATAACGTAATAACTTATTACGTTATCGGTCAATCGTTATTACGTTATCGGCTCACCACTGTTATTACGTTATCGGCTTATTACATTTGAAACTGGTCAAATTTATTACGTTATGGGTCGTTATTACGTTATCGGTTCCTACAGGGGCTTTAAATGCTGGAAATATTTCATGTTTATGTCGCAACTTGAGAATTTCCTGTGTTGTGACAACACAGTCTCACTCCAAAAGCGTCATAAATTGACGAACGGTCACTCGCCTTATGCGTAATATAGAACGCAAAAGGTACCCGTTTGTGTCTCCATTAACGCAATGGGTTTGTAATGCATCTGAATGGGAGTCCAGGCGCGGCTCATTTGACGATATCGGACAGCTCATAGTATAGAACACGTAGTACAAATTCTGCTCGTTTAGCCAACTATAAAACAAACAAAAATGCAAAAATGACTCGCTGTGTATTTGCAATTACAATAATGCTAAAGAAACATGCAAAATCAGTCATACACTCGCTTGAATCCATCGCAAGACAGGCAAAAGCGCATTCAGCACGCATACACAAGCGCAGAACTACAGTATTCAAGTCTAATTGCGTGAATCTGAGGCCAAACTGTTGTTCATCAAAGCCAAAAAATTATGGATCCAGGACAAACCAAGCCGGACCCAACCCAATCACAAAAACTTCTTCAGGAACTTTTACAATATGGCATTGCATTACAGCAGTACGTAGTTTAAAGCCTTTTCCCTACCTTCACTGGAGTCCCATGGAGGATCGTAACGCCGATTCACACTTCCTCTGTGAAAGTCTTTTGGGTGAAAGTGATGCCAAGCGTCCACGATGATATAAATGTCCTTATGTTTGCCTCGGTCAGCCATTTAAGGTTAAAAGATAAGCATTTATTGATCATATGTTTCATTAGGCGCCAAGAGACAAAAACACGATCAGCTGTTCTGATTGACACCCGCGTCAACCAATGACACGCGTTCAAAACTGTGACGTCACTAAGAAGGCGGTCAATCTATATTTTTTATTGTAAAATATTAGTATTACACTAAACCTGCACTGCTGATACCGACTATAACATTATTATTATTATTTTTTGCAGTCTGTTTACTTATTATTATTTACTGTGTACACTTTTTGTCCCCACAAAGTCCTTGTATATAAGATACCACTATTTACTATTTAATTGTTGTTTATTTCACATTTCCTGCCTATTTGCACACCCTGAGTGTTTCTAAGAGCTGAATGTAACAAGTAAATTTCTCCATTGTGAGATCAATAAAGGCTGTTTTATCTTATCGTATTAGCCTTATTTACGTCATTGAGCAGAAGAATATGAAAGCACATTTAAGGTTTGGATTGGAGGCCTTTTTTATTTTATTTTTAGAATTGTTATTTTTATAATTTTTTCAGCAATTAAAGACGGTTTACTTCGCACATCTCTTGTATGAAACAGGTGCATAAGAGAATGTATAGAAGCCAAACGTAGAACAGGAAAAAACTCTCACACTGTATACTCCAAACACCAGTGTTCCTTTATTTGATGCAACGTTTCGGCCAGTGGCCTTCGTCAGGCAAAATGTTTTTATGAATGAGAAGCCATCCTTAAATAGGGTGTGGCCTGCTGCATCACAGGATGCTGTCATAATGGCCTATGGCAAAACGTAGGCAGCATATGTATACAACATACATCCAAACACAAAAAACAAAGCCAGGATATAGTGAATAAAATATACACATGTACAATAAAAACATCTAGTGGCACATGAAATACATATGGGAAATGGATATATAAGACAGCTCAAAAATAGAGAAGATCTGCCTAAATCTATGCAAATCAACATGTACACCAAGGAAGTTAACACAGCCTATAAACATAACATGGCATTGGAACCTCTATAGAGGTGTCAATAGAGAACTCTCTGTCTCTGTTCTCTGTCACCTGCATAACTCAGTATTGGGCTCACTCTGCTACCATAAAGGGCACATCTTAACATCCGACCCTGAACTCTCCACTCAAGGAACCCCTTCTTTTTGTCAATAGGAGGGGGGGAAATTAAAAGACTATTTGGTCCATGCCAATGTCAGCCCCAAAGTCACATCTACCCAGACACTATTGACACCTATCCCTAATGGGAATTACAGATGTGGGAGTTGTGCATAATGTAACAACACTTATAAAACTTCTTTCTTCCAACATCCCCACAGTGGTAAAAAATACCCATTTGCATCCACGTATCTGATCTATTTATTGCGTTGCCCTTGTGGTTTAGCATATGTGGGAAAACCATAAGAAAATTAAAACAAAGAATAAGCGAGCATAAGAGCTCAATACACAGAAATGACAGAGAATATCTAGTAGCTGCCCATCATGATGTCAGTGCTCTATGTTTTTGAACAAGTCTCTCTTATAGAGGAGGAGACCATGACAAACTTTTGAAGAAAAGAGAAAGCCTACTGGATTGAAACTTTACAGACCCTTACACCCAAGGGATAAATGTTTTTCTATAGAGGTTCCAATGCCATGTTATGTTTATAGGCTGTGTTAACTCTATTTTTGAGCCACTAGATGTTTTTATTGTATATATGTACATATGTATATTTTATTCACTATATCCTGGCTTTGTTTTTTGTGTTTGGATGTATGTTGTATACATATGCTGCCTACGTTTTGCCATAGGCCATTATGACAGCATCCTGTGATGCAGCAGGTTTTCACAAGGTTTTCACACACTGTTGCTGGTATTTTGGTCCATTCCTCCATGCAGATCTCCTCTAGAGCAGTGATGTTTTTGGGCAGGCGCTGGGCAACACGGACTTTCAACTCCCTCCAAAGATTTCTATGGGGTTGCGATCTGGAGACTGGCTAGGCCACTCCAAGACCTTGAAATGCTTCTTACGAAGCCACTCCTTCGTTGCCCGGGCGGTGTGTTTGGGGTCATTGTCACGCTGAAAGACCCAGTCACGTTTCATGTTCAATGTCCTTGCTGATGGAAGGAGGTTTTCACTCAAAATCTCACGATACATGGCCCCATTCATTCTTTCCTTTACACGGATCAGTCGTCCTGGTCCTTTGCAGAAAAACAGCCCCAAAGCCTGATGTTTCCACCCCCATGCTTCACAGTAGGTATGGTCTTTCTTTCTCCTCCAAACACGACGAGTTGAGTTTTGACCAAAAAGTTCCATTTTGGTTTGATCTGACCATATGACATTCTCCCAGTCCTCTTCTGGATCATCCTCTCTAGCACACTTCAGACGGGCCTGGACATGTACTGGCTTAAGCAGGGGGACACGTCTGGCACTGCAGGAATTGAGTCTCTGGCGGTGTAGTGTGTTACTGACGGTAGCCTTTGTTACTTTGGTCCCAGCTCTCTGCACGTCATTCACTAGGTCCCCCGTGTGGTTTTGGGATTTTTGCTCACCGTTCTTGTGATCATTTTGATCCCACGGGGTGAGATCTTGCGTGGAGCCCCAGATCGAGGGAGATCATCAGCGGTCTTGTATGTCTTCCATTTTCTAATAATTGCTTCCACAGTCGATTTCGTCAGACCAAGCTGCTTACCGATTGCAGATTCAGTCCTCCCAGCCTGGTGCAGGTCTACACTTTTGTTTCTGGTGTCTTTGGACAGCTCTTTGGTCTTGACCATAGTGGAGTTTGGAGTGTGACTGTTTAAGGTTGTGGACAGGTGTCTTTTATACTGATAACAAGTTCAAACAGGGGCCATTAATACAGGCAACGAGTGGAGGACAGAGGAGCCTCTTAAAGAAGAAGTTACAGGTCTGTGAGAGACACAAATCTTGCTTGTTTGTAATTGACCAAATACCTACAGTGAGGAAAATAAGTATTTGAACACCCTGCTATTTTGCAAGTTCTCCCACTTAGAAATCATGGAGGGGTCTGAAATTGTCATCGTAGGTGCATGTCCACTGTGAGAGACATAATCTAAAAAAAAAAATCCAGAAATCACAATGTATGATTTTTTAACTATTTATTTGTATGATACAGCTGCAAATAAGTATTTGAACACCTGAGAAAATCAATGTTAATATTGGTACAGTAGCCTTTGTTTGCAATTACAGAGGTCAAACGTTTCCTGTAGTTTTTCACCAGGTTTGCACACACTGCAGGAGGGATTTTGGCCCACTCCTCCACACAGATCTTCTCTAGATCAGTCAGGTTTCTGGGCTGTCGCTGAGAAACACGGAGTTTGAGCTCCCTCCAAAGATTCTCTATTGGGTTTAGGTCTGGAGACTGGCTAGGCCACGCCAGAACCTTGATATGCTTCTTACAGAGCCACTCCTTGGTTATCCTGGCTGTGTGCTTCGGGTCATTGTCATGTTGGAAGACCCAGCCTCGACCCATCTTCAATGCTCTAACTGAGGGAAGGAGGTTGTTCCCCAAAATCTCGCAATACATGGCCCGGTCATCCTCTCCTTAATACAGTGCAGTCGCCCTGTCCCATGTGCAGAAAAACACCCCCAAAGCATGATGCTACCACCCCATGCTTCACAGTAGGGATGGTGTTCTTGGGATGGTACTCATCATTCTTCTTCCTCCAAACAAGTTTAGTGGAATTATGACCAAAACGTTCCATTTTGGTCTCATCTGACCACATGACTTTCTCCCATGACTCCTCTGGATCATCCAAATGGTCATTGGCAAACTTAAGACGGGCCTTGACATGTGCTGGTTAAGCAGGGGAACCTTCCGTGCCATGCATGATTTCAAACCATGACGTCTTAGTGTATTACCAACAGTAACCTTGGAAACGGTGGTCCCAGCTCTTTTCAGGTCATTGACCAGCTCCCCCGTGTAGTTCTGGGCTGATTTCTCACCTTTCTTAGGATCATTGAGACCCCACGAGGTGAGATCTTGCAAGGAGCCCCAGTCCGAGGGAGATTGACAGTCATGTTTAGCTTCTTCCATTTTCTAATGATTGCTCCAACAGTGGACCTTTTTTCACCAAGCTGCTTGGCAATTTCCCCGTAGCCCTTTCCAACCTTGTGGAGGTGTACAATTTTGTCTCTAGTGTCTTTGGACAGCTCTTTGGTCTTGGCCATGTTAGTAGTTGGATTCTTACTGATTGTATGGGGTGGACAGGTGTCTTTATGCAGCTAAAGACCTCAAACAGGTGCATCTAAATGTAGGATAATAAATGGAGTGGAGGTGGACATTTTAAAGGCAGACTAACAGGTTTGCAGCTGTATCATACAAATAAATAGTTAAAAAAATCATACATTGTGATTTCTGGATTTTTTTTTTTAGATTATGTCTCTCACAGTGGACATGCACCTACGATGACAATTTCAGACCCCTCCATGATTTCTAAGTGGGAGAACTTGCAAAATAGCAGGGTGTTCAAATACTTATTTTCCTCACTGTATTTCCACCATAATTTGCAAATAAATTCATAAAAAATCAGACAATGTGATTTTCTGGATTTTTTTTTCTCATTTTGTCTCTCATAGTTGAGGTTTATCTATGATGAAAATTACAGGCCTCTCATCTTTTTAAGTGGGAGAACTTGCACAATTGTTGGTTGACTAAATACTTTTTTCCTCACTGTACGTTCTCTTATGCACCTGTTTCATACAAGAGATGTGCGAAGTAAACCGTCTTTAATTGCTGAAAAATTTATAAAAATAACAATTCTAAAAATAAAATAAAAAAGGCCTCCAATCCAAACCTTAAATGTGCTTTCAGATTCTTCTGCTCAATGACGTAAATAAGGCTAATACGATAAGATAAGATAAGATAGCCTTTATTGATCTCACAATGGAGAAATTTACTTGTTGCATTCAGCTCTTAGAAACACTCAGGGTGTGCAAATAGGCAGGAAATGTGAAATAAACAACAATTAAATAGTAAATAGTGGTATCTTATATACAAGGACTTTGTGGGGACAAAAAGTGTACACAGTAAATAATAATAAGTAAACAGACTGCAAAAAAATATTATAATAATGTTATAGTCGGTATCAGCAGTGCAGGTTTAGTGTAATACTAATATTTTACAATAAAAAATATAGATTGACCGCCTTCTTAGTGACGTCACAGTTTTGAACGCGTGTCATTGGTTGACGCGGGTGTCAATCAGAACAGCTGATCGTGTTTTTGTCTCTTGGCGCCTAATGAAACATCTGATCAATAAATGTTTATCTTTGAACCTTAAATGGCTGACCGAGGCAAACATAAGGACATTTATATCATCGTGGACGCTTGGCATCACTTTCACCCAAAGGACTTTTGCAGAGGAAGTGTGAATCGGCGTTACGATCCTCCATGGGACTCCAGCGGGCCGCAGCTCAAAGCTAGCCCGAAGAGAGCGCACCTTGGCTGGGTACAAACCCGGCAAAGACCCGGCAAGCCATGGATTAAAACCGGACCATGACACGCCACTTGTGGGACTAAATACTGGAGAACTCGTCCCACAAAGACAGCAGAAGGTAGGGAAAAGGCTTTAAACTACGTACTGCTGTAATGCAATGCCATATTGTAAAAGTTCCTGAAGAAGTTTTTGTGATTGGGTTGGGTCCGGCTTGGTTTGTCCTGGATCCATCATTTTTTGGCTTTGATGAACAACAGTTTGGCCTCAGATTCACGCAAATATGAATACTGTAGTTCTGCGCTTGTGTATGCGTGCTGAATGCGCTTTTGCCTGTCTTACGAGGGATTCAAGCGAGTGTTGACTGTGATTTTGCATGTTTCTTTAGCATTATTGTAATTGCAAATACACTGCGAGTCATTTTTGATTGTTTTATAGTTGGCTAAACCGGGCAGAATTTGTACTACGTGTTTTATACTATGAGCTGTCCGATATCGTCAAATGAGCCGCGCCTGGACTCTCATTCAAATGCATTACAAACCCATTGCGTTAATGGAGACACAAACGGGTACCTTTTGCGTTCTATATTGCGCATAAGGCGAGTGACCGTTCGTCAATTTATGACGCTTTTGGAGTGAGACTGTGTTGGTTGTGCATGAGCAACTCGACTCAACATTGATCAAGCACGTATTTCAGAAGTGAAGAATTGAAGGAACGTATTTACAAAAGACTTTAAATTGTCAAGTTCAGGCCTTATTTGACATTATAGCCAAACAGATATGTGGCTTTTGCTCACACTCACGTAATTTGTGATTATATTCTAATATTAATATGTTATATTTCGCAGGAATCATCATGGCTGACAAATATGAAGAAAACATTAAATCTGCGCTTCAGAACAAAGACATGGCCGGTGCAGCTGAAATCGCGCAGGAGTATTTGGACGAGTTAAACAATGTTCGTATGAACATTGCGATCACTGGAGAGGGAGGCTCTGGTAAATCCACTCTGGTCAATGCTCTGAGAGGAATCAAAAATAAAACACCGGGAGCTGCTCCGACTGGTGTAACGGAGACAACTATGAAGCCAACTGCGTACATCCATCCACAGAACGACAAGATTGTAATCTGGGATCTGCCGGGGATCGGCACTGTAAACTTTACAGCTGACAAATACCTGAAGTATGTGGAGTTTGAGAAGTACGACTTCTTCATCATTGTTTCCAGTGAACGCTTCAGAGAAAATGATGCAAAACTGGCAAAAGAAATTCAGAAAATGAAGAAAAATTTCTACTTTGTTCGATCCAAAATCGACAACAGTGTACGAGATGAGAAAAGAGACGACCCAAATGTGACAGAGGACGACGTTCTTAACGACGTCAGGAACTACTGCACTGAAGGTAAAGTGTTTCTGAATCTCACTGCCTTTTTGTTCAGACTTATTTTATTGACTGATCTTTACTTTAATGCAGAACTGAAGAAGCTGGGCTTTGAGTCTCCAAAGGTTTTCCTGATTTCTGGTTGCAGTCTCCATCTGTATGAATTCAGCGATTTGCATAAAACTCTGTTGGAGGAACTTCCTGAACTTCAGAGAGATACTCTGCTCCTGGCTCTGCCCAACACCAGTTTGGACGTCATCGAAGAGAAGAAGAAGACTTTGGAGAGAAAAATAACATGGTTAACTTTAACTTCAACAGTAGTTGCAGCTGTTCCAGTTCCTGGTTTCTCAGAAGGTGTTGATCTGAAAATTATATCCAAATTTACACAGCAATGCAGAGAATCTCTGGGTCTTACTCCTGAGTTACTGCAGAAGCTGTCCGAGCTTAGTGGTGTGCCTTTAGAGGATCTCAAGGCTGAACTAAAGTCACCTCTTACAGGAGGTGAAATTACTCCCACTTTTGTGATAAATGTTTTGATCAGGTTTGCAGTTGTCATTGCATCAATGGCACTACAGGGAGGAGCCAAGTTTATCCCATTTGTTGGAATCCCTGTTGCAATGGCCTTTCCAGTGTCTCCACCTACAAAGCTCTTAAATACATACTAAACTCTCTGTCTGAGGATGCTACACTGGTTTTAAGAAAGCAGTGTCTAGATCACACCCAGTTGAATGATATTCAGGTGGATCCAAGAAAATGTTAATATTGTGTTAAAGTACATTTTCTCTCCAAAATACACTTCAAATAGTTAAACACAGAATAAAGAAAATAGCAAATTATAAATTATGCTGAACAAACAGTGGCTCTAAAATGTTGAATAACACACAATACAACTAAATATACAAAAAAACAAACATGTCATCTGAAAACATTGTAATATAGTATTCACGAGTACTCAGTAAAGTCCAAGTTACTGACTGTTTAGGAAAGCTGTATTTCTCCAACTCTCTGTCTTTGTGCTTAAGTTCCAATGACACGGTTAAACGCAGCGTTTTAATGCACAGCCATCTTCTATCCTATTGACTTTTTTTTCAGACCTTGAAAACTTAATTGTACATTCATTATGACAAAGCACAAAAAGACCCGATCCCTTCAACAGCTGCATTCAAAACTAGTGCTCATGAAGTTTCTATTTTAACTCTCATTTAGTAAATATCAATTCTTTGCATTTATTTTTAACTGAGGTATAGTTCGACATTGTTTGAGTTTTTGATCCAATTTATTCCTTTTTTTTTTTTTACCCCACTAACAGTTTACAAAACCTTTTACTGTTTTCACATTTTTAATTTTGAAACAATCCAAGTGCCTTCAATTGTATTGTGTTTCCTTCTCGATAAACCGATTCTGAATGTTTGCCGGGATTTGTTTGGTTCTGGTTTTGAACGGAATTTGAAGTCTTTCACTTTTCGAATTGAAGTTTTAGATAAAATGTACTTTTATACAATATTGTAATTTGTGGAGGAAACCACATCAGCCATTTCATACGTCTGAGATTTATACATATGTGATTTATTTACAATATCACTGATCACAACAATCCAATTACTTTAGTGTTGGTGTGTTTTCTATTTCTATTTACATTATTATTTCACACAACTGTATGAATATTTCCTCATCTTTACTTCATTATTTTTACTATTTATACAAATCAGTGTAATGATCAACAATCAATCACTTGTCTGTATAAGCCGCAGTAATGACAGTGTGTTCTCTATGTAACCGAAAATAAAACCTGTCGAAACAAAGAAGGAAATTTGTTTTAATTCACAAATTAAAACAGCCTTGTTATGTCTGTTTCCTTTAGATAAAAGTTATTGTAATGAATGTGTGAACTCAAACCAGATCAACATCATCACCACTGAACACTCTGCAGCAACGCGCCAGAACTTAAGAGCAAGCGTATATTTTTTGAGTTTATTAAACAAACAATATTTAAATGAACTAACAAATGAAGATCAACAGTGTTTTGTTTATGTCCTTATTTTTACACTTGTCCAGGAATATATAGATTAATGTTAAAGAAAAGTCTGCATTATTTCTCAGACAAACTGAAAGCCCTTACACAGAGAGATCAGTGGGCAAAAATCCCAGGCTGTGATGATGAGATAAAAGTCTTTTAAAGCACTTAAGCCAGGCAAGTCTGGCAATAAATATGAACTGAGGCAAGAGTTGTAACAAAAATCTCAATTTAATTAGTTTTCTTTACTAAATAAATTATATTAAAACTATGAAGAGAATTGCTTTTGGTCAGGCTAAGTGCTGAGTGCTTTGCAGGAGGTCTAAAAAGCCTGAAGGTACAGTTGATCTGCAATAGTACAATTTTACTGTTTACTTTACAGTGAAAAATTGGCCCCAACTTTTCTCACAATCAAACATCAAAAAATGCATTTGAGGAAACCAACCACTATGGCTACAAATAATCGTTGACATTGATTTGAGCGCAACACAATTTAAAATTTTATCACAAAATTACAAAAACTGATGAAAACAAAACACCAATATTAGTCCACAGAAAATTAATTCTTCCCGGCCACAATATTATTTGGAATTATTTACCTTCAATGTAAAGAAGAACTTCAAACTCTAACTTAGGAGGAGAACAATGACCAAACTCTCGCTGCAGCTAAACAGGCACATGAGTATTTGGAAAGGCTAGACGATATTTCTCTGAGTATCGTGATCACAGGAGAGTCTGGCTCTGGTAAATCCATCAATGCTCTGAATCAGAAATAAAACAGAGGGAGCAGCTCCAACTGGTGCAGTGGAGACAACTATGGAGCCAACAGAGTATCTTCATCCTGAGATGCCCAACATTAGAATCTGGGATCTGCTTGGAATCGGCCCCACCAACTTTACAGCTGATAAATACCTTAAGCAAGTGGGGTTTGAGAAGTACGACTTCTTCATTGTTTTCAGTGAGTGCTTTAGAGAAAATTCAGCTGAAGGGACAAACTCTGACCAAACTCTGACTGCAGGACAGCATCATCCACCAGGCTGCCAGGAAGCTGAACTCTCCCCTTCCCTTCCACTGAAGGCCAACAGTCTGTCTTTTTGCATCAATGGATTGAGATAAACAAAATATCCGCGTCATTGCCAATTATACCACATAAAAGCAGAGAACTGACTGAAATGAATTTAAAAATACCAGCATTCTCTTTATAAAATAATAATGTAATTCTCCCCAAATCCAACAGTGCACTTTACACTTTACCTGAAATAAAATAAAAACAAACTATTACAGGTACATTATCACTCTCTGAAATGTTAGAAGTTTTAAAGAAATAATAAATAAAACAGTTTTGCCTGTGGTGTTTATGACGAAAATAAATATAAACCTTGTAAAAGTGTCTCTGACTGATCCAGCCTTTGAACAGATAAATGACTCTTAATCTGATTTGGAACCAGGGCCGGTCAATGTGAAATGTAACGGCTTTTTCAATATCACTTAAGAATTCAAAACAAAGTAAACCATCTTTTTAATGGAAAGATTTGGCCTGTTGTAGCCCTGACCACCTCATAGACTCTCCCCTGAATATTATAAAACATTCTCTAAATGAAACCGTGAACCTGGATACAAAGTTAGAGAAAGGAACTGAACACAAACCCCACAGTGATGCTCTTTCTGACTGAAAACATGATACATCCCTCTGACTGTTTCATTTTCCTCTCTGCAGCAGCTGTCAGTGTGGCGCCCTCTGCTGGCGATCTTCAGATATAACAACAGACCTGGAGTGCTAATCGAGCACATTATTTGAGCTGAGTCATACAACAGTAGTTTTTAAATCCTGAGTAAAGCGTAGTGTTGATGTTTATCTGCAGCGGCCCCTGCACTCGGCCCCAGGAGACCCCTCTGATTCAAGGAAATGTCCCCGGGGCTTTTCTGTAGAGTTTGCATGTTCTCCCTGTGTCTGTGAAGGTTTCCTCCAGGTGCTCTGGTTTACCACTAAAAACATGTACAAAAGTCCAGGATGAATGACGTGTGTGACGTTGGTGGTTGGAGGTTTTGTTGTGTGTGGAGCAAATGTAAAATGGTCCCATGTAAAGCACTTTGTTATCATGTCTGTGAAACGCTCTATACTAATAAAATTCTTTAACATGTTCCACGTAAAGAGAGGAAAAAACATACATAAAGTCTGAAGATAAAGCCTGTTGCGCCAATCCGTAATTTACAAAACAGGAACAGCTTCTAATACAGTTTCACTTCTTCTTTCCACTTCTTCACTTTTAAAGTTTCTGGGGATGATTCCCTTTTACAAAACGGACTCTGATATCAACAAAAATAAATGATTATAAAAATGATCACGTTTGTGAATAAATAAATATAATAAATAAATATCGCAACTGCTGCTGCTGAATCAAATCAAATAGTTTTTTTTATTTATAGCCCAAAATTACAACTAAGGGTGGGAACCTCTGGGTACCTCACGATCCGATACGATACGCGATACATGGCTTACGATAACGATTATCTCACAATATGCCAATACTGCATTAATCGATGTATTGCACAAAAATAATCTATGATAAATCACGATCAAAAAACATGCTACTTTTAACCTTTATTTTAACATACTACATATTATTCATCATTTACATTTCTTTTCATGTGCTTTGTACCACTTTTATAAATGATCCCTGACTTACTCACTGAAAATGGGCCTATAGATCTGTCAGTGACTTATTACTTACTAATTAAAGGGACTATACAGAGTTTAAACATGTAAAAATGAAGTATTTTCCTCCCCCTACATGTTCCAGCCATGTCCTAATGTGTAGAATGAGCCCAGACCTGTTCACCACAGCTGCCTCTAAAATCCTGCACTGTCACTCAGAAAGGTGTTACTTTGCGTCTGAAGTGCCGTCATGCACGAGCTTAATATAGAGACTGCAGTTGCGCGTAAGACCTGAGGTGGCAGTAGTGAGCATAAAATGACCAACTTTCATCTAGTCTCTTTAAATGAACAAGAAACCACAGTCCTATTTAAAAAGGAATAAATCAACCCTAAATTAATCTTCTTTATAATTAAAAAATGTATCATTAAACGTAATTTATTTGTGTGACAGTGTTTGGTCCAAGTGTTTAAAACTGTAGTGCTGCCCCCTGCTGGTCTGACTGAATTCTTGATCATTATTGGCCTCTATTGACTGTGAAAACAGTGAAGCACTGCTGCTCCATTAATATGCATGACGTCATCAAAAGTATCGATATCGTATCATTCCTCAAAATATTGCGATATATCGGAACATCGATATATTGTCACAGTCCTAATCACAACAGGAGATGCCTCACAGGGCTGATACAGACGGGAAATCAAATGTAATGTCCAAATGAACAGTAACCAACTGCTACTGAACTGGAGCCTCTGTAACTACTAAAACTTTGTGTTATTAAGCCGAGAATAAAACAGGCAAAGCAAATTTCAAAATATGGACGTTATTTCTTAATCATACGAGGTCATTTCCCTGCAACATTCACTTTATCAACCGACGTAGGAAATAGACATAAAAAACCTGAATAAGTAAACCCGCAAAACACAATCTTCACCGTGAGCTTTGGTTATTACGAACAGCACCACAATTCGATCCACACAGCAAAAGATCAGGCTTTGTAAATGTTCTATGTAGCACGGCGATAATCAGTAGATCACAGGGAAGTGACCAAAGACAAGTAAACCAAAAACATAGATAAAGAAAAAGGATAAAGAAATAAGAAGAGTCTGTCCTTAGGCTAAAACATAGGCCACTAACCAAATGGACTAACTCAAAACCAAAAACAGCAGGAAATACAAAAATGACCAAACCACTCAAGACAGACTTCAATAATATTTTACTATTAAAACTCTTTAAAATATTTACCCTGTGTGTCGTAGCCACAACCCCACTTCCTATTAAAAACTATTTGAGGCACCAGTGACCCCGAGGTGCCACCCATTACATTTGCCTTGTGGTTGACTCTGTCAGGCACCGGCATGAGCAGGTGACCCAGAAGACTATGAGCAGGTACAGTTCAGGTGAGAAAGGTGTATCAATCCTGTCATCCCTGCGTTATCTCAACAAATAAAACCAATTTAGCAGCTTCAGCTAATACAAAATGAACTTGACTTGACCTTATCTATGGTTCAAAGTCATTTCCTGTATTCTGCGGTATGGAGTGAATGAAACGTTGTGAAAACGCTGAAAAAACAAGAATCTCTTCCCGTCTGTATAAACCACAATGTGTTAAAGTCATGTGTCGAATTTCATAAAATGAAAGTATCTGCCGTTGTAAGTTTTTTTTAAATATCTTTCACAAAGGCTGTTTTTTTCCAGGCCATTTAAGGAAATGTTAAGATTAAAAGAGGTTGAAAGTCTATGGTACTAAATAAGGCCATGTACATACAGTGCCTTGCGAAAGTATTCGGCCCCCTTGAACTTTTTGACCTTTTGCCACATTTCAGGCATCAAACATAAAGATATAAAACTGTAATTTTTTGTGAAGAATCAACAAGTGGGACACAATCATGAAGTGGAACGAAATTTATTGGATGTTTCAAACTTTTTTATCAATAAAAAACTGAAAAATTGGGCGTGCAAAATTATTCAGCCCCTTTACTTTCAGTGCAGCAAACTCTCTCCAGAAGAAACCACAGTCCTACTTAAAAAGGAATAAATCAACCCTAAATTAATCTTCTTTATAATTAAAAAATGTATCGTTAAACGTAATTTATTTGTGTGACAGTGTTAATATGCATGACGTCATCAAAAGTATCGATATCGTATCGTTCCTCAAAATATTGCGATATATCGGAACATCGATATATTGTCACAGTCCTAATCACAACAGGAGATGCCTCACAGGGCTGATACAGACGGGAAATCAAATGTAATGTCCAAATGAACAGTAACCAACTGCTACTGAACTGGAGCCTCTGTAACTACTAAAACTTTGTGTTATTAAGCCGAGAATAAAACAGGCAAAGCAAATTTCAAAATATGGACGTTATTTCTTAATCATACGAGGTCATTTCCCTGCAACATTCACTGTATCAACCGACGTAGGAAATAGACATAAAAAACCTGATAAGTAAACCCACAAAACACAATCTTCACCGTGAGCTTTGGTTATTACGAACAGCACCACAATTCGATCCACACAGCAAAAGATCAGGCTTTGTAAATGTTCTATGTAGCACGACGGTAATCAGTAGATCACAGAGAAGTGACCAAAGACAAGTAAACCAAACACATAGATAAAGAAAATGGATAAAGAAATTGATTGAGTTTTTATTTCGAGCTACACACAAGGCACAAAAGCCAAAAAAGAAAGAAAAAAAATATATATATAATAAAAGAAAAAATAATTAACATTCTGGCTCGAAAAGGAGTGGGAAGAAGACAAGCTTATTGACTCCCACCCCTGTTCATAAACTTAAATAATATATAACAATAACACTGTTTAGTTCCTATCTTACAAAACGATTAACAATTGAGTTGGTTACATATTAACAGATGCAACAATGCATTATATTAGGTCAACATTCACAGTATCTTACACGTTATAACAAGTGTATAATTTTGTTTCCTATACCGAATTTATTACCATGTTGGTATTACTGTTATTCACCATCACCATTACAACCCATATAAGATTACTCTGTATGGAAGTGTTTGAATGATACATAACATACTCCACTTTTATTCATGAAAGGTACAATAATCGCAGACTGATTGATGTTCATGATAACAAGATTAGTCTAAATGATGTGTGTTAAAAGGGATTCGGGGCTTTTCTTTTTCCTTTTCTGTGACTGGACCTGCTGCCAGAGGGGAGCAGCCCCCGAGCAACCGGACCATCATTTGTTGAGTGTCCTATACTATGCATTAAAAGAGACAAGATTTAGGAGTCTGCTGCCAGAAGAGGCTTTCCTTGAGCTGCCGTCCCCCACATGTCTGCCCTATACTATGGGTTATGAAATAAGAAGAGTCTGTCCTTAGGCTAAAACATATGCCACTAACCAAATGGACTAACTCAAAACCAAAAACAGCGGGAAATACAAAAATGACCAAACCACTCAACACAGACTTCAATAATATTTTAATATTAAAACTCTTTAAAATGTTTACCCTGTGTGCCGTAGCCACAACCCCACTTCCTATTAAAAACTATTTGAGGCACCAGTGACCCCGAGGTGCCACCCATTACATTTGCCTCGTGGTTGACTCTGTCAGGCACAGGTATGAGCAGGTGACCCAGAAGACTATGAGCAGGTACAGTTCAGGTGAGAAAGGTGTATCAATCCTGTCATCCCTGCGTTATCTCAACAAATAAAACCAATTTAGCAGCTTCAGCTAATACAAAATGAACTTGACTTGACCTTATCTATGGTTCAAAGTCATTTCCTGTATTCTGCGGTATGGAGTGAATGAAACGTTGTGAAAACGCTGAAAAGACAAGAATCTCTTCCCGTCTGTATAAACCACAATGTGTTAAAGTCATGTGTCGAATTTCATAAAATGAAAGTATCTGCCGTTGTAAGTTTTTTTAAATATCTTTCACAAAGGCTGTTTTTTCCCAGGCCATTTAAGGAAATGTTAAGATTAAAAGAGTTTGAAAGTCTGTGGTACTAAATAAGGCCATGTACATACAGTGCCTTGCGAAAGTAATCGGCCCCTTGAATTTTTCGACCTTTTGCCACATTTCAGGCATCAAACATAAAGATATACATGTAAAACTGTAATTTTTTGTGAAGAATCAACAACAAGTGGGACACAATCATGAAGTGGAACGAAATTTATTGGATATTTCAAACTTTTTTAACAAATAAAAAACTGAAAAATTGGGCGTGCAAAATTATTCAGCCCCTTTACTTTCAGTGCAGCAAACTCTCTCCAGAAGTTCAGTGAGGATCTCTGAATGATCCAATGTTGACCTAAATGACTAATGATGATAAATAGAATCCACCTGTGTGTAAGCAAGTCTCCGTATAAATGCACCTGCTCTGTGATAGTCTCAGAGGTCCGTTTAAAGTGCAGAGAGCATCATGAAGAACAAGGAACACACCAGGCAGGTCCGAGATACTGTTGTGGAGAAGTTTAAAGCCGGATTTTGAGACAAAAAGATTTCCCAAGCTTTAAACATCCCAAGGAGCGCTGTGCAAGCGATAATATTGAAATGGAAGGAGTATCAGACCACTGCAAATCTACAAAGACCCGGCCGTCCCTCTAAACTTTCAGCTCATACAAGGAGAAAACTGATCAGAGATGCTGCCAAGAGGCCCATGATCACTCTGGATGAACTGCAGAAATGTACAGCTGAGGTGGGAGACTCTGTCCATAGGACAACAATCAGTCATATACTGCACAACTCTGGCCTTTATGGAAGAGTGGCAAGAAGAAAGCCATTTCTTAAAGATATCCATAAAAAGTGTCGTTTAAAGTTTGCCACAAGCCACCTGGGAGACACACCAAACATGTGGAAGAAGGTGCTCTGGTCAGATGAAACCAAAATCGAACTTTTTGGCAACAATGCAAAACGTTATGTTTGATGTAAAAGCAACACAGCTCATCACCCTGAACACACCATCCCCACTGTCAAACATGGTGGTGGCAGCATCAGGGTTTGCTTTTCATCTGCTTTTCTTCAGCAGGGACAGGGAAGATGGTTAAAATTGATGGGAAGATGGATGGAGCCAAATACAGGACCATTCTGGAAGAAAACCTGATGGAGTCTGCAAAAGACCTGAGACTGGGATGGAGATTTGTCTTCCAACAAGACAATGATCCAAAACATAAAGCAAAATCTACAATGGAGTGGTTCACAAATAAACATATCCAGGTGTTAGAATGGCCAAGTCAAAGTCCAGACCTGAATCCAATCGAGAATCTGTGGAAAGAACTGAAAACTGCTGTTCACAAACGCTGTCCTTTCAACTTCACTGAGCTGGAGCTGTTTTGCAAGGAGGAATGGGCAAATATTTCAGTCTCTCAATGTGCAAAACTGATAGAGACATACCCCAAGCGACTTACAGCAGTAATCGCAGCAAAAGGTGGCGCTACAAAGTATTAACTTAAGGGGCTGAATAATTTTGCACGCCCAATTTTTCAGTTTTTTATTTGTTAAAAATGTTTGAAATATCCAATAAATTTCGTTCCACTTCATGATTGTGTCCCACTTGTTGTTGATTCTTCACAAAAAATTACAGTTTTATATCTTTATGTTTGAAGCCTGAAATGTGGCAAAAGGCCGAAAAGTCTAAGGGGGCCGAATACTTTCGCAAGGCACTGTAAAGTCTGTGGTGGTGTGGTTCCATTATTGTTGTTAATTGTTATTGTATTGACATTTCTATGTCTATAACTGATAATGCATTTTCACTGAAAGTCAAGGAAGACTAGTTAATGTGTGGTAGAAAGTAAAGGAGATCCCCAAAACGATGACCAATGAACAATCAATAAATAACTCTATCGCTGTGGTCAGACGGTGCTGCATGTGTTATTTCAACAAATAAAACTGACTGTGTATGTAAATGTTATCGGCAGTTTTTTTTTCTTCTAAAATGTAACCTTTATTTGCTCTGTTCTCCCACAGGAATGGAGCGACTGAAGCTGGTTTCATGGAATTGGCGATGCACAAAGATAGAAAATTATTACTAAAAAGAAACATGACCAACTTTCATAATCGATTAATATCCAACCTTCGAGCCTGTTTAAATGGCAGAGGGGTTTAGCAGATTCACTTCTGTATTTCTGCCTAAGTTAGTTTCCCAATAACACATAAGGCAGGAGGTGTGGTTATATAAAACAATGAAATCAGACACACACTGGACATTCTTCTCTTCAGACGGAGCTGTGGCACTGACTGGAAGGTAACACTTGAATCTTTGTTTTATGCATTTGTCTGAAAGAGAGACGGCCCACAAAGAAAATCATTCAGAAGGCCTCCGTGCAGGGGTTAAAGTGGGATTTGGGAGGTGGGGGAACTCTAACCTTTAACAAGCAATAGGAATCGCGCTACATTTTATATTTTTTAGGTACTGACATGTAGTCATGGGTTCTGAACAGATACTGTATTAAGGTATTTGATACTGTAATTATTTTATTTTCCAATATTTTTTAATACCTTGAATTATTTTTAGATATCCTTTAGTAGGTTTTAACAATCATAAATGATTGGAGGTCTATGTGATTTACTAAATGAACAAATTCTGCTTTTGCCAGATCCACTCTTTTGGGTTCTTCTTAGATAGGACTGCAGAGCACCATGCCTGCCCAGAGAGGAGCTTAATAGATTATAGAAACAAATAAAATGTCAGGATCCACTTATTCAAAGAAGGCCCAACCAAAGAAATGAACATGTGTGCTGAAACATTACTTATTAACAATTTTGGCTTGTTATTATGTTCTTTATTTAAGAAAATCCTCTTTCACAGTCAGTGGTGCTTACAGCAGGGCTCTTGCAGGCTGGTCAGGGGTGAGCCTCCCACCACCAAACGTATTCATATTTTTGGGATAAATAAATGAAAATTTAATTATCATCACTGCTTGAACAGAATAGAATTAGGCCTAAACATAAAAGTTATATTATATTCCAGCATTTTAAGGCTTTAGATGTAAAAAAAAAGAAAAAAACACAGCAGTAGATTAATACAGAATAATAAAGAGCCTAATAATAAACTAGGACTACTCAGAACTAAACCAGGATTAAGCCAGGGCAAAAACATGCAATATCAGGACTAAGGCAGGACTAAATCACATCTAAACCAGGCCAAAGGCCTAATACAGAATGAGACCAGTACATCTCAAACAACATGACTAACTCCTGCTCAGCCACTGCTCCTCAGCGCTGAGCAGACAGACCATGGAAAATAATAAATAAGGGCGGACCAAACGCTGTTCTGTCCAGACCTCGCGCTTTACGAAAAAACTCAGTAAATGAAGCGCTCCTTGGAGATGGTGCACTCATCCACATATTCAGCTTCAGCCTCGTTTACCATGTTAACTTTGCAAAGAGCATCTCTGTGCTTGTACATTTCCCACAAACACGTATTGAATGAAGTCAGAGCAGAAAGGAAGAAAAATGCACCTGTCAAATGAATGATTCAGATGTTATTTAGTAAAGTTAGAGCCCAGGGAGCGAGGTTTAGCGTGTTGACCAGTTAAACACGAGTGCTGGTGGTGCAGAGCAGTTTTCCAAAACTCACGTTCCATCAGCTTTATCGTCCGCTTTACAAACATCCACAGCTGAACTGGTGTTCCTTACCTAAAGTCGCTGGTTAAGCCCTTTGCACCGGCAGGAACACACGCTGCACCTGACGCGCGAGGAGCCCTGCTTCTGCATGGGATAATCCGAGCAAACATGATTCACACTGTCCTGGTGCTGCGGTTTGATAAAAAAAATATAATTTTTATGGATTTTTTATTGCATTGATGTATCTCACAGGCAGAATTTCGTATGTGCGTGAAAATGACAAATCAATCATGAACTTTTTTTTCTTTTTTCTTTTGCCATGTGAAGGTGGGGGAACGCCGTTCCCGACCGTTCCCGCCCACTTTAACCCTGCCTCCGTGTCTTTATTTATTGCTTTGCCTTTAATGTTCAACTAGATTGAAACAAAATACTGGTTTTATTTACCATATTTTTAACCTGTAAAATAATATAAGAAGGGATTTTCTGAACTAAGGGGCCATGACACTCCGGACTATGGGAATGGTTTTGGCTGGTATGTTATGAGCACGCTTAAGAATTACGATACCCAGTTTTTGAGTCACTATTATAGTGAGAGTAATCCTGTGATTTTAAAATTATCCAAATTTATAGCTGAAAGCATAAAACAAAACTACTTTGGCAAAATAAAAAAGGCATAGGGCTATTTCTGCTTCTGAACTCTCCGGATTGATTACACCTAAGCTACAAAATAGCACTATAGTCCTCTACCTTAGTTCCCTGTTTTCTCTGGAGCAGTTTTTTCCCTTGGTAATGAATGTTTTCGTCATTTCAGATCAGGAGTTTTCGGTTTTGGACCAGCCCACATTCACTCGTCAGCACCACAAATTGATAAGGATACAGAGACGGTAAGGTCATATATATATATACAGTATATAGTAAGTAAGTAAGTAAGTGCTTTATTGTCATTGTACAACTGTACAACGAAATGGTGTTAGTCCTGAGCTGCTGCGGCTGAGCCGCGCTGCCACTGTGTCAACCTGACCCGCATGACCTTGGAGGTCGGGGAAACTGTAGCACTCGGAGGAAACCTGGCTGCCCTCTGTCTCCTCTGAAACGGTGCAGCACCTCCTGGGTTTGTCCCTGTTTCAGAGCGTGGTGTCCTGGGTTATATACCCTGCACTACTGCGCATAAACATATACAGTACTATACATTTACTTGATTGATTGATTGATTGATTGATTGATTGATTGATTGACAACTTTTATTGTCCCCAATGAGGAAATTTGTCTTGGGCTCATTGCCCGCAGCTGCCACCCATACAGTATAACCAGTCATATAAAACAGTTATTCACCCGGAACGAGCAGAAACTATCAGTTTTAGACGATAACAAATGCTCTGAGCTTGGTTTGTGTTTCCGTGAAATGCAACAGATAACCGTCGATTTCCCCTTCTTTTTTTTTTTCTTCAACAAAAAACTTTTTTCTCCTCTTTTTTTTGGGTGTGTATATGGTGGTGTTTAAATATTGGTATTTATTTTATTTATTTATTAGTTTTGCACATAATAGCAAACAATCCATTATAACATTAAGATGTAATCATAAAAGTGCAGGAAGAGGCAGAAAACCCAAATGGGCTTATAATTACGCAGTCAATAATAAACACGGTGAGGCTGTGTTTCAGTTTCATGCAGCTAAAATCTGGAACATATGGCGTCAAATTAGGATCTGCTTTAACGTAAATGTAAAAGAGGTTTTGTAAACGTATGTTGTCAGTATTGTAATTGTAAAGAGAAAACTGTAAATGTAACTCTAAACTCCATAAACGAAAAAAGTATCATAAATAGAAAAAAAAAATATTGTAAACATAAAACTTTCATTTACGTTTCTTCTTTTCATTCTTCACTTCACAAGCTACGGTTACGATACATTTTTTTCTGACCCTTTTTTTAATAGGGGCGGGCTCAACACTCATTGGCTGGAGTGACAGGATGTGACGTCATCACTATAAACTGAAATCAAACGCACACTACAGACTCTCTCAGACAAAAAGGCAATAATCCCGGGAGTTTTGTTCATTCATGTGAAATCCATGTTTAATAAAACGTATTTGAGTCATATTTATCCATAAATGTTCCACTGTCCTTTGAGTTTAGTCGCTCTTTATCGCAGAAATACATTATTCCCCAATTTTAGTGAACTTATAGTAGAAGTAGTCACTCATTGTGCTGGGGTTCAGGGTTCCGACACACTATATAGTATACAGTCTACTATATAGTGCCTATATAGGGCCTTTGTAGTGAATGAGGGTTAGGGACTAGGGTGGACATTCGGACACAGCCTCTGTAGTGTGCGTCTGATTTCAGCTTATAGTGATGACGTCACATCCTGTCACTCCAGCCAATGAGCGTTGTGATTTTTTCGAAAACCATATTGATGCCTGTAAAAAATAGAATTGTTGTCTAAATGGGTGAGAATTCTACTGTGTAGAACCTTTTCCAATATTTTAGAAAAGCATGGCAAAATAGATATAGGTCTATAGCTATTAAGACACTGTCTGTCATCAGCTTTATATAGGGGGATCACCTTAGCTACCTTTAGATCTGCTGGGACAACTCCTGTTTTTAAAGACAATGAGATGATATGTGCTAAAGGCATCAGGATAAATCGTTTACCGTATTTTCCGGACTATAAGTCGCTCCGGAGTATAAGACACACTAGTCAAACATTGCCTAATGAAAAAACAACCGGCTGAATAGGCGTACACAGTTTGCTAACGTAACACATGGTTAGCTACATGAAGCATAAACAACAAACTAAATAGGCGTCTCGTATGTTAACGTCACATAAACAGATCAGATAGCTATAGCATAAAGAACATACCAAACTCTCTATCTCACTCCAAATCACTAAATCCATTGAAATCTTGATCCTCTGTGTCACTTCTGAACAATCGCCTTGACACAGAGGACACCTGGACACGGAGGCGTAACTGCACCGTTGACGAGCCTCTCCCGGCAGCACGTTGTTTAAGCTCCCATTTGCAAACTCGTTCCTCTCACTGTGGCTCTAGCTTTTAGCCCGTGATTAGCTTTATTTTGTTTACATCATTGTAGTAACCTCTGCTTCTCACTCACTCCAAACTTTCTTTCTGCTGCTCAATTAGCCTGCAGTGCCCTCTAGTGGCATATATTATATATTTGGATAAAAAAACAAAAAACATATTAGTCGCTCCGGAGTATAAGACGCACCCCCGAGCCAAACTATGAAAAAAAGTGCGACTTGTAGTCCGGAAAATACGATAATTTGTTTTATAAGCCAGGCAGATATGCCATCATGCCCAGGGCAGATGCTTTTAATTGATCAATTATTTCACCTATTTCTTTGATATTGGGAGGCTGAAAGGTTAAAATATGTGGGTAGAAGTTTTGAATATATTCCAATGGATCTTCATTAGAGCATGGTATGTTTTTTTTACCAAATTGGAACCAGAATTAACAAAAAAAATCATTGATTTTTTAGCTATATCAAAAGGATTATCAACTGTATGTACACCATCTACAATAACAGATGTTGTATTCGTATCTGAGGATAAATCTTTTTACAGTAACTGGTTGATTATCTTCCATGTATTTTAATATATTATTTGAACTAGGTTTTATTTGATCATAATAATACTTTCTTTTTGCAGATCTTAATGAGTGTGTATAATTATTTCTGTGTTTTTTATAAATATCGAAAATAAGCGGAGTGGGCTTGGACACATATTTGGTACAGTCCGTTTTTCTTCTTTAACATTTTTCACAGATTTTAGACTCTTCACCTTAAGTGGACAAACATGAAATATAGGAAAGTGGTCTGACCGATCTGAGTAAATACCCCACATTTAGTCTCATAGCTTAGATTATTTGTGATTATATTATCAATTAATGTTGAAGACTTGTCACTAACTGTGGGTTTGTTAGTTAATGGGAAATAATAACTGGAATAAAGAGTATTGATGAATTCATCAGTATATTATGCATCCATTTTACTTTTTAGAATGTTGATATTAAAATCAACTAAGATATAGCAAAGCTTATTTTCAGAATGTATTAGGTCAAGAGAAGTAGATAGACTTTCAATGAAATCATTAATGCCAAAATCTGGAGGACGGTAAATAACCCCAATAATATTTTCTCCCCTGAAGAACCCATAAGCTCCACAAACAGAGACTCACTTTAACTGACAAGAGCATTAGATCATCTCTTGGTTGATATATATAATTTTCTGATTAAAGAGAGAGACACCACCTCCTACTCTTGTCTAACATGACGACAGGACTGATAATTTGGCAATTTAAAATAATCACTTGAATCTTTAGTAAGCCATGTCTCTGTAATGGCTATAACAGAAAAATTATGTTTGAGAGAGTTTAGAAAATGTGTGAATTCATTATAATCTTTAGGTAAACTTCGTATGTTTAGATGAAAAGTTGAAAATGCATCAGAATTGACATTTACAAGAAATTCATTAAAACTTTCCATACTATAATAATTGCAAAAGATGGTTTCATTGAAAGTTGAGGCATTTAATGCAGAGTAATAATGCAGATCAGGATCAATGTCAAAGCTGTCCACAGAGTCCAAATCCCTGTGGGTCTCTGTGAAAGCTGAGGTACTTGCCATCAAAGAAGAAATACTACTACCAGACTTTTAAGAGAACAATGGTATAAATTATTCTCTGAAAGATAACCCTTCTAAATATTAAGCACTTGGTTTAGTTGCTCGAGCGCCATTTCGTGGTGGGTGAATAATAAGTTTGTCATACTTTAAGTATGATACATCACCTCTTTCCCGTGCTGCTTTCATAGCCGGAAGAAGTTCTTTCCTTTTCTGCCGGACAGCTTCAGGAAAATCCTCATTGATGAAGACCCCAGTGCCTTTCAGCCTCTTGGCCCGATCCAGAACAACACGTTTATCCTTCAACCGCAGAAATCTCAACACAATAGGGCGTGGTTTGTCCGAGTTACCAGCCTTTCCAGCTCTATGCACCCGGTCCAATTCGATTTTAGAGTAATCCAGTTGTAGTTTCTCTGTAAAAAGCTTCCTGATTTTGTCTTCACATTCCGACACACTTTCCTTTCCAGACTCTTTGATGCCATCAATCACAATGTTGTTGCATTTAGAGTGGCCTTCTAGAAACTCTGTCTTGTTAGAGTATGCTAGTAGACTTTTGCAGATACTGTCCAGGTCTGACCTGAATTCATTGCAATTCTTTGTCAAAGCAGAACATGAAACTTTAAAATCATCAACATCCTTTTGAGTCAATTTGAGACTCAGCTTGAAGTCATACATTTGCTTTGTCAGCTCATCTATTTTATTAGAAAAGTCAACAAACACCTGAAGACATGATTTAAAGCTTCTTTCTTGCTGTTCAAGCAATGTTTTGTAAAAGTCTTTTGTTGATCTAGCAACTCACGCATCTGAGACATGGTGACAGACTCCTCAGTGGTGTTGTTGCTACCCTTTGGTGGCATGGCAGTGGCCTGTGAGGCCTACAAGGCCTGAGCCTCACTTGAACAAATGTCCCACAATGAAGTGTCACTCAAACCAAAGAATAAGGAAATTATTCTCTTCGGATTCTTCAGTGTCCACTGAGTTGCATTAATCCAATAATTTTACAACGATTCCTCAGATTTATGATAGATTCAAGAGCAGCATCAGCTCAAAGAGCCATTTTGAATTTCAAAGTAACGTTATTCTTACTTGAGTAAATATAATGAAATATAATTATTGTTCGTCAGTTTCCAGTAATAAATAAGAGCAGGGGCTAAATAAAGCTTTACATGTGGAGTAAAGTAGATTCATTAATGGGTAATTATAAATGATTTCATATTTAGTGGATATATTTATTTGTCTGTATTTTACAAATGGTCTATTGTTACTTTGTTCTTTATGTTAAGCACAAAATCAGATTTATACATCCATCACTTTAATGGAGCACTTTAACGTCTGGGTCAGAGTGAGTCTCTGTGCTTTGTGATGTTAAACACCTGTGCACGGCGAGCGTCAAGTGTTTTATTGTAAAGTCACTTGTTTTGTTCCTCTCTTTGCTCCATAACAGCAGTGCATTTCTGCTAAAGTCTGTGGATCTGCCTTCATCGTGTCTTAAAGGGGGGTATTATGTAAAATGGACTTTTTCAAGCTTTATATCATGTTATTATGTCATTCCCTCATTAAACACATGCCTGGAGTGTTGCCTTGGCTCATTCACATATTTTTGAGTAATCAGTAAAAACTTAGACGGCAGCCATTTTAGGTGTAGCTATGCCTCAGTCCTCCTAGGAACGCCGCCACCTCCTGGAGACGCCTCTGGACCTTTTGTCACCAGCCAAGCCACCAACCACTGCTCCTCAGCTCAGCAGAGCCCCTCCCCGCACAGTAGTGTTGTTTAGATGCCACAGCAGTGTGCCGAAGGGGGCGTGTTGGAAAGCTTCTTAAAGAGACAGAGGCCTATTTCAAGACGTTCAGTACAGCCATTTTGAGAGAGCAATTTTATTCAAGGCAGTTATTTTAATTTACTGCATATACAGACCAACAGAAGGTTACGTCATCATTGTAGTATGCTATAGACTGGTGCTATGGGATTGAAAAAAGCATAATACCCCCTCTTTAAAGGGGATGTTGCTGAAGGAGGGCGTGTCCTCTCCTTATCTTGGTCTTTTGGCTGGACTCCTGTGTTTACACTAAGACAGAGAGAAGTCCACTTGAAGCTTCACTTTATTGAAACAGTTTTATGAAATAGCTTTCACGTCCCTGCAGCAGCCTTCTCTCAGGGATTCACCAACATTTCTGATGAGAACAAAGGCAAGAAAAGTTTGAAAATCTATAAGTCCCCAGGTGCGGTCTCCAGACGGACAGTAATTTGCTGTGGTTTGCATGTTCTCCCTGTGACTTAGGATTACTACACTACAAAAATACAAAAATAGGGCAGGATAAGTAAAAAAAAAAAAAAAAAAGTGTGTTTGAGAATGCGACTTTGTTCATTAACATATACTGTCCCAAACAAATAAAAAAATAAAAATCAAACAAAACAAATGTAATGTCAAAATTAAAAGTCAGTCAGCGCCACAAAAACCCAGTGGGAGAAAAGAGAATGGACGGATAGATGGACCCAGGGCTGATGGGATCCCTCTGCAGACAGAGCTAAAGACTGTGGAGCTAATATTGAGTGAGTTGTTGCAGTGAAACCACCCAGAGCGCTGAGGTCAGCCTCCATCACCGACTCATAAATGATTCAAACATGATAATAGTGATGAGCCGCACTGGTTAAAGGTGAAGAAGCAGAAGCAGAATAGATTTATTGCTTTAGTTGTTTATTCCGTGCAATCGTGAAACATACACAATTTTAGAGATGAATAATAACCTATAAAACTTTAAAACTATAAAATAACAATTTAACACAGAACCACGACGTGAATGTACAGATGCATTAAGTGATTGCATCAGATGATTCTCCCCAAATTCAACAGTGAGCTTTACACTCTCCCTGAAATTATTATTGCAGGTACGTTATCACTCTCTGAAATGTTAGATGTTTTAAATAAAATAAATAATACAAATAAATGAATAAGAAATAAAACAGTTTTGCCTGTGGTGTTTCATGACGAAAAGAAAAATAAATCTTGTAAAAGTGTCTCTGACTGAAAGATTTCTGTTTTGGCTTGAAACAGTTTTACTCAGATCCAGCCTTTGATCAGAATAGTTTTATTGCCATTGTTTGATACTTGATCATATGAGTTTCCTAGATCTGATTTAGAACCAGGGCCAGTTAAAGTGAAATATGACGACCTTTTCCGAAAGCATTTAAGAATTCAAATCAAAGTAAACCATCTTTTTAATAGAAAGATTTGTCCTGTTCTAGCCCTGACCGCCTCATAGACTCTCTCCTGAATATTATAAAACATTCACTAAATTAAAGCGTGAACATGGATAGTCAGGTCAGGAAAACCTCTCAGTCTCAGTGATGAGATATGAGCCCTGCTGCCATAGTTATGAGGAAAACAAAGTCTCATCTTCTGAATGATGAAAACTATCGGTCTGAATCACAACATCATTATCCATGAAGCTCCTCTGGGTTTCCACATTTCAGTCATATTTACATTGTTTTAAACTTCTTTCCTTTTCCCCTCTGTCAGTGTCAGTGTGGCGCCCTCTGCTGGAGATCTTCAGATATAACAACATACCTGAAGCAGGGCCGGAGTGGAACTCATTTTAGGCCCGGGAATTGTGGCTCAGACCGGCCCCCAATTTGCGCGAAGTGCACCTGCTCTGACAAAGAGCTACAAAAAGGTCGCCTCAAAACAACACTCAAACAACTATTTTCCAAAGCCATGTTACAATGAAAAGCATGTATTTATTTATTTTCATAGATTTATTATAAATTATGAATAAGAGAAAAATAAACAAAATTGAATCATAAATAGAATATTGGTACATTCAACTATTATCCTCTTATCAAGACTAAACAAAGACCAGGGCTATTCAATTACATTTTATACTAGGCCAGATTTTCATAATAATAATAAACCAGGACTACTAAGAACTAAACCATGACACAATCAATGCAAAAAAGGCAATATCAGGGCTAGAGCAGGACTAAACCACATCTGAACCAGGCCAAAGGCAATACAGAATAAATAGTTTCATGTGAGGAGCTTCTCAAACATGAGACTCTGCTCAGTCCTCACAGCTGAGCCTGTGGAGCCTGTTCTCATGTCCAGACCTCGCGCTTTATGATAAAACTCAGTAAATGAAGGCAAGGCAAGGCAAGTTTATTTGTAGAGCACAATTCATACACGAGGCAATTCAAAGTGCTTCACAGTTGCAGAAAAAATTACAAAAAAACAGATAAGATCAATCAATAAAACATCAACATAAAGTTAATCAGTTACAGTAAAAGGCAAGAGTGCAGATAAAATACTTTCAGTTTTCATATGCACGGGTAAAAAGAGCTGTTTTCAGCCTGGATTTGAACATTGTCAGAGTTGAGGCCTGTCTCACATCCTCATGAAGACTGTTCCAGGTTTTAGCTGCATGAAGCTGAAACGTAGCCTCACCGTGTTTATTATTGACTCTGGGAACCACCAGGAGACCCCTCCCTGAAGTTCTCAGGGCCCGAGATGGTTCATACGGCTCTAACATGTCAGAGATGGACTTTGGCGCTAAACCATGAAAAGACTTGTACACAAGCAGAGCTGTTTTAAATTCTATTCTCTGAGTGACAGGAAGCCAGTGCAGAGACCGGAGCACTGGACTAATGTGATCGTATTTCCTGGTTTTTGTCAGGACTCGAGCAGCAGCGTTCTGGATGTTCTGCAGCTCTAACAGCTCGTTTAGAAAGGCCAGTGAGCAGCCGTTACAGTAGTCTAACCTGCTGGAGACAAATGCATGGATGAGTCTCTCCAAGTCTGGTTTTGACACTATTCCTCTGATCTTAATGTTCTTCAGATGGTAAAAAGCTGATGACGTTATTGCTTTGATGTGGCTGTTTAAGTTCAGGTCTGAGTCCATGATTACTCCTAGATTTCTAACCTGATTTTTGGTTTCAGAGCGAGAGACTCAAGGTGACTGATAACACTTTGTCTTTGTGTCTGTGGGCCAAAGACAATGATCTCAGTTTTGTCTGAGTTTAGTTGGAGAAAGTTGTTTTGCATCCACAAACTGATCTGTTCGATGCAGTGACAGAGAGTATCTACAGGCCCATGTTCACCTGCTGTCAGTGACACGTAGATCTGAGTGTCATCTGCGTAGTTGTGGTACGACACATTGTTGCTGTTTATTAGCTGACCCAATGGAAGCATGTACAGGTTGAATAAGAGGGGTCCCAAGAATGAAGCTCCTGTAAGATGGTGCGCTCATGTTTGCATAGTCATTTATTCAGCTTCTACTCATAACTCCTACCATCGCAAAGAAAGCATCTCTGCTGCGCTTGTATCTTTCACACAAACGCGGATTGAATAAAGTCAATGGAGAAAGGAAGCTACAAAATGCACAGTCTGTCAAATGAATGATTCGATATTATTTGGCTCAGTTAGAGTCCAGATAGCGAAGTTTAACGCGCGTATTGACCGGTTAACAACACTCGTGCTGCCGGTGCAGTTTTTTGCCAAACTCACGCGCCATCGGCTTCATCACATCACCCGCTTACAAACACAAACAGCTGTTCCTTACCTTGGAGAGCTGGTCAGGCCCTTTGTAACAATGAAATATTTATATAGATGTGTTTTACAAATGTTCTATAGTTACTTTGTTCTTTATGTTAAGCACAAACATCAGATTTATACATCCAACACTTTAATGGAGCACTTTAACGTCTGGGTCAGAGTGAGTCTCTGTGTTTGTGATGTTAACACCTGTGCACGGTGAGCTTTGAGTAGTTTATTGTAAAGTCGCTTGTTTGTTCCTCTGCTCGCTCCTCAAACACAGATGAAGGCGATGCATTTGTGGATCTGCCTTCGTCGTGTCTTAAAGGGGATGTTGCTGAAGGAGGGCGTGTCCTCTCCTTATCTTGGTCTTTTGGCTGGACTCCTGTGTTTACACTCAGACAGAGAGAAGTCGAGCTGAAAGCTTCACTTTATTGAAACAGTTTTATGAAAAAGCCTTCAGGACGTGTTCAGGAAGTTGCTCTTCTGTGTTATATGTGTGTAACTGTTATTTATTTATACTTTGCCTAAAGACAGAGTTCAGTAAAATGTGTGTTTGTAAGAAAGCAGGGATGGGAATAAAAACATTCATTTTTGAAGAACCCAATTTCAAAACAGCAGACATCTCTTCACAAAAATGTGTGATTTGATCAAACAGGGCGGGTACACGTGTGTGTGTAGCGTATAGCGAGGCGCATCACGGCTCTTTTAAAGGCTTTAAGGGATGAGTGAGAAACACAGTGAGGAATGAGGCAGTTTCATAAGCGAGAAAGACATAAAGTTCCTAAACTGGCACATGTGGAGTTCTTTCTCGTCTCTGTTCTCAAAGTTTACAGTGATCCCTGAGTCACAGTCCCAGACTGATGTATTATCTGTAGAAATGACCTGTGCTGCTGCGTCTGTAGCCTCTGCAGACCGGGGTGAGGCGTGGAGCGTCACCGTCACCCCCGTGTGCTCTAGTGCTCTCTGGTCTTTAACTGAGGCAGTTACTGCTGCTGATGCAGGACTGGGATCATTTTCAGAACAGTCTGGGCAAGATTTAGGATCCGGGACAAAATTCTTGAATTCTGGACAGTCATGAAGATTTTGTTCAATAACTTTCTTTATCTAACTCAAGATAAAATGTCTTCAGCTAAAAACTAAAAATATACATTTTCAAATCCCATATTATTAATTTCCCATCCATATAATCATCTATAAAGGTTAATGCTGGTCAGAGGCATGCTGGGTAATCAGGAGAGTCGGGATGTTCCTGGTGGGCCGCTCGGTTGTGGTGCTTTTGTCCCGTCAGAATAAAATAATGAATTAATAACAGACTCACAGTTGTGCCATTCCAGGCCTAAAGGCTTTAACTGCAGCAGGAGCTGGGGCTGTTCCAGATATAAATGAAGTAACACAAGTGTAATTGTCAAGTAAATCTATTAAAATAACGACAGAAAAAAAACAATTGCATCTAACTTTTCATTCTTGTGGCAGGGAGATACCATTTGACGATGAACTAACTCAAACAGAACACCCCTGTGAGTAAGTTGGATTTGGTGCAGCCCAAACCAGCAGAGACAAGTGTCCACGAGTAAAAAGGGAAAAGGCAGTGAAAGGTAGAAAAAGTAAACAAATAATATGTATTTTTATCTGCATAACTTGGTGCTGGTTGTGGAGTTGTATCAGGCTCAGACTGTTTGTGAAGCGGCCCATATGAAAAGAGAAAGTGTTAGTATTTGAGACCAGCATTACGACTGGCCTCGAGTGACTGACTATGAATATATTTTTTGTTGTTTTTATTTATTTATTATTTTCTTCTATTATAAACAATATAACCATAACGAAACGCGTATCCTTGTAACTTGTCATCCTTGTAACTCTATCTTAGTGAGGACACTCATAGACCTAATGTATTACCCAGACCCTAAGACACACACACACACACACACACACACACACACACACACACACACACACACACACACACACACACACACACACACACACACTATATGTTTAAACAACCGGTGGCACAAACCAACTGGACATTATAAAACATAAATGAAAGGAAAGTATAAAAGCTCTCGACTGCATCTTATTTATTTATTTTTATTGATGGGATCCCCATTAGCACAGCAAGGCTGTCACTATTCTTCCTGGGGTCCACGTATAAAAACAAAAATAAATACATTACAAATACAATAAGATACAAAAGCCACGCAACAAAGTATACAATAATCACTGTATCACAATTCGTAATCAATACTTTCTTGACATAATTCACCAATTATGTAACAAAAACTCTAGCCATAGTTAATATATCTTCAGTTCAGTTCGTTTTGCATAATTTATGGTCTCAACTCTCGACCCGGTCTACCATGCGCCACCGTCGTTGAATAGAAATTGTTTCAATACCGATTTAAATGTTTTGATGTTTACTACCAACGTTAGATTTTCTGGTTGCATATTCCATGCATGCATTGCTCTGTACATAAACGTTTCTGAGCACTGTTTGAATGTACTTTTGGTAAAACAAATTTCCCCGCTATGGCGTGTCTAGTTGGATAGCCGTGTTTATCATTGCTAAATAAGAGTCTCTGGTAAAGAACTTTAGGCTGCTTTGATGCTATTATATTTTTGAAGGAAGACAATAATGAATACAATAATCTATCTTTTACTGATAACCACTTAAGTCGATTCCGCATGACTTTGGTGTTGGTTGTATAATCGCAGCGTAACACCAGTCGAGCTGCTCAGTTTTGTACGGTCTGTAGCTCTTTAACACCCCAGCAGCAGCATTTGACCACACTACTGGGCAATAGTCAAGATATGACAGAACCAGAGCTTGGCTTATTTGTTTAGTTGCTTTCCATGTTAAACAATTACTTTTGTGTTTGTCATGTTCAGTAGTCCTGTACATCTTCTTATAACAGAGAGACCATTTCCCATTTTATTTTATTTATCTGAGGTTATTAAACAGATATGTGGCTTTTACTCACACACATGTAACTCTATGTAATTATTTATTTCAGGAATCATCATGGCTGATCAGTATGAAGAAGAAATCAAAACTGCACTTCAGAACAGTGACTTGGCTCAAGCAGCTGAAATGGCACAGAAGTATTTGGACAAGTCTTACAATGTCCCTCTGAACATCAGGATCACAGGAGAGTCTGGCTCTGGTAAATCCACTCTGGTCAATGCTCTGAGAGCATAACCCCGGCTGTGTTATGTGAACATGTATTCCATGTGCCAAAGGGTCAGGTTGGCCTTCCGCGCCAGAGCTGGGTTTTTCCGCCACTGGACCTGAAAGTACCGGAGCTTGGACCTTTCTTTGTCTTTTTTACTTTTGGCGTGCAGTTCATTTACTTGTAACTGGGTTAGTTTATTAGCCAGGTGTTTATTGGCTTCCTCTTCTCGCTCCTTTGCCTTTTTAACACATTCCACGTGATGTATCACATGTTCAGAGAATAGCGCCCAGTCCATTTCATTAATCCTACGACGTCATCCAGCCGTTTTGTACTGCCTGGGGTAATGCCTTTTTGATCATCACTTTGAACAAACTTTCTGTGGTGGCGTGGTGTTCCATGGGCCACCCGTCTCCTCCCTCCAGCGTCTCTGAAAGTCATGTAAGAATTTCGCTGGGGAGTCAGTGTCTTTCAGTGTCAGGCTTTCTAGTTTGGCAGGATCCATTTTTCAGGAAAGCGTTTTCTGAGTTCCTGCCACACCACTCCTCGATGTCCGTTAAAACCCACACCATCCGCTCTGTTGCCTATCACCGCTAGATCTAATCCCGCAGCATGGAAGATTTCCTCTGTTTGATGTTTCCCTGTCACATGCATTAGCAGAGCTTTGACATCTCCAAGGGCCAAGGTCACTCCGGCTGTAAATTCTTCCAGAGCAGTTATCCACTTCGTCGCCCCCTCCGTAAGGTCAGGGAGTTTCGAGACCAGACCGACCATATCCCCAAAGGACCAGGGCACGTATTGGGGCTGCTGGTTTGGTTTGGTCCTCACAGGGTACAATTTAACCAAGGTCTCCTTCTCCCCCCTGACTCCCACTTTTCCTCCTCCACCTTCTCCCCCTCTTCTTCTCCGGCTGCCCCAAGATGACCTGGCCGAGACGTTTGCCGTTACGGAGAATCATATCACTCACAGAATGTGGCAGATGCTTTTCACCTTCCCTCTGGTTTCGTTCCAACTGGAGTATCGTTTTATTCATATTATCCAACATGTCTTGGGTGTCGCGATCTCCTTCGTCCATCCGCTCTTTAGCGGCATCAGTTCGCGTTATCTTCCCGGGCAGCGGCGTTTAGCCACCTCTGGGCCTTCGGCCCCCCTCTCCCCAGGGTGAATGTACGGCGAAACAGTCCACGGGAATCCCTGTGAGCAATCACTCCCTCTTTCCCTAGGCATATAAGGACTACCTATAGGTCGATACGCCTTTATAAATTCCGGTGTTCCTGTTATACTATTTTCTGCAAGGTAATCCTTGCATTCTCTGGTGTCGGGTACCTGTTTTAATTTAGCTTTTTCGTTCCTCACTAACTCTTGGTATTCCCGCCTATCCTGTTCTGCCTGGGTTGTCGTTGTCGTCCTAGGGGATGACTTTAACCCTTGCACCCCTTCTCCCTTTCTCCGCGTTGAATCCTGTGACCCGTGGTATTGGGGTCGGTGTCTAAATCAGATTCAATATCATCGCCTGTCTCTCCCGGTGTCGGCCGCCAGGTCAGGGTAAATTTACCGGCCACTATCGGCTTCTACGTCTGCGTGTTCTGCCGCTCTAAGCGGGCACTGGCTTTGGACATATGGAGGCGGGGGCAGACCTAACGGGGGAGCCGAGGCCTCCACACTGGTTCTCTCTCCGGTCTGCGCAAGTTTAGACTCGGGCATCTGTGGCCTTTCAAGCAACCAGCTTTGCGGGCCTCCTTCCGAAACCAAGTCAACACCTCCCGTTCTAAGCCCTTTTTCCTTCTCGTTTTAGGCTTCTATTAGAAGACTTATGTTGTCTAATATTGACTTCTATTTCCCTAAACTTTGTTGGTTCCAGACTTCCTGTTAGAGGCCACCTATTAGGTCCCACCGTTCGTTTGTGCCAGCGCTTAGTACATCTCAATATTTGCTTTTTGCGTTCCGGGTGCTGTTTAATTACAGCTTCAATTGGGGTTGGTTTTTGTTCAAATTTAGAACTGTTGGTCCCCATACTAATACGGCTTTATTTTAATGTGCCTTTGCTGTGTGTCCTGTAACTCACAATTATGTGCTTCGCACACGCAACCACAAATATGTTATGTCTTTATTTGGTTTTCCGCCCGTTCACAATTTTTCAAAACCCGCTTTAAAATAGCAACCCCCCCCCGCCGCTGGACTTTCTGGGTCCTGACAGAGAAACGCCGCCACGGATCCACAGCCTCCTCTCAAAGTTGCCGTCAATACACTTTTACTATCACTAGTTATAACTTGAAGTTAATTTTCTGTTACCCTTCCTCCCTATGCGGACTTGTTTTATGGTTAAATGCACCCGCCTAAATTCTGTATTATCCTCCTTATGTTATTATTAATACTGTTATTATTATAGTCGTATAACTACAACTTAAAGTATCACTATTATAATTATATTATTACTATTATATTATATAGCGCTATTATTATATGCTGTTATTAAATTATCATTGTAATTTATTATTAGCAACAAAGTTTATTATAAAAGTTTTAATACTGTTAACAATTAATATTGTATTTATTCAATAAAATTCTTAATAATAATTATGATTATTATTGCGCTGTTATTATACTGCTATTATTATAGTATTATTATAATTGTATTGTTACTGTATTAATGGTTACTATCATTGCTATAGCACCCTCATTATAGCACTATTATTAAGGTGCTACCACAATCACAGAAATATAGTTTTATTATTAAATTTGTAATTATGATTATAATTATTTATTATAGCGCTTCTATTACAGCGCGTACTATTAAGATATTTTAATTATAGTATTATAGCTACATTATCAAGTTGCAACTATAATTATGATTAATTATTATAGCGCTTCTATTACCGCGCTTCTTTTTAACTCCGTAGCTAACCTTCTTAGCTTTGTGAATTACCACAGTTGTCACTCCAGCGCGCTTCTCTCAATATTTGCTCTTATTATCCTTTCTTCATTAAATCTCACCTTTTAGATATCTATTGTTTTCCTATTCTCCCCCTTAACTCTTATCCTAAGAGTTACCACGGCCGCCGTCCCAAAGGGCCCCTTAGCGAACTCGTGAAAGGTCCATTCCCTTATGGACCTTCATCTCAGAACCTTCACAATTAAGTAAATTATAGGGGACTCAGGGATCGACACCCACTGACACCCTACATGGCCTTAACAATGAACAAAGGAGGGACAAATTCCAATCCGATCATAAATTTCATCGAAGCGCTTTAAAATGTCATATCCCCCGCATCCGCAGCCTCCTGATAGAGCGCCGTGTTGGATGACTAACTCCGTAAATTAGCAACTGCTTCTTAAATCAAACCAAATTAAGGCGTGAAAGTTCACAAGGTACACCGTGCGCGCACTCCCGACTGACTTATCGAGCCGTCTGGCGCCGCACCAGGCCACCCCCTACCCTTTGTGCACAAGTACCGGCCCCCGTCAGGGCTCGGCTAATCCAAGCTTAATTTATAACGCGCGCACCCCGCAGCTGCAAAACCAGACCAAAAAGAAAAAGACAACTCCGTACCCGTTACCCCCAACCGCTAGCCGTCCCGTTAACCGTCCGCCGTAACCGCTAGCCAAATTAGCCCACCCATAAACGCCCCACATGTAACTAGCCAACACACAATAACGACATTAAACAACCATTCATCCATCACATACACATCGTCGCACCATGGTACTGCCCCGAAATCACAAGACTACTGGAAATAGGTTCTTTTCATGTCGGGCGACAGCCCTGGGCGGACACACGCGCACATCACCATAAAATCCAAAAAGCAGAAACAAGTCTGCTTACCTTGTTAATTTAAGTCAGGACCCATAAGTGACGTGACACGCCGATCCACCCAACGCTCCCGTCCGATCGTCCGTTTAGGCTCGCCAAATGTTGTGGATTAAATTATGCCGCCAGGATAACGCATATCAGAAGAAATTAAATATCCCAAGGTGTAGACACTTTGTTGAGATTACTCCATATTAGGCATTAATCCACTTGTAATAGACTCCAAAATCGATATTAGCTCCAGTAGTAATTCCAGTAATAAATCCAAGTAGTCATGTGAAACTCCGGTGCAGAAGATCTTTATTTCAGCGACACAGGCATTACAATCACACACACAGAGACAGTGACTCTCCCCCTGCCTGCCGAGTAAGAGTGCTTTCAAATATGGAGCCCTCCTTATATACTTTCTCTCCTAGACACTAACCCCATAAATCAACATCACCCATGACAGGACCTGTCAGAGCGTGCAGCTGAGCTGTCACTGTGACGCCTGTAGTCGGTGTTTACATCGACACGTGCGTCTGGGCTGTCAAGCTGATTGGCCCGTCTATGTTCTCCCACCCCGCCTTTACAGCATGAGAACTTGTTTTTGTCTGAACATCTGGCCCGAGATGTTGGCCCAGAGCCCACAGTGACGTACTTCTCAGACACGTGCAGCTCAAACCCGGGTTCCTTGCCAACAAGCTATCAAGATGATCTAATGTCTGGGGAATTCCCAGGCGCCTCAGCGTCTAGAGGGTGTCTTCCAACTGCCACCTGCACTACTCTGCGCTGGCCTCACTCCAACAAGTGGCACGCTTCTCAGGGTCAGCAAAGAGCCAATCCCTGTCCACCCTTTCTCATGAGACGTCCTGATTGGATGGTGTCTTTCCTCCTCCCCTCGTGGGCCCAAACTTTACCCCAGAGCACTCATATGACCTGTGCTGATACATCTAGATGTATAGCCCGTATGTATACCCCCAGTGGATATTCTATTCATTACACCCAATATTTGAAAGACTCTATGTCCCGACTAAATTTTAATCATACAACTTTGAATACTTATGCATTGAATTTTACCTTTTACAATAGCATAGTGATTATACCTTTACACTTTTAACACAAACTTAAAGAACCAATTATAGACTTATTACGATGTTCACAAGTTTTCAACAGTTACATCTTCCAAACAGCTTTTTCTCACAACAACCCCAGTGTACTCATATGCCCGTGTGCCTGCATCCAGTTATATCTTAATACATGCAATTAATATTGACCTTATAGCTTAGTCATAAGAATATATATTTTTGCTAGATTCGTTTAAGGTTAGTATATATAAAATTTACATGAATCCACCGCCAGTGTAGTATACGAGGTATTTCCAGCTCCCATTTTATTCATTAAATTCTTGGCAATTTTTAATTCTACAACAATCCCCCATTGGAACTGTTATCAGTTACATACTTAATTCCTAAACCACTAAGTCCCTTAACTTCAGTCTCTCCCTTTAAGCAGAGTACCTGTCTATTGACTATCTAAACATCAAACAAATAATTAGCCTCTTTATATAACTGCCTTCTAGCGTCAACTTTGAACTAGCGACTTTAATAGCTGACTTTTATACTTTTAGCCAATACACTTAACCAATAGATAATTAGATGTATGCTAATCAGTCAGTTTATTTTATGGCAATTGTCCTTTAATTAGGTTCTTTTACTTATGACCAGCTTTTAGTTTAACATATGCCCCATCCTGAACATTTTCCTGGATTATAACCTTGATTGTTCCTGCTTCCATACCTTATAATCACACAAGCAAAGACATCATGTATCATTATCAATTCAAAACTTGTTAGTTACATTTCAGTTATATAAAAAATAATAATACAACTGTTTCTTTCCGGCAACCTCTCCCTTCAGTTATCTATATCCCCACTATTATCTATATCACTGATTTCCAAACAATTTATTGTTTTACTTTAACGTATTCAAAAATTTAAATATTCAAAATATGAGATTTACTCAAAATTTCCTAACATTGAATATTTTCATATTTTGCTTTTTCCCCCCCAAATCCCCCATTAACCATACCCTTACCCCGAAAGTGAACTTGCCATCAGACACAGTTATTCCATCAATGGACACCCCCATCGCCCAACGGTATACACCAGAAGATGGCACTCTCCACACAATGGATACATGAAATTAAACACGTTTGGCCCTATATAGCAGGCAAATTTCCTCTATATAAATGTTACTTTTTATTACTTAATACCGCTTCCTTCACCTAACATTTTTTACTTCTTTTTCTGTCTTTTGTTTTTTATAAAAGACCCCTTGGTCTTTCCCCTTCACAGTATTTTACAAAGGCACATAAGGCGTCTGAGAGTCCGCACTACACTTCATACTGACATCATGATTAATACGTAAATGATTATATGGTAGGAATATACCCTACTACAAACAACTCCCCAAAAAACCTAACTTCCCCAGTGAACGCTTCTGATTATATACAATTTTAATCGGTCAACATTGGCTCAACGTGCTCAATTGATCTACAGCACGGCTCCATGCCCCCGACCAGATAATTGCAATCACCCAGACACTTCCACTTCCCCCTTTGACCCTTCCTAAACCATAACTCACTAAACAAAACCCCCTTTCATCCTGCGAGACTCTCCGCAACTCCTATCTCCCTCCTCACCCAACTCCCACTCACCTAACTTCCTCCAATAACAATGACCTAAGGTCACGGACAAACATAGTCAGCAGAAGAAAAGCTAAGAAACGAATATCTCATACATTCATAAGTCATACAGACTATCTGTCACCCCAGATAAAGACATTCAGTTCAGTGTAAATCTAAGAAAAGTAGGAAAATACATTTTAGCAAAACAGAGACTTTAAACTCACCCTACGACCCTTAAGTCCTCCCTCTCTCTCTCCTGTGAGGCCTCACTCTTGTACCGTTTAGTATATATAATTTTCCTCCCAGTACTATGCCCCACGTTACAACTTCCCCCTTAAACCAAACTTTGTCGTAATATTATCACCTGTGGTATATCTCCCCAAAATGTTTCTCCCAGTAATTATTTATCCCATATCCTTGAGAGCTTGGTTCCTCATAATATTCCCTTTAATCTTTGTTATTACTAATAACAAGATCCCATTTACGCTTTATTTTTGTTATGCTAACTGTTTACCTCAGTCCCCCATCCTGAATCCCCCACACTGAAAGAATGGGAGATGGGGGGTTGTTCATATTGTGAATATAAGTTATGCTACTCTGTCATATTATAATTACACTCCTTTTCAAAACATGATATAATCTAAAAGCACTGGTATAAATAGTTGTGATGCGTAATCTGCACGTTTCGGTCATCACGGCAATGAATGAAATAGTTATGTTTTGTGTTGACGCTCCACCCACTTCTCATGCCCCTCTGCCCACACCCCCTTCGTTTTTGACCGGGAAAAGAACTTTTACAGATAAACTGCAGCAGCCATCTTGACTTGAACTTCGAGCGCTGACGGTTTCCATAAGGTACTTTTATTTATTTTTAATCTCTTCATATTTACAACATAGACTTTTAAATCAGGGCAAAGTCAAACTGAGTGGTACTTTGCGCTGTAGCTTGCCTGCCTCGTTGGTAATGATTAAGAAATGAAATGTTACGCTAAGCTTTTTTCTTCTTGTGGTAGAAGGGTGCTGTATGCACGCAGCGCAGTGCTAATAATGATGGGTGTACATATGACGATTTTAGAACCTCTCTTATGATAGGGAAAATCTTTGGCTGTGGGTCGTATAATGAGCCAGGGCAAAGATTATTTTAAAAGAAAGTTCACCGGCGCTGTTATGCCAAAGACGTAATTTCCCGGTGGCTGCAGCTATACTTCCGCTCCAGGCTGTGTGCCTCGCACTCGCTCACTTCACCCGGGTAGAGGAACCGCTGCCTGTATCACCCGACAGTAAGCTTGTCTACCTGCTAACCCGCGCCACTGAGAGCGATGAACCACATGTGTTCTGGCACTGTGACTGAATAAAAGTTATACCGCTGTATATTAGGACATGTTCACTTTTAGGTTCATAAAGTAGCTAGCGGCAGCGGCTAATGGATCAGTCTGCGCACAACAAAGTTACGCTAAGACGGTGCGCAACTCTATGAACACCAATCTCATCTACGTTTTGCTATGATTGTAGCCTTCATATTTGACAATAACCGCCTGAAACGTGAGTGCATCTACAAGCTAAGCTATAAAGCTAACGGATAGCTCTACTTTACAGTGTGTCTGAGGCTAATCTGACCGGGTAGCTGTCCATGACTTCGGGCTGCTCACAGGTAAGTGTTCTGACGTGGTTTCTGCTAATCACCGTTAACGTTGGTAAACTAAAACTGAACAGAAGTTTACACACCTATTTGAACTATATGCCAAACCATTTTGAAGCTTTTGGCCACGCACTGTCGCTAGAATAAATCCTACACCAATCTTTGGTTTATTTGCTATAGGGTGGCATATTCTGGCTGTATTCCTATAAATCATCAATACAAGTTTAAAATCTATACATCATATTTTTAATACCCTTTTACCATTTTAGTTCAAATAGAAGACAGTATGTCTTCTGTTGTACAGAACCTGATTTTATGTTTTTAATAGGAATACTGTCTCTGTCCACACTTTACTGTGATGATATTGACGTTCTAAAACAAAATGTAGTCAACTTGGTTTTGTGCTAAGAGAGTATGATCCAGATTGTAAACTGCCAATCAAATCAATCAACCATTAAAATTTGCACTACAAATGTGGCTTATTTGAGTTAATTAATATAACGTTTACATGTGTTCTCGTAAATTGTAGCTTTTAAATATTGACAACAATTGGCCTTGTGTGTTAGGTTTTATGGTTAGATAGAATTGTGCCAGATATGTGGGGTCAAAAGTAAACAATGCGATCACATGCACAGGACGGCGATACGTAGCAATGTCGGTCTTTTCCACACAGTATTTCTTCTGCTTGAGCTCTATATATATATATATATATATATAATATATATATATATATATATATAAAATCTCTCTCAATGTCACACGTGTGTGTGAGAGCGGGAGAGAGAGTCATTGTGCATCAGTATTCTGATGCACAATGAAAAGTTTGAGGGTTTTTTTGTGATAATACTGATAATAAGTTTATGCACTGGGTTTGTCTTTTTTCAGATTGACGCTGAGTTCAAGAGACTGACAACCATCCCTCTTCAGTCCCGTTTCCTCTCTCAGTTGGACATCTTATCTAACAAACTCCTAGCCCTGTTTAAGAAGAGGGGAGGACAAATTGGAAAGAAGCTGCAAGAACTGATGAAATCCATGACAGATGTAAGAAGTGTAACATATTTTCCAAATTTATGTTTAATACTAGTGTCCTCTGTGATGTAGCTAAATCAACTTTTTGAGTCTTTTAATTGTGTTATAAACTTTGCCAACTATTTTGAACTCCTGGTTCACTAGTTCAGTCCGTCCATTTTGAGTAATCTTGTTTGCAGTGGTTGTTTCTTCACCTGATTAAGTGCATTTTTTAGATATTGTATAAACATATGTATTATACTATATTTTACATATGATCATAGATCATAGATCAGTGGTTCTTAACTTAACTTAATTGATCATTCAGATATTGTTAAAGTACTGTTAATAAGCGGTTATCATTACCCCTTTCCTTTGAACTGTGTATTTGCAACTTGAATTATTATTATTTTTCTAAAGAAAGATTAAATTAGGAATAAACCTGGTATAAAAAAAAAAAACTTTAAAAAAGGCCTGTATCAGACGAAATTTTGTTAAAGCTGGGAGTAAACTATGTCTAAACCCCAAAAAAAACAAAACATGTGTTTTTGTGCGTAGTACTGTATGATTTGGGATCTAAGCCGGTCTGTTATGCACCCAGGAATCCAGTGATGAAGATGTCGATGCTGGAAGGGAGTGTATTTTGAAGGCATTATGCGTGTACCTGAACGAGGACCCTGACATCTTGATAAAAGAGCATGTGGTGAGTACAATAATATTACCAGAGGTTGGCTTTGATTAATACTATACAATAGTTACATATATAGGAAACATGTTTTAGATATTTAAAGGTTTATGTAGCAGCACGTGTTGGTAGCTATGACTAGACTAGACCACGCATTTCTTCATAGCTCTGTATTCATTTTTGCATGGAAAGCATGGAAGCATCTACAAGATGAGCTATAAAACAAAACACAAATGATAACAGGGCTCGAAATTGCGACCATTTTGGTCGCAAATGCTCCCAAAATTATGCCTTTGCGATCTAAAAATAGAATCACTCGCATGTTTGCGACTGCAAACAAATGCTCCGGTCCACCTTAAAAGAAAACCTTCTCGTGCTACCTTAAAAAGGCTTGTGTCATTGTTTTCACAAACGCTGCCTGTCAGCAACAGCAAACTTTCTGTTCTAAAATAGTTCGAGAGCTTATAAACTACGATCTGTCCTGTTGTGGCTCAGCGCCGCTGTCATTCCTCTCAGTCACACGCGCTGGGCCAACCTGCACCAGCCCAGCCCGTGTTCTCTGCGTACATGTGCCTGTGCTCCGCTCTCATTCATCCGCCCGCTTTCATTGAATGAGCCAATGTATTTACGCAACTGTAGTCTCTTTATGAGAAAACGAGGAATATATATGTCATTCATAAACTCATTGGGACTGGGAACTATCTCTCAAATGACGCTCGAATCGATGTGGTGCGGAGAAGCAGCGCAAACTTCAATCCAACCCGCTCGCCCCCTCGTGCAGCGCTGAAAGCGAATCATCGTCACTCTCGCAAAATACAAAACGTAAAGTCACAAACCAATGTTTAACACGTCTTCTAAGGTTCTGACAAAGGAGTTTGCCGCGTGTAGCGCGATCTATGGAGCTTTCTCCCGCAGCACAGTCAGGAGAGTGAAGGCGCAGAGTGAGGAGACGATGACGTCCGCTGAAGCAGGGGCGGAGCAAGTCGGGGTTGGGGGCGATCTGGTGTCCCATTTATAATGTTAAGATTTAGCCTAATGAGTTTTGTAGATTGCTGAATCATTGCAAACAGCTAAAATAATACTTCTAAAATGCAACAGAAGGCTGGAAGTGGCGTGTGATACGTTTAAATTCCCTTCATCCCTGTTAAAAGCTTCCCTGTTTTTTTGGTTGCGCTCCTAAATTTTTGACTGTGCTCCTAAATTTCAGAATTAGGAGCACAAGCGCTACCAAGAAAAAAAGTTAATTTCGAGCCCTGGATAAAGGCATTAATTGACTCTTGTCCTTCTATAGTTCTGTGTGTGGTGCACATGGTCTGTGCTGGGCACCAGGCACCAAGGGGGTTGCCTGGCCTGCCAAACTACATGCTTTTTCAAAGATTCTTCAAAGTCATGTAGTCTGGGAGCGAGCGTGATCTTAGCAATTTCCCGGTGGGCGTGATTGACAGATGAGACCAACCAATTAGAGAAACGCTGGATATGACGCAGAAATAAGCGGCACAAAGATTTTTCAAAAACGTAATTTTTCATTTGATTTAAAACGGACGAAAGAGCAAAAAAAAACAATATATCAGTTGCCATGCCGCCATCTTTAATGTTTTGGAAGAGTGTGGTGACATCTTCGTCTCTCGGTCCGTGATTTGACTAATATGGGTAAAATCGGGAAATGATTGGCAGTAAAAGGAGGAGCATCTGTTTGGCCAGGCAACAAGGGGGGAGCCGTAGAACTGTGTTATGAATACATACAATGCAATTATAATTGAAATTCACATTAAATATTTTAATGAGTATACCGAATTATAGAATGTGATCAAGGGTATTGGCGTAACAGCTGAAAAATATTAACCAGACAATGTATTAATTTAGGACCTTCTCTGTTACTATGTTCGAATTGTTTGGTGGAAATACTGGGAATACTGTTCATGTTCTGTTAAAACCTGACCAATTCGGCTCCAAAGTTTGGGGGGAATGTGCAATCATAAATGTGCGGCAGCAGTTAAGAGTGGGGCAGGGCTAGGAAAACGGACAAGAACCTCAAAAGAGACGGGCAGCGGGCTGGAACCGTACATTTAAGGCCATTTGCACGCATTATCAGACCTTATTACTACACTCAACAAAAATTTAAACATAACGGTTTTGTTTTTGCTCTCATTCTTCATTGGGTCATCTCCCTGTCTTTGAGCAGTTGGGAGAGGCAAACAAGCAGGTTTTGGTAAATCTATCTGCTCAAATAAATATTCACTCGATACAACTAGTATTTTTTTAAGTAAAGTGTGCTCAATTATTACCAAAAATGATATATGCAAATTTACAAAAGGTACACACTGAGCTTCTACAATGTCATTTATTGAACTAATAATTTTGGAAATATTTAAGAATCCAGTAGTTTTTCTTGTTTTCCAGATTGTATTCTTTATTTGTATTCCATGTCCTTGTATATTGTCACATTTGGTACAGGTATTACTACAGTATATACCACATTATACATCTTTTTTATAGACGTTGTGAAGAGTGTATCCTGGTTAATGTATTAACTTTTTGTTACTTTGCAGGGAAACAATGAAGCAGACTTTGAGGACTACACAGAAAACACTACAGTGGGAATCTTCACTGCCAAACAACATGCAGCCCAGTCAAAACCAGATGACATTGGAATAATCCTGGAAGGCCAAATAGTCATCCAAGAACTGGACAATGTTCCGTTGGCTATTGCCCTCCTCTTTGGACTGCTGTATGCCTTAAACATGGACTACCCTCCACAACAGAGGTATTTCTTTGAAGTGGTCCAAAAGGTGATTATCGAGCTTGATGGGGGCACTCTTTCCAGGAAAGCTCAAGTCCTGAAAAATCGGCTCCTTGAATAGGGGTTTAGGAGGTTCACCGTTTCAACTGGATTTTAGGCCTCTTCAGTGCTTGTTTGAGAAGAAAGTTATTGGTCTTTGTAATTGTGGCGTTTCTCGTAACTGTTCAAGAAAACAAGATGAGCTTGCTGATCGCTTTTATCACATTTGCGACTTTTTTTTCTTGTGAATGGAAGCCATGCCATTAGTTACATTTATTTAAATAGTTAGTTAATGAACAATTGTGGTTTATACTAGGCGTTCAAACACTTGGCATAATGTCTTAAAGGAGACATGCAAAACAAAGTTTTTAGAGGTTTTATCAATGTTTAAAATGTCAGTGCCAAAATTGTACCTGGAGAACTGTTTTACTAAATGCAGTTTACAAGTATGTTTACTTTAATTGTTTCAGTTACTGCTGAAGTGTTCCAATCTGTAGTTCTTGGATAATGCATATAACTTTCTAAGCAGTTAAGTGAATACAATAGGATGGAATGGAGTTTTCTTTCCCATTTCTTCCTGTAAAGGCAAAATCCAAATCCTGACCAGTCTTGTGGGTAAATTGTCTGCTCCCTTGAAACTTCACATTATGACATCTAAAATATCAACGCTGAAGCACCCAAAAGTATTTTTCTGCCTCAATTATGTGCATTTTAAGTTGAAATGTGAAGAACATTTAAAAAAAAAAATGTTTTTTTCGTTTAGTATATTGAAATATTCCATTGTTTTATTCTGAAATTTCCACTTATGATCCATGTTCACAAATGGTTGCACATTTGTCTTCATTAAATCGGTTTGTTATCATTTATGAACGAGCACTATTTTGATTTATAGGTCAAAACTCATAACGTTTGTAATGTGAAGTAGTTTATTTTAGACTCATTATGTATATAAAATGTTAAACCAAATGATGTAATATATAATACGTCAATATATGACGCTAACGTAACAAAAATACAAATAATGAATACAAATGCTTTATGCATGGATAAGATGGGTAAAACGCGAAAGTGAAACACGTTTTATTTTAAAGTTAACCGGATTTTTTTACGCTCAAATAGGATGAATTTAAAAAGAAGGAAAATCATGATTTTATTTGAAGTGAAGATGAAATTATCACGCTCAAAGATTATGTATTTATTATGAAGCTGAAACATAATTTTATTTGTAACTAAAAAGCTGAAATTTTCATTCTCAAATAGTATGAATGTATCTGGAGGATATTACGTTAACACATTTTAAAACCACAACAAGACATTATTGCGCGCAACCCACTGTCGGTAATTTTTTTACGCTTTCTCAGCGACCTTTTTCTTCAGTGTATAATCAGTTATAACATTATCATGTCTTAACCCTAACACCTATATGTTATGATTGTGGGGGGAAAATACATTATGTTGTGCTGTGCTTGCTGTAGTCAGGACATTTGCACAAAGGGTTTCTTGTAGCCCAAGATAGTAAAACGTTTTGATCACCATTATTGCATCTTACATGTTAGTGTGCATAATCTGGACATGTTTCTGCTCTTTAACAACTGTGAAGGTTTGGCTGTTACAGAAACTGGCTGTAGCTTTTATTTTAGCCTTAGGGCCAGTGAAGTTTAAGGCCCGTGTCCGGATAATGGCACATTTGGAGCCATTCGCCTTCATGGGCATCTTACCACAGCACCCACATACATCTCCAGTGTCCACTTTATTCCTGGAGCAATGATTTTCAAACTGTGGTACAGGCGCCGCTGGTATGCAGACAACTTTTGGTGAAACATCAATTATATCATTGAATTTAAGATTCATTTCTGCTTGTCAAGGCTTATCCTGTTTACTCCCAGATTTAGAGAAACATATGAGAACATACTGTATGCACTGTAAATCCCAACCACCCATCTTTTCAAACCTACTAAGCTATCTTGGCTCAAATGTGCTCCAGAGTTATAGTAACCCTTTTTAACTAGGTCATGGAGACCCAAATCTAAAAATGTGGCGTGATAGCTCAATTGCTTTGAGTTCTGATGCATCTTGTTACACTTCAAGTTATACTGACCGAAACCGTTTAAGCTATGCTTACTTTTTTCTTAAAATCGCATTATTAACCAATCAGAAAATGTTATTGTTTTTGAATTTTTGTTCTTTTTTTTAAAGAAAACATAAAACTTGTTTTGTTAGATATCATGATATTAGTATTATTGTCAAGTAGCCTATTATTGTCAGTATTATTTATGGGCAACATTAGGGAAAATACTCAAAATAGACAACATTTATCATTTTATTATTGATAATATCACTTTAATTCTCCATTGTCCAAAGTGAGTAGAATAAAAAAGGAATAGATGAAAAAAATAAAAACTACTCTGATCAGTCTTGAACCCACCATCTACTGCACTCCAGTCTGAGTGTCTATCCACTCAACCACAATCTTATCTTGCAAAGCATCATCCTTTTAGTGATTATTATGACAGAAAATCAGGACGCAGATACGTTTTCAGAGGCATAAATAATTCCCAGTCCTGCAGTCAGTTTATAAAATTATAAAATTCAATCTAGTTCAATATGATTTTATAGTAGTGAATTATTTTTAGTTCATAATTATAGCCTTCTTGAAATACATAATAAAAAAACATGAGTAATATAACAAGCGTCACATTTTGGTCCAACGTTGTTGAGAGAGAAAAAAATTCCCGAGTGGGAATCGATCCTGCTACCTTCGTACCACTGGTTATAGCCCACACCCATAACCACTCAACTACCACTTCATGTGGAGTATTATGATAAATTCTAGTATATAACGATGTTTATCCCAAGTTTGTTCGGACGTCGATGTCTGTTCAATGATATATATGCATTATTGTGGCATGATTTGTTCGATAGTTATGATTAAACAAATGAATAAAGTAGTAAATGGAATTGTATTGCGCAAAAACGTATGCAGACTGCACCACTGGAAGTCCAATCAAGGCCGAGTTCACCGGAGCTCCTCCCACGCCCCGCCCCTGGACTTTTTGAAATTTTCGGTTTGAGCTGGAGCTGCAGCCATGATGCTTCTACCATCTCACAGACTCGCTCCTTTGCTAAGACTTCATTGGATACGACTGGACGGTAAAAATATTATCATTATTATGTACCGATAGTGCATGTTCAAAATTCCATAAAGCTAACTTTAAGAATTTTTTTTAGCTAACTTTAAGATTAAACGAGGTTGAAGCACTGCTCCTGTATGCTAATTAGTTTACCACCGGTTTGCGCTCAGCTTTTCATATTTATTTATACAGTAGGCTACATGTAATGGTTGTTAAATGAGACTGAAACAATTGCGCCTTGAACTTTTAATTTTTCAAACACAGTGGAGAAAACCGCTGTCGCGGCATTTTAAGTTGAGTTGCAGCCGCAGCGCCATTCTTTTTATTTCTATGCTGACTAGTCCGTCTCTGCTCCAGGCTGTGTCCCGCACTCGCTCTCGGCCTGCGCTGTACACCGGTGATCCGCTCCAGACACCGCCGAGAGGGCAGCCACATCAGTGAGGTAAGGCCTTGTCCTACATTACAACACTTTAGCTGCTAAGATTCATAAAGTCAACCGTGCGCTAACGAATCACAACAAAGTCAGGCCGGGTTATAAGGCGATGATTGAAGCCTTCATGTTGGACAATACCGCGTGAAACAAGTGAGAGCATCTATAAGCTAAGCTATAAGCTAACAGACAGCCAGACTGATTTACTGTGGCTGAAATGAACCGTGGCTCAGTGCGCTCTGTTCTCCTCTGAAAACGCCCCGCGGTGAGCGAGTGGGGAGTAATGGGGAGAGGGCTCCTCCAGGTGTGGGGAGTGTTGAGGAGAGCGGGCTCCGGCTCCTGGTTTGGGCGCGCACAGATACGCGCGTTTCAGAAGTGTCTGATGTTCAAAAAGTGGCTTGCTTGAGTTCAGGAAAATGCATGTGCAATATTCTGTACAACCCCCTGAGGCCTGCAAACTGTTTTCACCATGTGTTTGCTTGTCTGAAATGCTGCAGTTGTGCATTTTAATTGTGTAAATGATATCGTAATTTATACCGGTATCATACCATTTCTTATTTATGTTGTGATATCATTTGTATGTCATATAGCCATGCCCTTAGGATTAGATCTTTTTAATTCTTCAAAAAAATGTTATGCTTTTGACTTAAAAATTACTTGTTTTGTTTGTTAACAAAAGGTCCCTCCGCAAGAAGGACGTGAGGCTCCCTACAGCGAGATTGAAGCCTCTGCACTAGATCAGTGGTTCTCAACTGGTGGATCGACACTCAGGACCCAAAAGTGAGTCGTAAACCTTTTTCCTTTTATTAATATAACTTTTTGAGAGCTGCCTTGATCATTATTTCAACTTTATTCAGTGTTATTATCACAATATATATTTTTTTCTTTTTGTCAAAATGTTTTGTGGGAGATACGAGTATCATAAACATGTACTTCTTTGGATCTTGGCTTGTCATCAGCGTGTTGGTGGGTCTCGATGCTGTAACTCAGTGTTGTTTTTGGAAGCCCTTTTAGTCTTAGTCTTTTGGACAAAAACGCTTTTAGTTTTAGTCACATTTTGACATTTCTAAACGTGATAGTTTTAGTGATAGTTTCATAAAATGTTATTTCTTTTAATTATTTCTAACTATATTTCTCCAGGTAGAAGCACAAGATCCCTCTGCAGAAAACTACAGCGAGGCTGGACTCTCCACGTGCAGGATTGCAGGTAAATGTCTTTATCATTCCACGCTATGTAGGTGGTTCTCAACTGGTGGGTCAAGACTCGGGGACCCGAAAGTGAGTCACAAACCTTAACCTGGGTTACTCCGGCGGCATTGACGAATGTTCAAATGCAGAGGACAGTTGTATGTGACATGGTGTACGTCTTTAGGAATTCCTCCAGTGTTGTTTTGACTTGTTCTTACTCAATAAGAAAAATAATTCTGTTCAGTCATAGTTTCATCCTGATACTGACTTAGCCATGCCTTTGCTTTGGCCTGGTTAAGTCCTTGGTTAGTCCTTAATTCCTGATCCAGGTTTAGACACATTTTACTCCTACCCTGGTATGGCTACCAGCTTTAGTCCTGGTTTGATTTAGTATCTTTCTTTTTGTTTTGTCAAGGTTTAGTCTCAATCCGCAGTCCTGCTGTAATTCTGATCAGATCACTGTTCTCTAACACACTTAAATTTGTGTAATTTGCATTATTGTAGCCTAAAACATCTAAGCTGGTAGTCATAACTAAACGATGCACTGTTGTTGTTGTTGTTGTTTTTTTTCTTCAGAGTTTACAATATTTATAGCAGGATGAAAAAACTAAATACATATGTATTTTTGTGTGTGTCAATTTCAGGAAGAAATGGCGTTTGAGGAGGGAACTGTTGCTCTGGTGTCCAAGATAAGGATCCTTTCTCATCCCAGCAAGTGTTCATGGCACTTAAGGACCAGGTTGTGATGTCCCTCAACAAATGGACTGACTCACTGGTTTAAGGTTGACATATCATGCACATGGACTTTGAAACAGAACTACAATATTTTTGGTACCACAGTAATGATACAGTCCCAATCAAAAGTTTGGTGTGGTTGGATCTTAACAAAGTTTCAAGTAGAACTTACTTAACAATATGCTACAACAATGAAAGTGAGACAAAAACAAAATATTAATAAACCTTTTATTGAAAACAGCTATTAAACTGAAATGTTTTTGCAGCTGATCGAAGGTTTAGGGCCACATGCTTTTAACAGGTCAAATCTGAGCACAAGTGTGGATTCAGTGTCATTTTCTGTCAGGTTTTCACACCGTCATGTTCCATAACTCTCAGGGTCTTTAAGGAAATTCAAAATTACTGTTATTGCGTCCCACCTCAATGACAATGAATACACATTTTTTGCACAGATTTGGCCTTTTAACCTCTTAACCTCCACCTGAACCAAGCTCATTTCTCTAGTTCGGCCGACCTTACCCAAATCTAAAAGCTTCTTAACTGGAGAACTGTAGGCCAGTGTAACATCTGATTTGAAAGCTAAGACTAACAAAACTGATCTAAACTGATCTTTTTGCTTGCGTTGTTGCCGTCACTTTAACCTTTTTTTTCCATCGCTTTTTTATCACTTATTTGCCCTTGCTTTTTTTAAATTTTCATCGTCTTTGTCTTGTGTTTGCTATTTTGACCCTTTTTTTTTCATGAAACTTTCTTGGATTTGGGTAACGATGAACTGGAGAAAATGTGCTCGGTTCAGGTGAGGGTCAAGAGGTTAAAGGCATGTGGTCTTAAACTTTTGATTAGCTGCAAAACCGCCAGTTTAATTGTTTTCATTAAAAGCTTTACTAATGTTTTGTCTCGCTCCCATTTCTTCTTGTTGCATAATAAAGTTCTACTTGGAACCTCGTTAAGATCCAACCATGCAAAAATGTGATTTCCTTTTTGCCATCTTTCAACTGGTCGGGACTTGATCAGGACTATATATATATTACATTTTATCATTTTGAAACTCAAGCACAAGGGTTTTAAATTACTGTCTGAAGCTCCCTCTACAGACAACAGAGTGAATTACTGTTTCAACAAACTTTGGTACCGAGCTGTCCTACGCTTCAATCGGATGTTGGATTATGGGCTTTAAAAATATGGAGGAGAGTTTTTGTTTTGTTTTCCCTGATGCAATATAACCAGATACAGATGGAGCTCCAACAGTAGAAAACTTAACAACCAAGGTGGATATAATGACTCCAAGTCTGTTTGACCAGGAAACAAGATCTTGGACACAAACATGTACATTGTTTTGACCACTATACAAACAATGTTTTGCTGTCTGCATCTTTTACAGTTCCTTTTGTTGGTGGAAAGTTGTCATAAATAAAGTTGTCATAGAAAATGTTCTTCCTGTATGTGTTATCATTTCTCACATGGTTTAGTGTTGTATGTTTCCTCAATTTAATTGAGGGAATAAACCTTTTTAAAATGGGTTTAAGTTAATGTAGCATTTAAATAGTTTGAGTATAATAAGCTTGAATCATTTGAGTTCATTAACCTATACTTTTAATGCTATTGTTGACTAAATGATTTGAGCTACAGTTGACTAAATGATTTGAGCTATCACTGACTAAATGATTTGAGCTATCACTGACTAAATGATTTGAGCTACCGTTGACTAAATGATTTGAGTCCAAGTGAACTCAATTGGTTTAGGCTTATGTACCACAACCATATGGTGCAGCGGGTTTCCCCATTTAATTTGAGTTATCATAGCTAGTCAGGGTTTACAGTGTGGTTTTATTGCCGTTTTTTGTGTCTGTTAGCCGTGACAACATTACAGACAGACTGATGCAATGTGTCCAAGAAAGTCATGCATTTATGATCAATAGTTTGCATTTTGTCTTGGCTCTGCATTGGGAGTTGTTGTTGTTTATAGGTTTATAGGTAACACCTATTTCCAAAAATATCCATCAGAATAAAATATTCTCATGGTGAAAGCCTGCCCTCCTTTTGGATTTAGCCTAATCTTATTTTCGAGCATATGTTTTCATTTGCATACATCTTTATTCTAGCCGTCTGCTGTACCTTACAAACAGGATTCAAGTCACATCAACTTTGTCTGGCGCTCGTGCCCGCCCTGTATCTCATCATTCTCCACATACACACTCAAAATATTGTCAGGGGCAGAGCAGCTGATGGAACAAGACAAGAAAAGTTTCGCTTTAGGGAAGGAAACATCACTAAAGAATGATGAGACTGATGGTCAAATAATCCTCATCACGAAGGACAATGGACGACATTTCTCACTCTAAGCTAAAAATAATATCATTGGCGTGAACATAGAAGAGTTCATACATTTTTATAACTTATTTACTTATTGAAGTCACGCCTAATACGAAGTCAGTGTGCTATGTTGGTGGGGAAGATGTTTTGGTATAGCAGACATGGTTATTTTTATTTATTCATTTATATATGTGTTTATTTATTTACTTTAGTAGTTTATTTAACAAGGACAATGGGCAAAAACATTATTTAAAGATGTTTTACACCAGATTATATCTTAAATTTATGACCAGTAAAGCACAAATACTGAAGTAAACAAGGACTTAAATGGCAAAAGTATTCTATATTGTTGATAACTGCTTTAAAAGTAAGCCCAGGGTTCCCCATCTAGCTGCATGTGGTCTTTTCCTTGTATATGGTTTATCACCCCACATTGGACTTATTCCACATTACCATGTATGTCCTATGTGCTGACTGACAGCTTGTGGACATACACAGCAGACTGAAACTCATGTCTTTCAACACATCCATTACACACAGGAGGTAATGGAATTCACAATTCTGCCCTCGTTCTGGGTTTATAGTGCTATTGGGTTTTATGAGTCATATTTCGCTGACTGGTAGAGTTGATGGGGAAAAGCATTTATTAGAAACTGGTTCACATGCACGCACACGCACGCACGCACACACACACACACGCACGCACACACACACACACACACACGTATGAAAAAAAGAGCATCTTAACCAAAGCTCTGTTGTCAACATTGATTTTTGACTACACTTAAAGACTATACAATCAGCCACAGAACTGATGAATTCATTCAGGAAAATCAACATGAAGACAGTGGTTATGGGAGACCAGCAACCCACATATTTGCAGTCTTCAAATCTCTGGTGATCCTAACACTTCGCTTTCAAGTGAGTATTTAACTTGTTAGTGCTCTGTGGACTGTAGCTGTACTGAGGCTACTGAATAAGCAACGTACACAAACCCTTGAGAGATGTACGTACTAGGTTAGCTGTATCTGAGCCTAGGGAAATCAGAGTATGAATAATGATACCAGATCAATGGCCTCAGTGATTTTGCCTTAAGGTGCAATCTTTCAACGCACTACATATTTGTGCCCTCGGTATTCTGCATGAATAGAAATGTGGACTATTTAGATGTTTTAAAAATATTGCATTCAATAAGGCAGTAGATTGCAAACGTATCACACCAAGTACCACATCATAAAAAAATTGGCCTTCGAAGTAATGGTGCGTTCACACCAAATGTGTCAAAAGCGTCAAGTTTACATTCAAAATACATGTGGGACGCGCCTCGTGCGAGTGTCGACCAATCAGGAGCTTTCCCCAACTGTGACGTTGGAGCGGAGCCACCGGCTGTGTAGAGCCTCCATGACTTGTTTTCATAGAGGATTAGCTTTATCATGTTGTGAACCGGAGCTACAGCAGCTCTGGGACTTTTCCTGTAAAAGACACACATCGGTGTTTCTTTTACCTAAACACCCAGGATTAAAAGCGTAAAAAAAAAAGCTGGATCTGCGCTGGGGATGTGTTGGGCCTTGATGATGCCATGAGCATTTCCTCCGGAGAAAGCTAATGCTACGAGCTAAAGCGCCAATCGATCATGTGAAAACGAGAAATATGCACGAATAAAGTCAATTAAGCCACCATCTACATAAAATAACTGTTTTACAATGATCACACACTGAGCCGGGCTTGTTGATTTTGATGCATTTCAATTACAATGAGTCGTTTCTCCCAGAGCAAACAGCTAGCTCACATCAATCCCGTGAAAATGCTCCACGTGTCCGTCCAGCTCTAACCATAAATCTACCCCTTGAGCAATTTTCTAACAAGACTCTTTTGATGCTTGAGCTGTCAGTGCTCTTCCTCTGAGCATGTCCTCATTAAAAACCCAGTAGACGTCACACGTCGGAGTTACTTCAAAGCTGCTTAAGAAAGTGTTGCCCACCACCATACATTAATGGTTCATCTGGTTCAAACATGGTGGGAGCAGGTTTAGCTCTGTTACTTCCTGCTGTGTTTGACTGACGTGCTACATACATTGATATGGCCAGGGCTGCCAACTTGCATGCATTCACCATGAGAGACTTGAGTTTGAGTGCCTTCACACGCTCTCACGACACATCTCACATTTAATAAATGATTTTTACAGACTTTCAGCAACCAGTAGCTCCGCATGCTTTATTATGTTATGTGGATGTCATGTAGCGAGGTTCACCATTCACGACCACCATGGCTACATCTGATGGGTGTGATCATCACATGAAAGTGTCAACAATCATTAAATCAAAGTTTATTTAGGCCTATATAGTGCTTTCCAACGACACCAAGGCAGACCAAAATGCTTCACAGAAAGATAAAACAATGTCATAGGCTCTTCGGATAAAGATAAATGTTGACATCTGTCTAAAAATGTAAGGTGTTTTGAAACCTAGAAGACAGAATTTACGACCTGAATGACTGAGAAGGTATTAACAATGCAGCACTACCTCAGGCGAGAAGAATATGAAAGTATTTTCCAATGGTTCAGGGGTTCAGCACTTAATAAAAACTGCACAGTGCTCCTTCATCCAGCCAGTCAGATGTCCATCATGATAAAATGCAAGTTTTGTTGATTCATCTCCCCAATACATTTATAAATGATTCTGGAATTGTTGAAGAGTTATTTGTTGGGGCTATTGAAATATATATATATATATATATATATATATATATATATATATATATATATATACTTTTTTATTTTTACTTTGTAATGTGACATGTCCTCAGGCTAAGTCTATGCCCTGTCTGTAGGTCAGTGGCAATGTCAACACGCTCAACTTAAAATGGGTACTGTCTGTTACCATGACAACATCAGCCGTCAATCGCACCTGTATAAATGTCACACTTTGTATTTTGCAGAAAATACGGCACACATAAATGTTTCTTTCTGTGTGAGAAGACACAGATACAGAAAATAAATACTAGTAAACTATTGTAGTGCAGTAATTGAACAGGGAACTTCAGATAAGTGCTTGTGTTTTTGTTTGAGAGGTGTGCTGTATCCACTGAAGAGTGTATGTTAACCTGAGCAAGATTATACTGGAGTCTATGCATTTGAACTGCCTCTCTAAAACAATCTGTACAAAGGAGTGCCGATATATTCATGTGGGACTGAGTGCTTCAGCCAGAACAAAACAGTCCGCTTGTCTCCACTGCCGCTTGGAAAGATGAGAGCTACACAATACCCTTGGGGCTGCATGCAAACAATGTTTTCTCAAGTCCAAAAATAGCAGCATTTAAATAAAACAATTTATTGCATTGTTCTGATTGAGCCTTTGGGGAGCTATCTTCCACCTCAGAATTAAAAAGAAAAGGAATAGACTTAGCAGTCTCATTTGTGAAGAGTTATGGGCTTAACTGTCTCAAATGTGTAAGCCCTGTCAGCACTGCACTCCAGCTGTGAATAATGTGCAGTTGAATAAGTGAGTAAGTGAGTGAGTCCGTGCGTGCCTGAGTGAGTGAGTGTGTGTGTGCGTGATTGAGTGACTGACTGCGTAAATGAGTGTGTGAGTGAGTGAGTGTGTGCGTGATTGAGTGACTGCGTAAATGAGTGTGTGAGTGAGTGAGTGCGTGAGTAAGTCTGTGCATGAGTGTGTTTGTGAGTGAGTGAGTGGCAGCGGTTGGAGGGGGCGATGGTGTATACATTGGCAGCCTCACTTCCATCAGTCTACCCAGGGCAGCTGTGGCTACATACATAGCTTACAACCTCCAAGAACGGTGTGAATGAATTGTCCACAAAATTGTAAAGCAACTTTGAGCGTCTGGAAAAGAACTATTAAAGACTAATGCATTATTATTATTATTATTATTATTATTATTATTATGATTATTATTAATAATCATAATAACAATAATAATGGGGGGGGGGGGGGATAGACGTAGGTGAGTGCATCAACAGGTCCACTGTGTGTGTTCAAATGTAGCCCATTCTAACTTGTCTGAATCATTTGTTTGTTCTCATGTCCCTCTTAGCTGTATCACTGTTGGAGAGAAGACAAGACTATTCAATAAAGTCTGAATTTAGAAGCTTTATCAAAAAGGTAGCAGACCATGGATCCCAATGGTGACGCCAGAAAAGCAGATAATCCAAGGAAAAAAGAGAAAAAAACATTGAAACTAAACTTACTTTGCAGTAACTCACAGCAAATAATAATAATAGTAATCTAATTAATTACTCTCCCCTTCATTACAACGCCGTTATCGTTACTGGGAAACAATGTGGCACGTTACAATTCGTCTGAATGAAGCGCCGTGGTGTCAGCTCACCGCAGTTGTATTTCATGCTGCAGGAGCATGGAGAGCAGGGGAGAGGGTAGGCGGAGTCTCTTCTCACGCTGCCTTTGTTGATGCCCCTTGGGGATCACATCATTCAGTGTCCTCTGCTCCTCCAGGACAGGGACAGCTCCAAAAACTATGTTCCTCGTGTCCCCGATCCGCGGCTTGTCATGTTCTAATATTCTCTAATATTCACAAATGTCTGCAATGAAAGCTATTTTCTGATGTATACTCTTGTCTTTATTTACGGTTTAAGGATTTAAAGTACTTCTTTATTACTTACTGTACCTAAATTCAAAAACCAATGCATATCTCTAAGGCTTAACTTAAAATGTAACTGAAGTGGCTCTTCAAAACTCCTGTGATGGTATTTCTATTCCACTTGGTGTCATGAAACAAAGCTACAAAGCAATGCACACGTCTACAAACTCCTCTTGAAGTACCGGTAGCTCTTATTGTAGTTTACCTCCTCTTCTCTTGCTGACGTCAATAGAGACACTCATTTACTTTTTGTGTTTGGTCTTTGTAAAACAGCAAAGGGCAACAAGGTTACACTGTAGACATGGACTATTTGATACAGTAAATGCCCATGAAGAAGTTTACTGTTCATTCGTTAGGCTCTAAAGATGATAAATATGGTCAAAAAGTCAAAATGGAGACTAGCGCTATATTGTTACTTTTAGAAGCAAGTCAAATGCAGATTACAGATGTGTCAACAGTTTGTATTTGACCTACTCTTCTAGCCGAGGCATGCGCTTGTATTCAGAATATTTACAGCTTTCTCAATTTAGATTAAGTTCCCATCAAGGTCTCTAGTTTTTGCTTCACCTTAAAATTGTGTTTAAAAAAATCTCATTTATTTGCTTTTCACGATCCAATTTTTAATTGCTTTATCAAAATGCTTTACAACATTACTATTACTGGCTGCATGCAAGACTGACAACTTGTAATTACAAAATAGTGGTGTTATTTTTTCACTTAGCAGGAAATACTGTATTTCCACACATGGAACTTAGGATATTTCTCTTGGCTCTCTCTACTTATATGCAAGACACTATAATTAAATCAATCAATCAATACATATGATTTGTAGTAATGTGCTTTTTCTTCCTATATTTAATATTGGAACCACCAGTTCTCACACAGAGAAGCCAGTTTTGCATGTGTCTTACTTTTCTGCATGTATAAACCTGGTTTACACATGCAGAATGTATTATGACACTCTTTCCTCTGCTTGATGCTATTTACATTCTTGGACCGGATTCAATGTCCCCTTCCCAAGAGGAGGGGCACTGGGAAGATGCCAGAGGTTTTGGGCTGCTGTGTGGGTGGACTCTCTCACTGACTTTGTCTTAATTCAGCAGCATTCACACAGGACGTAAATAAGAAGAAATTAGACGTTCATCATGACTTCATTTGTGATGATAACCATAGATCAGGCGATGTGCAAGTTTACAGCTAAGTTATGCTTGAATTATCTTAAGAGCAAACATAATATGGCTACAAAAGTTGGCAAATAAATGCATAATAACAGTGATTGCCAAGAGTAGTGTCTTGCTTAAAAGAGAAATCTTGGCAATAGCTGACTCTTGGCAGAAATGTAGGAGCTCCTGGTTTGGTTCCAGGTGGTGTGGCTCTCCTCATATTAGAGAATATTGCCCAGCATGCCTCACAGCGATCACTAATGTCTCTGTGCTGCCCCCACATTCCCCCCTCTGCCCCCGCAGGACAAACATTTATCCTCACCCAGAGAGGGAGAGAGAAGGGAGCCAGTGAGGACCGAGGGGGTGGCGATGATAATAGCCAGGAGCTTAAGTCACCTGTCAGTTTTTTTACTCACTATGCTCTTTGTGATTGATGGGCAGCTCAGAGTCTAATTACTTCAATCACAGCCCGAGGACATACATGATCAAAGCCATGATCAACGGGAGAAGTGCCTGTGATTGTAGGTGATAAAAGCACTTTTACCACTATATAAATGCACTGCCTGACTGCCTGCAATATAGGTGCTATGAAAAAAAAAAGTCACACATTGTAATATTTGTAATACTTTGGTTACTGCACACATTCACTGTGGCATTGTTCCAATGAGCTTCTGCTATGTCAATAGATCCAGTGTTGCATTCATGTTTTCCAAGATCTTGTATTGATGAAGATACTGATCTTTTCTTCTTTTTTTCCCAGATTAGCTCAATGTTTTCCCTGAGATAGAGCTTTGCAGTCCATACATTAAGCCTGATGTCTGAGCTGTGAAGTCTGCCCATAAATGATACTCACGTCCACACACAGCTGATATCTCCTCATATAAAATATTGTTGCATTTCAGAGTGGGCCTGACGCCAACAGAGAAGCCCTAGACTCATTTCTGCGGCTGTTTATGTTGCAAATCTCTCTCTCTCTCTATCGGTTTTCCCAGAACAGCTGAATTACATTGGCACTATTCCAGTGTCCACTCTGTAATCATTCCGAGCAATTAATTCCCTAAATGAGCATCATATCTCTATAAAACCACAAACAGCCATTAGTGTAAATTGAGTAAAGTGGTGAGTGTTGAGGATGAGAGGAAGCGATGAAGAGAAGAGGGTGTAATGAACTGGAGTGTGGTGGTTCAGAGCCTCTCGAAGAACCATTGGTCGTCCCGTGTCACAGTTTTAATTATGGTTAAATGTCTAATCTGTGCTAAACTGACTTTCAGCCATGTTATGATGTTGTTTTCATTTCAAGACATTCCTGTAGTTGTTTGATTACTGCATGTTGTAAGTTTGCATCAGATTGAGAGCTGAAATCTCTCCGCCCATGTGGTGGTTACAAAGGGAGTCTTTTCTGCGTTTCATAAGGTCACAGAGGAGAGTTCCTTGCATTTCTATGTTTGGTCTTTAAGATCCTGAAGGGCTTGGCTCCTGGCTGTTTACAAACCTTTGTGCGACAGCGCTCTGGGAGTTCTTTAAGATCTACTCGAGCAGCTTCTCCACATGATTGCATTGTACCTTTCCGTCATTCCACCTTTGGTCAATCAGCGTTTGCAGTGAAGGCTGCTAAACTGTGGAACCAACTACCTGACAATATAAAGACATGCACGACCATCAAGGGCTTTAAAACTGAACTCAAAAGCATCTAAAAAGTAGCCAGCATTGTACACACTAGCCATGCCAGCCCTCTTTGGTTTTTACACTCCCTCTGGTACTGACTTGTTTGTCTGTATTTGTGTTGTTGATGTGTCTTGTCTGGGTTTTATGAATCTGTAATGTTGTATGTGGTTTGTCTTTCTTGGTCGACCCCTTGTCTTGTGAATCTTGTCTTTTTTCTGTTATGGGTCGTCCGTTCCCTGCCAGGGACTGCAGATGTAAATTAGCCTCAGGCTAACTCTGGTACAATGCATCAAATGGCAACATTTATGTTATAATTGTACATGGTCCCTTTTAAATAAATAAACTAATAATAAAAATTTGCCTCCACTACACATCTGTCGTTTTTAGCCTCATCCAAACGCCTTCACTTCCCAGGTTACAGAGGAGCACAGAGTTCTGACTGGTTGGTATACTGTTACTATTTCGGCGACATAGGCCGGAGCCAGACCATTGATGGCCTTGAACACGAACAGCAGGACCTTAAACTCCACTAAACCACAGTGGGAGCCAGTGGAGCGAGCGGAGGACTGGGGTGATGTGTGTTTGGAGGTGATGGAGAAGAGACGTGCTGCCGCGTTTTGTACTAGTTGAAACCGATTGATGAGTGAGTGGTTAAATACAGTGTAGTGGGCATTGCAGTAATCTATCCTCGAGCTAATGAAGGCATTAACGGCCTTTTCTAGGTCAGCTCAGGACAAGAATGGTTTGACCTTAGCTGGTAACCCAAGGTATCAGACACATCTTTAATATGAAATTTCTGTTTAGATCTTCATTACTGATCAAACCTATGTAAAACTTGTCAAATCATGTCCAGATGGTCTAATTTTATCATTGCATTATAAGTCCAGTCTAAAAACTGCATGCTTATTATTATTGGCCTTTTGGCGACGCAGAAGTGCGCTCGTCTGTTGTGGAGAGAGCTGTTTGGAAATAAGACGCCCAATGCCCGGTGCTTGTGTCACAGGTACAAGGTACTTTCACCATAACAACTCTACCACATGACGGTAACCAAATCCATACTTGTAATAGCCACATTTGTGCTGTGCTGCATATTTTGGATTTTAAGGATGGAAGATTGTCAGCACGGAGGACTAGAGGGACGGAAGTGCTGCTGCGGCGAGGGCAGCAGCTACAGGACTGAAAGCACAGACAAACTGTGGAGACGAGCAACACATGCGGTGTTTGCTGTGGTGGCAGTACATCCTGTGTAATTTGGGAAGGCTCTGGGAAGCGTGCATGCATGGAGAAGCAGGGGGACTGCACTGGAATCGCCACGTGCATGATCGTGCGGTGCAACAGCAGGACGGATCGGGACGTCGAGGATGGGGAAGAGCAACTGGACACGATATTATTCCCCCTAGGATAGTTGGTACACAGCATACACATATATTGTTAAGGTTATGGTTAGGATTAGGGTTAACCTATTCCTAAAATAAGATGTGGCAGGTAGAATGACTCTAAGCATGCGCATCCCAAGGATGCCCCCCAGTGATCTACGTCAGAGGCTCCCACATTGCTTACCTCCCCACATGACCGGCTGGACTAAAGGCGCAAGGACAGACTCGCACACACATTAACTTTTATGCACACGGTTTTGGCCTAATTGTATTTTTAACTGCCCTGTTTTGCAGCAGAGAGTAAATTGCATCAAATTGCATCTAAACCTTCCGTCACTCTTTGTATTGTTTTTTATTGGAGTCGAAGATGAATGTCTACCTTGGTAGACAATAAAAATCTATTCTAGACCATCCACAGCTCTCTTATCAAACAGAGCTCAGTCTACATCCTTGTTTAGCTAGTTTACATCCAAATCCTCCCATAAAACTCAACTTGTCTACAACACATTTTAAAAGATAAGTGAAGGAATGTACTTAACTTGTCTTCGAGTGTGCCTGCCAGACCCACCTGTAACCTGAGAGTGAGCATCTTGTTCATGTGTTTGTGCCGGACTAATGGAGATGACGGCGTAATGAGATCCAGTAATCCTGGTTATCGAAGCAGTGGAAATACCAACAAGGGATCGGATCCAGATAGTGGTGCAGAGTCCAGTGATACCCTAAGGCGCTCTAGTGATAAGTGGAGGAATGTAAATAGAACACATCTGTGCATGTGCGTGGTTTGACTGATTGGGCTGGCAGTGGAGTAAGCGCTCCATTAGAGCCGGGGTTGTGCAGGAGGTGGGGGTCACTAGAGCTGGGGTGCTGGCAGAGAAGCCCTACATATTCAACGCTCTCAAAACCTCCTTGTATTCTCCCTTGTCAGAGGCGAAGACGCTGGGTCACCTGTGGGGAACGTCAATGGCACCAACGAATGTGGCTTATTATTGGCTCAACAAGGAGGCCCTAAGGTGGACATGTGAAGCAGGAAGGCACTATCCAGAGGAGGGATGCACTGAGCGGCATCAGTTGGTTCCGTGGTGGACTCCAATTAGCCCGCTTAACACTGCTTTGGTTTTGTAATTTTTTTGTCATAACTAATCTCCTTTTAATCTTTGAATTTTTACTTTTTTCATGGGGAACATTTAGATATCTTGCATTTTTGCCTTGTACCATATATCTGTCATAAATCTGCATAAACGTGAACAGACTCTGACCTTTCCTTGCACTGTAAATAATTGGTGACCAAAAGAACCTATAGTCCTTGTGACAATCATTGCTTTGCTTTTCCATTTGCCATTTTTGTCCAAAAAAGTTAAAAGTTGTTAATATCACTAGAAGTTTTCAGAAGCTGGTGCCAAAAATGGCTTTGACAGTTGCTGCTGAAATGAAAAGCACTCAGGCATTTGTTAAAGCTGTGCAGCTATGTGAAAAACAAACCAGAATGTTCCGTATTTGCATTGTGCACAACGCGGTTGTCGATTGCCATTTTCAGATGTTGCTAATTGTCAAGTTTGTTGATGGACCATCTGTCATGTCATCTTTCTGCCTCTTCTTTATTTTATTCTATATTCTACATATCCACAGAGTACCCCATCTGCCCGCACAGACAAGAAAGACAGCGGACATCTTTCCAAAATTATTATTACAAAAGGTTCATGTTTTGGGTTGGAATAAGGTTATTGCATGTACTGATTGAAAGTCAAACCACAGCTTGAAATGTCCACTTTTGCAAAAATGGCAATTCATCCTCCTATAAGCATGATATTCTGATTCAATTGTGTGAGTTACAGGAGATCAGAAACCTGCAGAATGAGCAGCTGATGGGCAGCAGACGAGAGGAGTTGGCGATGTGTGACAAAGATATGGACTTATGTTGACATGACATGATGGCTGATAAATTCACCACCTCAGTGAAGTAACAAGCACAGGAAGCCAAAACAAACTGTACAGACTGCTATATATATATTATCGCTGAACATCTGAAATAGAGGTGTTGCGTGTGATGCCATAGCTTAGCTACAGCATGGCAGATAGCATCCCACCAACAGCAAAATCAGTCTGCATTGTTATTCTTTGAATTGTGGAATGTTGAATGTTCTATTTAGAATGTACAGAGCAGTTAATATTTTCCTCATAATCTTTTCATTTCATTTCATTCAAAAAGAACGTAAAGAATAGTGAACATGACAGTTCAGCTAAAACAACATATTAGGCCTTTTCTATTCTTTCTTTAAGATTTTCTGATCTCTTCCGTAAAACAGCTTAAAATCTTACAAGTAATGTAAATGTAGTTGTCAGCCCTACTCTTTCCCTTGTGCAAGTTTTTTTTGTGTGTGTGTGATTGGCTTCAACTGACAGATGTTTCTGTTAGTGACAGGTCCAACTGACTGAAGCACAGCTCATTATTATATATTATCATATATAACCCAGCTGACAGTGAGACCCACAGGAAGATCTCCCTTTGCTAAAATCACCCGTGCTTGATTAATTGAGCTTGTGTATTCGGTAAATAGCACAACATTATCGGCGTAGCACAGGTCTATGAATCTGAAGTCCAAGATTAGGTCAGTGGTCCAGCATGTTCGTAGGCCAGTCTTCAACAGCACACATGGCCATTTGTGAACTCTGACATGTTGGCATCATTGCACAGGGAGAGGGAGCATGTTGTTCTGCAAACGTCTATCCCGTCAGTCTCTGAACACATCTCTGGGCTCTACCCCTCAGATAATCACAGACAGCACCGCACCAGTGGGCGGATTTATGCAAATGCAGCTCCCTCAATTTTGACTAGTGTTTAGTTTAGTTCAGTTTATTTGCAGTTTACATTTCTAATTCACAGATGTAAACATTGTAGCTGCATATATAGATGCTCAAAGTTGAAAGTTTATGTCTGTTTCATTTAGTGTAAATGCATCACCTCCAGAGATAAAATGCACACTACTTTTTCTCTCCGAACAAGTGTTTCACACTTGTTTCTTAATGAATCAGAATGTGTTTGAACAATATGTCTCTTGATAATGTACTGATGGTTCATAGCTGCCTCTCCTGACCCCCTCTTTTAGCTAAAGCAGATATTTGGAGCTGAGGGAGCACAGTGTTGATGAGAGACAAGAGCATCAAAGCGGTCATTAAACCCTCACTGATCTAGCTGCACAAGTACAAGAGACTTTAATAACAGCTCTGAGACTGAAAAGAGACACTACACTAACAGGAACTGCACACATAAGCTGCTCTTTGATTCTACAGTGAAACACCACATGTTTCTTCACCCGTTTGCAGCCAGTCTGCAGTTTGTTCCTACTTGCAGTCTTTGGACTTAAGTTAACAGGCTCAAATAAATGAGCTCCCACTGCTGCTCTGGCTTTTATTATCTATACATGTATGTATACATGCACACACACACACACACACACACTGCATAGGGCTGACATACTATACTGTAGATATTGTGTCAAGAGCCTGCAAAGCAATCACGGCTCCCGAAACATTCTTCATCTCGAAGGAGCTATACCTGATTTATTTTCTAGTTATGGAATGCAATTTGTTTTGTCTTCCTTTAGTAAACTCAGACATTAGTGGGGAATACACTGTAGATCTTATTATAAAGCATTTGTATCATTTTTTTATGAACTTGCAGGATAGTTTTCTAGCATTTTTGTGTAAGTGACACTGAAACGTGACCCTGCAAATTGTGAAAAGTGGCTATAAACATGTCCCCGAATGGGGATGCTACAAATATGTTAGGAAGATTGGGGATAGGTTTGTACCTCAACCAACATTTTAATTTAGTGTATAGGGCCTTTAAGGCCAAACACCTCCATGAATTTGCAGCCCTTTCTCACAGAGTGCAGACATTTATTGGCATATTTCCGAGGATTCCTTTTATACATATTATGGCTCTTCCCTTCCACCTACAACGAGAGGCTTCTTATTCTTAGCTTTTGGTGTGACCTGAAAATGGCATTTAATGGGCATTTTAGCTTCTCTCAGTTGCAGGTTGGTGCCATTTCTATTTGAAAGAAACAAAGAGTCATCTACAATATCAAGCATATCACAATTTACAGGTTAGGGTTAGGATTAGGGTTAGGGTTAACAATTATTTACATCCAAATCTCAAAGCGTATTGACTGGAAACCTTACAGCCTATATGCCAGTGTGATACCTCATTTGAAAGCCAAGACCTTCTAGTTTCTAAAGATATGTGTGAGATCTGTGTGAGTAAAACACAACTTATGTTACATTTACCGTTCTTAACCCTAATTATATCCTGATTAGGGTTAACTAACCCCAACCCTAACCCTAGCCCCTGATCAGGGGTACGGCAGGTAGCAGGTTAAGGGAATTGTATCAGACACATTCCCTGAAATAAACAGTCATTCCACTCATTGCTTGGGTTTGCAATCAACACCTTGCAACCATGGGGTCAAACATGCAAATCATTTGATACAGTTTTACTGTCAGGGCCAGCCCTATCCAATTTGATTTCCGTTTATGTTTCTGTGTTTCCCAAGTGCACATGCACAACGCCTTTTACTGAATTTTCTTGACCCAAATAGCGTTCTATAGTTTTTGTTTTGTTTTCCTTTTTTGCTGTGCTTCTCTATCCACACTTTTGGACACACTTTGGATATGGCAAAGGCTAGTTTTAATTTATTTTATCATTATTGTGATTGTTATATTATATTATGATTATCTGTTCATTAAAAAAAAAGAAAAAATCAGAACACGTGCTTCATTGGAAGAGGAACTTGGAAATGTACGAATTTTCACCATGATGTTACGCTGCTCCCCAGTGTAATAAGGACCAGGGAGGAGTCGTTTAAAAGCTTGAAATTTCTAGTTTCCAACACAAAAGACCACTTTCTGTTCCAAAGTTATGTGGAACAGAATATCGGTGTGTCCGAATATCGGTATGTCCGAATATCGGTGATGTTGTAAATGGCGGGAGCATGGACGTCATGGGATTCAAAAAGTCTGCGCCCCCTCCAGTAGATGTTGCACTAGGCAGCCTCCTGGGTCGCCTATGCCAGGGCCATAGTGGTATCTTATATACAATGACTACCAAGGACTTTGTGGGGACAAAAAGTGTAAACAGTAAATAATAATAAAATAATAAATTAAACAGACTATAACAAAAAGTTTTAAAGTCAGTTTTGTCAGTGCAGACTTACATCAAAGTGCAAGTGGTTGATAAAGTGACGCAGATAAGTGATGTAAATACAGGGATTATTGCATGTGTTCAGCAAAAGGGGTTATTGCACATGTTACTTTACAGAGCAGTGGGATGAAGGCCTTGTGGTAGCGCTCTTTGTCTTTGTAAACCTTCTGATTTGACAACAAACACAGCAACTCAGATAAAACGGCTTTCCCAGCGCAGCGCCATATGAGGCCACTAACATGTCCTGGCTGAAATTAAGTGATTCTTAGTAGGTCATATTTTTAAAATCTTTTTCAGATGGTAATGCCTCTGTACAGATTAGATTTAATTTTGAAATTGTCAATTGCGAATCTAATTGCATTCACAATATATTTTTCAGAAAAATCCCATGTAGTAGATACTGTATTCTATCAAAACTGTGCAGCCCAGCTCAGTGCAATTCCTTTTCTTGTCCACTGCTTGCACCCACACATGGCTAATTGTCAAACTTTTAGTTTGTCTTTTGTTCTTTTCCTCTGAGCAGCCTACTGAGTTTATCACCAGCATGCGCACACTGTCCAACTGCTACTCTTGGACACTCCTTCTTTCACATATTAGTGACACATTCTATCATAATGGAGCATCCTGACATCAGCAAAGGCCTAGAATAATTCAGTTATTAATGCCTTACTATGTGGCTGTGAACAATTGGACGCAGATAATTTCACACTGTCTTTTAATGGGGTTTGAGTTGACTCTTGAATAAAAAATAGGCTTCAATCTGTCATCATATTAGAAATTGTCATGAAGGATAATTATTGAGCATGTGTTTAATTATATGTTGCGTATAAGTAAGTAAGTAAGTTAGTGCTTTATTTGCGTTCAGGTGTTGGGTTAGTCCTGAGCCGCCGCGACTGCATGAGCGCACCCATGATGGGCCAGCCTGACACCATGTTTTGGGATAGGGGAAACCGGAGTACCCAGAGGAAACCCAGCCAGCTGCCTCCAGTGCTCCTCTGAAATGGTGCACCACCTCCTGGGTTTGTTCCTGTTTCAAAGCGTGGTGTCCTGAACTGGTCAACTCCACCACCTCCTCCTTCGTCTTCCTCCTGTGCAGCTCCCTCCGCTCCACAACAGTCTTTCACCACCTTCTGGGAAGAGCGTAGCAGTCTTATTCTCCAGTGAATGAACATTAGTCAGAACAATAGAAGATTTGTGTGCCTCCTTGTTTGTCACTGTTTTTGTTTCCGGTAGCGCCTCTTGTGACGCCTCCACTGTGCTGTAGGTGTGGGGGCTCTTGGTGCCTATTGAGTGTTTCAGAAGAAGAATTTGTAGGTCTCAAATGTCTTTAACTCAGCTGTTTGTTTACTTTTAAAAAGTTGGGTCCTTTATGGCCACTACAGACTCTGCAGTAATAATAATAATAATAATAATAATAATAATCCACTGAACCTCAAAAAAACACAGCAAAGATGTACAGAAGTATCCAGTAAAACAATGTGGAACACAGAAACTACAAATGCAGTTTGCAGAAAAAGGCTGCTGGACCATGAGAGAGTAGCATAACACCAGGAAGCCTAGCGAATGTAGTGTGTGAGTGAGTGGTAGGTGGTGGTCGGAGGGGCCGATGGCGCAGACTGGTTGCCTCGCTTCCGTCAGTCTACCCCAGGGCAGCTGTGGCTACAATAGTAGTTACAGTAGTCACTCATAGCCCAGTATTTTGAGAGCGAAGTGCTCTATTTGGCAAATATGAGACTATACCATCCTGGAGATAGACTGGAGCCATGGCCTTTGTGGCCTTGTGAGAGGGAGGATTTTTTTTAATTTTATTCTAGATTCAACAGGAAGCCAGTGGAGAGACTTTAACACAGGAGTAATGTGTTATCTTCTCTTAGTTCTTGTTAACAATCTTCCAGTTGCATTTTGAACTATAATTTAAAGCTTCTCAAATAAGGACACGCTGCTTGCAGGGAGTTACAGTAATCCAGCCTTGATGAGCCAAATGCATGAATATGTAACATTGTGGCGGCACGGTAGTACAGTGGTTAGCGCTCGTGCTTCACAGCTAGAAGGTCCAGGGTTTGATTCCCACCTGGACGGGGCCTTTCTGTGTGGAGTTTGCATGTTCTCCCCGTGTCTGCGTAGGTTTCCTCCGGGTACTCCGGTTTCCCTACCACTAAAGCATGTACAATAGGCCAGGATGAATGATAGTGTGTTTGAGAGTGCGAATGGGGGACAACGGATGCAAATTAGCCTAAGGCTACAATCCGGTGTGGCTTGTTTACATGCATGAGACCCACGTATGTTCATTAACATGCACTGTCCCGACCAAATAAACCAATCAATAAATAATAAAAAACATGGTAGGACTGTGGCCTCCTGCACTGCCTCTTTCATTATGGGTGTTTTTTCTTGTGTTTTTATTAGTTGGCATGTGTGAATGAGTGGGGCTACCTGTTTAAAAAGAACCAACAGAACCTTTTCTCTCCCTTATTCAGTCCTGCTTGTCCAGTCCATTAACAGCGCCCTCTCTGTCATTTTTGTAATAAAACTTTAAAAACTTCGCAATTCTCATGGTCTCATTCATGGATCTGGTGATCTCTCTGCGTTATAAATACATTTTCTTTGTCACTCCTAAGAAAGAGGTTTCTTATTTCAGCAATGTTCGTGAAAAAGTGGGGGAAAAACATGCTGTTTTACAGGCCTGGTTTATATGTGCTTTAAAAGCTGTCTGTGCTGTCAGACAGAAGCTGACTTGAGTGGGTGCTGTTTAGAGAAAAGCTCCAACTTCTGCGTAAAATGCCCCAAATTGGAAAGCCAACGTGTTATAGTACGGTAGATCAGCCATGATCTTGGGCCCAGTGCACTTTCGTGGAAAACCTCTGATGTTGTATCATATGGGATCAGTCTATTGAAATTGCTTATGTTTTTGTTGAACTACTTACATGTTCTGATGAAACAGTTCCATCAAGGGCACAATGTCCCTTTCTTCCTACGAGATTTAACTCAGCATCAAACAAAACATCTAGCTCAAAGTGATCCTGACATGCGAGGTATAGGCATTACTTTGTCACACTGTCACTGCCTGGATGTGCAACAAAATGGCTCAAAGCTTTGTTTTCATGTTGTTAAAATAGATATTGGCAACATAATCATGAAGTTGTTTTATTTTTGTGAATTGTTCTCTCTCTCCCTCCTTCCCATGTGCTGAAATACAAAGCAGTAATCACTCCCTTTGTTTAGCATGAAATGGTACATTTAGTTGGAACTAATGGAGAGGCTTGTTTGTTTGCCCTGTGGTACAGATTTAGTTTGTTTATGACTCAAAAATTGTTCAGAACATTAGTGCTTTGTTATTTTAGAGCTTTAGAAATGTCTTTAGAAATGTCTGAAAGCATAGTTCACAGCCAATACTTACACAAAACATTTAATATGCTGTTTGTTCTTTAAATGTTGTCATTAACATAATAATAATTTTGACAATGACATATTTACTTTTTTCACAGCCCTGAGAAAGGAGTGCAGAATATAATAAGAATTAATAAAGTCATGAATTGGAGCAGTTTGTTCAACTTCTTTAGTTCTTTAGTAGACCAAACGTATTTTGCCACCAGATCTGCAATGTAAATGCAGCATTTGTGAGGGGAAAACAGGCTGATGCATTGTTACAAACAAAATATAGGAAATTGCTAACACAGATATCTAAATTTGCACAGGGTTTTCTCTGTCAGTCTACCGCAGTTCACTTCTCAGCACAGTCTCACATTGAACTGCGGGCTGAAATGCAAATGATTCTCTGTGACATCTTTACCGGACTGTAATACAGTTTCTGCTTGTGCCGCGCATGTGTGTCAGTCATAACTGGTGCTAATGACCCCAGAGAAAATAATTTACTCACACTTTCACACTCCCAAGTCAAGACCACAAGATCAAGGTCACAATCATACTAATGAGTCTGAAACTAATCCCAGTACAATAGATAGACCAGATACCAGGCCAGTGCTAATGAAGTTGTGCACAGTACAGAGAATTGCTTTGAATTTATTTTATGTTTCCTACCATTTTGTCATAGTTTGATGTCCCTTTATGTAAGGCTGAAGAGGTTGTTTTTTTTCTAGACCACATCTGCGATAGCCTTATGACACATTCGCAAAGCAGAGCTGAGAGACAACAGAATAATACAATGACGGAAAGATAGAAATTCCTCTGAGGTTATAACCCATAGAATGCTGCCCTTTATACAAACTGTCAACAACATAAAAAAAAAAACAATTTTGAGACATGCACATCTCTGGTGACGCCTTCATTCTTTTCTACGATATGCTTGTGCCTATTGTGTTGTTTGAAAAGGGAGAAAGAAAACTCGATCTGCGTGGCATTCAACCTGTGCTATTTACTATTTGCGCTCGAATGCAGAATGGAACCCCCACTAGAGGCTCAACAACAACAACATCAATACTCATTTTCTGTGGAGGGGTTTTGATCACATGACTGCTCATTGCTATTGCTATTTTCACCATTAAAGAAGAACTGTAATTTGCCTTAATACATTCTTTTTGTAGTCACTCTGGGGGTAATACAGTGTTGATGGGATGATTACACACTAATGTAATCACGAAGAAGAAGCTAACAGGCTAACGGGCAAAGCTAACTGTGGGCTAGCGCCACTTAAACAGTATTTACAGCCAAGTTTGAGTGAAAAAAAAAAGTATCTCCATTGTGTGATTGGATGTACAATATCCCTCTCTCCCTTTGTCTTTTCTGTTAGCGTAGTATTTACTCTCACGGACAATTAATGAGTAACTGGCGCTTATGGCCTCTAGGGGCATGAGTTACTTAGTTCTACTTTAAGGATGTGAATCTTTCAATGTCTGACAATTACAATTTAAATGCTCCGACCATTTTATATATGTTAATAAACACTCTTATAAAATGGCCAATTATAGATCATGTTATTAACAAATTATGAACTACGACCTCTGTTCAATTCTACAAAATGTATTTAATAACCCATTCTCCAAGATGTTAGTTACAAGATGTTTAGTCATGTAGGCTAACTTGGAGCAGAATTTGAAGATGTATGGGCTTAGCTTTATATCAGCCTTTCTCCCTAAGCATTTCAGAGAGGGTATTTCTAATAAAACAGCGGATTAGAAAGTATCATGGGAATGGCAGGTGCATCGCTGCTATTCGTTCCGCTATTAGTTAAATAGTAAACGACTCTGGCTCATACTCCATTCTCTGAGGACTACCGTGCTGTATAAACTGTATTGGATGTGTGTAAGAACATTTCTCACGATGCAGCAGACCTTGACCTTTACACTCTGAAATATTGTGTTTCTCAGACTGGTGGCAGCTTGGGACGTGAGCCAATTTTCCATTTTGAGGCACGATTTAGAGAATCCCGAGCAGGTAGGATTCCGGTCAGGTTTTAGTCACGGCCCAAAGGGAATATCGTTTTCAGAGACAGCCTGTGTCGCACACAGCCTTTCACACAAGAACAGCAGCCCAGACTCAAGGTGCATCAAATGACTTTAGACAGGAGATTATTGACAGACAATCCAGTCGTATATGTACTACTTAATCGCTATCTCAACAAAGAGCCCTTACTAACATTTCAACGGGGTAGGAGATGATTGTTAGAGGAATAAAAGAAAATTAACAGTGCTTTTCTGTTGTTAGTTTTTTTGTGTGTGTGTGTGTTTAGTGAACCACCCACATTGACATCGACACAGACCTTCATCATAACATTTGTTTGAAACATGGTGTTCTATTTGAAAATGTGGTCCTGTTGACTTTCTGGCTGTATAATTTGGTAATAATAGAATAAACCACTCTTTTATGTTAGGAACAAACTGTGAGGCATACTAGTAGCCTTTAATCATGTGAGAGAAAGAGGTACTGTGAAAGAAAAGGTTTATTTTTCACATAACAATAACCACTTTCCAATGTCGGTGTGACAATTAGTTTGTGTTAATAACCGGACAGAATATTTCCAGCCGTTTATGACAGTGCACCATCTTGGCATCCAGGAGTATTTTAAAGTGTACACAGTCATTGGTAGAATCATATCCAGGACTGTCATGCTGTGTTTAATATTCTTAGGCATTGTTCTCAAACAATGACAATAAATACTATTCTGATTCTGATTCTGATTCTGATTCTGACTTAGAGCAGCTGTCCATTGGCCTGGCCGTTCCAGACTTATAATGGAGAAACAGCTCAGTCAACACCGATGACGCACAAACACTTCATAAATTCAGTAACCGTCGTGTTCTCATGAATACATTCCATCATAATTACCACAAATATTCAACATTGTCATCACATCTTTCTCTCACGGGAACACTGTCACCAGAACACGCCCACACTTCCTCTCTCCGCTCCAAGAACTCCTTTTCCTCCGTGACTTTTAAGATAATTAATCCTGCCTCCTCTGGCAACAGTGAAGTTTTAAATGCACAAATTCAAGGCTCAATACTAGCTACACATTTTTATATCAAATAATAGAGAATCGGGATTAAAAGTAAGACAGCATGGTATAAGAAGAATGGCCACTACAAAAAATCTGAATCAAGCAAAAAAAGAGAGAGAAAAAAAACGGTGTCTGTGGAGTCTGGCTTTATGCATGTACGTGAGGAGGTGGAGAGGAGGATGGATCAAACAGCAGGACACCGTAATGCAGAGGCTGAGGTTCTTCATTACAGCCATGAAATGCAATCCAATTACAGAGCTCTCCTTCCCCTGGATTTGGACTGCTATAGCCACACACTGAAGACTTATAGACACAGATTGGTAACCATGCGTCAGTTGGCTACAGTATCTGTTTCTATGGGAGCTTACCGCCAACACTGAGTATGCCATGAGAAATGAATGAACAATTACGCATTTTAATGTGCATTACACTACATTTTTCATTACAGATTGATAACTCATCGACCACTATACCAGAACAATTTGCTCAGAATTAGCTCCAGTAAAAAGTGAAATGGTTGGAATTTCCTTTTATATAATGGATCAGTGAGTGTGAAGTGAGCCATATTTCAGTGTATTTAGTCTAAAAGAGGTCAGTGTCGAGAACTCCTCTGAGAAGATAAGGTCAGGAAATAGCCTTAAACAAAACATTAGGAGAAACCTTGGGGTGCTCTGTCCGCCCACACAAAGCCCCAACCTGTTTGTGTCTGATATGCCTCTACAGCACAATATTGTCTGTTTAATACATTTCTCCTTGTGATGGTTTCCCTAGTGAGTGTTTACTAGATCAGCCATCCAAATGTTGATTAGCATTACCTACATAAAAACTATTTATAAATTGAAAGAAAAAAAATTTCACCATTGCAACTAAAACATTAAAAAGTGTGAGGTTGTCCAGCGCATTTACGGTATACTGATGTTGAGCCACCCAGAAGCGAACCTGCCTACACGCTGGTAAAACAAACGCAGTGTTTGTCATGTCGAGGGCGTCAAGTCAGCGACATTTAGTTTTTGTTGTCCGACCCCCGGCAAAGTTACAAGTCAAGTCTGAGGAGAGCAGAGCATATAATGAATGCATGTGTTTTATTTTGCTTTTTTTGGTGGAAATGACCTGCAGCATGGCTTTCAAATACATTATAACGTCATTTTAGCCTCTTGAGCAGTCTCGACATCAAGAGTAAAATGACACGTACAAATTACAATAAGCTCATCTCATAAATGTAGCAGTGTTTAATACCAGAGCTTATCAAGGGACCTCTACAAGACAAGACATTGTTTTATGAAAGAGAAACAGCCAGTGGGTGTTTGGAGGATAAAACACTATAATATGTATCCACAAATTATGGTCACACAGTTTGGTCTGGGAGCTATTACACACAATTTCTCCATGGGGCATACTCAATGTAATAATGTTTCACCTCACTTTGGATGAGAGGGGCATGCTGGAATTAAATGTCATTTGAATGAAACACAAATCACACTCCACTCATGCAGTATTTCTTCTTTTCTAAAAGACTGTCATATTTTGTGATGGTATTATTTTGAAAAAGGATGTTGGATGTTACAGTTTTTTCTTCATTAATAAGACGCTCAATGCCATTGACTGCGTCCAGCTACCAACCGAACAAAGTCATTTCTGACTCTTTTGTTAAACCCTGAACACAAAGCATCGATTGCACACTGTTCCCAAAACTCTACCCTCTCTTTGTTAGAGCACTGGGTACATTTTCTCTTTTTGCACATGTGGCATTACCAGTTTTATTAAATGTCCTTTTATTAAACTTCTGTATTTTAAATATTGAAACGGTCAGCAGATGGCGCCACCGCTCTAATAGCGTTTAGTATAAAAGCCACCCTGGTTCACACGCACTTCCTGTGTCTCCTCACTGGCGTCTTCCGGCCTGGTTGGGCTGGGCCCAGGGTTGTGCGTGTTGTTCCACGGGTCCAGGTAGCTATTAAGTTCGTTCTTCATTCTTAAATATTGGTGTAGCTGCTAACGCAGGTTTAATTTTAGCGTCGCGGGTGGTTGTGAGCCTCAACGCGCACCACTCCATGGCGTCCATTGCTTGTTCTCGGTGCATGGTGGCTCGGGGTCTGCTGGGGCCCTCCTGTGACGGAACTGGGGGCTATCGAAGCACCGAGCCGGCCGAGAAGGGCTAGATGTGGGCGTGCGATGGTAGGATCGGCCTTGCCTGGTGGTTAGCCTTTATTTTGCAACTGCTCCTCAGCTAACTTCTTTATTTACGTTCAGGTGGGCCTGATGCTGCTGTCTTGTTTCTCCTTGTTTTGTTTCCTTTTTGTTGACCTGCTCTCGGGCATTTTGTGAGCCCAACTGAATGTAACGAAAACGGATGATCTGTGTAAAGAAAATATGAAATCCCAAAGAAAGACATAAAAGTAAAACATAGAAATAAATGGATTATGTAAAAGGAACATGCTGCCTCTGTCCTTATGGGTCGAACCTGTGTGCCTTAAAGCACATCTTTGTCCAGTTTACGCTGGATGGCGTTGTCTGGCTTTTATTTATTGTATATACCACTCGTCATGTCACACACATACTATGTCATTCACAGCACACATGATGCAAATAGTTAGCACATCTTTGTTGCTATTGAAGTTTTGTTTGTTTGAAAAAGACTGATCAAACTCATCAGTGTAGTCTATGGTAAATGTTAAAATGTCACATTAATATAATGCTTATCTACCTCCATGAGGTATTCCTTGATATCAAGGAACTATTCACCCCTTCACACATTCATACAGCAGTGTACACTGACACTTGGGGCGGGTGAGAAGTCTTGCACAAAGACACAAGATATGATAAGAAAAGATAGCCTTTATTGATCACTTGTTACATTCAGCTCTCAGAAACACTCAGGGTGTGCAGAATAGACCAGAAACATGGGCGTCGGAACCATTCATTGTGACGGAGACGTGTCCCCCCCACTTTTGAAAAGTGTTTGTTTGGTTCCCTCCACTTTCACAACGTGAATTTTCATTGACTTTACAGTTACTAGTTTAGACTGGACCTTTTAATAGCTCCCCGAGGGCAAACAATTAAATATGACCCGCGCCTTATTTTCCATTAAAAAAACTATATATTTGGTTATTATCCGCGCCAGTATCGTGGCACATCCGCTCCGCTTTGCGTAGCTGTGTTTATGCAGCTCCGCCACCATCACCTCAGAGCGGCTGAAATGTAAACATGGCTCTGTAAACCGCTGAAAAAAGGCTAAAGTGAGAATACTGGAGGCTTATCGTTGGACGGACTGACAGATTTTACCAAACCGAAGCACAAGGACATTCGTGCATCGTTTTTTTCCCCACAGATTATCACATGGAGGAGCAGGACTTTTTGGGCCTGACCAGTAACTTTAAGGTAAGGAACATCAGTTTTGGATGTGTTTGTAACGCGAGTGATGAAACTGATGTAGCGTGAGTTTGAGGAAACTGCACCGGGCTAGCACGAGTGTTCAACCGGTCAATACGCTTGTTAAACCTCGCTGTCTGGCGTCTAACTTAACCAAATAATATCTGAATTATTCATTTGATGGATAAATGTTTGCTTCCTTTACCCTTGACTCAGTTTTATCTGCGTTTGTGGGAAATGTGAAGATACACGCGTTGAGATGTTTCTTTGTGATGGCAGGAGTTAACGTGTGTGGCTGAAGCTGAATAAATGTGGATGCAAACATGAGCGCGCCATCTCATAAGAACTCTTAATTCACTGAGTTTTTCACAAAGCGTCATAAAGCCAGGGCTGGACAGGAGAACAGCGGCTCCACAGGTGTTGTATGTCCACCCAGCTGTGAAGAGGGGCGCTGAGCAGATCGAGTCTCTCATGTTTTCCTGAAGCAACGCCCGATTTGGATGTAGTCTCGCTAAAGCCCTAACATTGCCCTGTTTTTGCCCTGACCTGTTCCCACTGTAGTTCTTAATTTTATGAAGTCGACCCCCCCCACACATTTTTGAAATGCGTCCCCCCCACCTTCCAAACGCTTCCGATGCCGCTAAATAGAGGTCTCTTATATACAATAAGTACCCCAAACTTTAAGGGAGCAAAAAGTATAAACAATGACAGCATGCATCTGAGAAAGCTGAGACTCAAACCATGAAACGTTTGGTTATAAGACAACCAGCTCTGCTGTCGGAGCCATGCAGGTGTTGAACACAAAGCTCACATCTTTACAAAGAGTGCACTTTGTGAGTTGGGTTTATGTTTATGTGATATAAATCAAGAAAAACTGTAAAGATCAAACAAATATTTAAATTCAATGTCTTACTTTTAAGTTTAATCTGAGATAGCCTGGGAACCAGACTCAACAGCGGGTGAGTCTGGTCACTGCTGCGTCGATTCCATTTCCCACAGCGGTACATACGCAAGCAAACAGGAAGCGGAGTAAACCAATCAGTGAAGGGCGGGCGTCTGCCGTTGATGTGGTGTTATTAGCGGTTTTAGGTTAATATTGCGCAGGATTATGAATCAGAAAACTCACCTACTGTCAATGTGTTGTTGGTCATTTACCACCGATTGGAGACACGCTCTTTCTGTCTCTCGGGCGCCGTTCGTAGATTGTTATTGACCGTGGGTGACGGTGTTCGTGAACAACACGTGACGCAAATAAACGAATCTGATTGCACGGGATCAGTTTAATTTTACCGCCAACGGGGGCGGGGTGTCCAGATTGATCCCCCTCTGTATAAAAAAATATAGAGGGGAATCATTCTGGTCTCACCAGGCTAAATCTGAGGCTAAACCGTTTTAGTTTAGATGCATGGATTTGTCACTTTGCTGCTGTTCTTTTAGTACAAATCTTTTGGTGATCACAGCAGATAGTGTACCTCCCCTGTGCCTCTGTGTTCATGTGTGTAGTTCTGGCTGACAGAGGGGCTGTAATTAGACAGGAGCTCAGAGGTCCAGAGCAGCGCACCCCTCTGTGTGCTCTGACTGAAGCAGGAACAGAAGGCAGTTACACAGACCCTCCTGTCCTTCTGCTCGTCTCAACACAAGCTGGGAGTATGTGCTAGTCCTGCTGATGATGGCCACAGCAAATCCCAGCTCTGCAGCACGGCTTTGGCACCAACCATGTTCATTTTGACAACAAGCTTTGATTTAGTTTGAGCTTGTTGACAAAAAAACTATAGTTTTGGTCAAGACGTTTTTTCTTGAGATTTAATGTCCTTTTCCTTTATTGGACAGGGCAGTGGTGTGAAAGGAGTGAGTGAATCCCATGAAGAGAAATTCAGCAAACCAGCACTGGCAGACACTGATGAAGGCGATGTTACTGAGCGTGTTGTGTTACCATAAGGGGTCAATACAGTATTCATAGTCCAGTAAAAGTGTGTCCTGACAAAGATAAATGGACTTCCCTGTGTTATTAGGACTCCAAAATTACCACTGTGCTTTTTTCTTACTTTTATTCAATACTTTATTTATGTTGCTCCTTTAACTTTGAATTAGAATTTGGGTAGCAATCACAAGATGGCCTCCTAACACGGCCATACGTGTAGATGATCTAGAGTTTTCTCATGGATCTACGAGTGCAGCCAACAATGACTCAAAAACTCCACTGTGCATGTGAAAATTCAACATAATGTTTTCACGTGTTGTGCCTGTACATGAAAGGCTTCTCCAATCACCATGGACACAACAAAAAGCACAGCTGCAGAGATACAGGAATAATCAGTAAAAGGTGTCAGAAATGACTCCCTTTGAGCCCCATGGGAGTCTTTGAAGTAAATGATGAAAACAACACATTGAGGAGGAAAAGACCTTTACATGTACGAACTCACTGTCAAAACCATAGTTTGTTTTCATCTTCTGTCAAAAATACTACACATCCCACCCAGAAAAAAACATCAAAGATTCTCAATAAAGTAACCAATTAATCAATGTAATATTATACACTCACCTAAAGGATTATTAGGAACGCCTGTTCAGTTTCACATTAATGCAATTATCTAAACTACCAATCACATGGCAGTTGCTTCAATGCATTTAGGGGTGTGGTCCTGGTCAAGACAATCTCCTGAACTCCAAACTGAATGTCAGAATGGGAAAGAAAGGTGATTTAAGCCATTTTGAGCGTGGAATGGTTGTTGGTGCCAGACGGGCCAGTCTGAGTATTTCACAATCTGCTCAGTTACTGGGATTTTCACGCACAACCATTTCTAGGGTTTACAAAGAATGGTGTGAAAAGGGAAAAACATCCAGTATGCGGCAGTCCTGTGGGCGAAAATGCCTTGTTGATGCTAGAGGTCAGAGGAGAATGGGCCGACTGATTCAAGCTGATAGAAGAGCAACTTTGACTGAAATAACCACTCGTTACAACCGAGGTATGGTATGGAGCAAAGCATTTGTGAAGCCACAACACGCACAACCTTGAGGCGGATGGGCTACAACAGCAGAAGACCCCACCGGGTACCACTCATCTCCACTACAAATAGGAAAAAGAGGCTACAATTTGCACAAGCTCACCAAAATTGGACAGTTGAAGACTGGAAAAATGTTGCCTGGTCTGATGAGTCTCGATTTCTGTTGAGACATTCAGATGGTAGAGTCAGAATTTGGCGTAAACAGAATGAGAACATGGATCCATCATGCCTTGTTACCACTGTGCAGGCTGGTGGTGGTGGTGTAATGGTGTGGGGGATTTTTCTTGGCACACTTTAGGCCCCTTACTGTCAATTGGGCATCGTTTAAATGCCACGGACTACCTGAGCATTGTTTCTGACCATGTCCATCCCTTTATGACCACCATGTACCCATGCAGGTTAACTGCATGGGTACATGGTGCAGTTAACCATGCAGGTTAACTGCTCAAACAAATAAATAAACTAATCCTCTGATGGCTACTTCCAGCAGGATAATGCACCATGTCACAAAGCTCCAATCATTTCAAATTGGTTTCTTGAACATGACAATGAGTTCACTGTACTACAATGGCCCCCACAGTCACCAGATCTCAACCCAATAGAGCGTCTTTGGGATGTGGTGGAACGGGAGCTTCGTGCCCTGGATGTGCATCCCACAAATCTCCATCAACTGCAAGATGCTATCCTATCAATATGGGACAACATTTCTAAAGAATGCTTTCAGCACCTTGTTTAATCAATGCCACGTAGAATTAAGGCAGTTCTGAAGGCGAAAGGGGGTCAAACACAGTATTAGTATGGTGTTCCTAATAATCCTTTAGGTGAGTGTATGTAAATGTTATAGGGTGTTATGGGACAGTGAATGACTGTGGCCTGTGGTCTGGGTTTCTGATGAAGTGCCAAAATTAATGAGGGTCAATCTACCCATTGGGAACTGAATCTATCAATTAAACCTGCCCAGAAAGCACTGGGGTAAGATGGCATGTGCATGACACTCCAGGGTGAACATAATTTCATCCCGAAAGGTACAAAATAAACAAACATCGTCATAATGGCTTACATTTGTGTTGTACAAACTCACCAAGCTTCTCAGCAGTACACTGTCATTATTCATCATTGTCCACTCATGTGATGGATGACACAGGCAGTTATTGATGAAAGTGGAGCTGCCAATCTGCAATCCAAATCTTCCAAACACCACATTCATGAAAATCAAGGTGGATGATATATCTCGCCAGGGCCGCATTGAAATAAAAAGAAAAGAAAAGAGAGCAGAGGAGAGGAGAGGAGAGGAGGATGGGCTTCAATACCTTTGATACAGCGCCCAAACAGACTGACGGAGAGAGACTGTTTTATACAGTGAATTCTGCCAACCTCAAACATTTCTGATATCACTAATATAAAAGCATAGAATCCCTGTGGCCTGGCAAGCCTTAATCTTTTGGAGCAGGTATTGATTCTATTCCTTATTCTCCACAAGCTCTGCACTAACTCTCTCTGACACATATGACATCTTTGTCAGGTACTGTTCCATATTCACAAAAGATGCTGGCCTAAGGATTCTGTGGTCCATTGAGACCGTTGTGCCAAAAAGGGGTGTCTGTAATTACATGGTTCATTAAAACATGTTGTGGTCGATTGTGCATTGCTCAGCAGTGGAGCATATGGCAGGCTGAAGGCCAGGCAGAGTTTGTGTGTATGGGGACTAAATAATAACCAAATATAAAGAGCTGTATGGACGCTGGAAGACCATTGGGAGGAATAGTTTAGAGAAAATCTTTCACAGAATACATTGGTGCTTTTCTTTATAATGAAGCCTATAGGCATTAATTCAACCTGGTAGACTAACTTCAGCATCACCGACCTCCAGCCAATGATCGCTCCTGAGAGGGCCACACCTCCACCTCAGCCATCAGCGTAAGAGCCGCACCTCCGTAGCAGCCAATCATCGCCATCGGTCCCGCTTTTAAGCCCCAGCAATCATGGTCCGTTCGCTTCACAGCTGCGCTGCGACCCACCTCCGCCCCATCTCCGCCTCGGCTTCTACCTGCTGCATCTTCACGGGTTTTCCATACCACCACCAGTGTCCAGGCTCCGGGGGAAGACATCCCTAACTCCAAGCTGTTCATCTACACTGACTCATACATCGATGTCTACCGCCGGGGTCTGATCGCCAAAACTAATATACATGTCAATAAATCTTCCTCATGGCTGCTTTTGTCTGTTTGAGTCTATCCAGGTTGAACTGTAGTCGAGTTGTATTGTAGAGTTCATTTGTGCAGCTGTTCGCGTTCAGCAAGAAGGCTCCAGGGTGTTGATTCCCAGATTCCTCCTATAACTATAAGCATGAATTAAAGAAACAGGCCACCGTTTTTCCATACTACACACCAATGTACAGTTGTCTGAAATTGATCTCAAAGTAAATTGCATTCTGAGATATGTTCTTACCTGAGCTTTGACGAGTTTATGCGTACCAGTCTGGTCTTCGTGCGTGCGCTCAGTCACGCAAAAAGATTAAATATGTTGTTAGCATTTAGCCTCTCCCAGCATATTCCTATGGACCCAAACAGGGGTGAAGTTAGAAGTGACCCCGCTCTTCCAGATTTTCCCTATTTAAATACGGTTACGTGAGTAGTTACACGATCCAAGTATTGAATATGTCAATAAAAAGGGGTACTATATTGTAAGGCGTAATAATACCTGAGGAACACTTTGATGTCCGTGCAGTAATATCTTTACTTTACTGTGCGGACGTCGAAGTGCTCCTAAGGTGTTATTATGCCTTACAATATAGTCGACATGTTTAATTTTGTGTAACTAAACTTGGGTCGCTCACGTAACCATATTTAAATAGGGAAAATGTGGAAGAGCGGGGTCGCTTCTAACTTCACCCCCGTTTGGGTCCAGAGGAATATGCTGGTAGAGGCTAAATGCTAACAACATCTTTGGTCTTTTTGCGTGACTGAGTGCACTCACAAAGACCAGACAGGTACACATCAACTCATCTAAGCTCTGGTAAGAACATATCTCAGAATGCAATTTACTTTGAGATCAATTTCAGACAACTGTACATTGGTGTGTAAACAAATACTGTACCATTGAAAAAAGTAGTCAGTTTTAACAAACTCTCTTCACCTGCATGTATCATTTGTTTTCTGTGCACATCTACTGTACCTTCTACCTTCTTGTAACTGTCCCAGCAACGTTATCATGCCGATATGAGATACTTTGATGTAAATGAAAAAGACTGCTTTACAAGATCAAACAGGAATGAAGCAAACGTTGCTTTTGCATAGTTCATGACAAATTCTGAGTTTGCTGAGAGTTCCACCCAATGGCTCATACATTTTGCAGAAGTCTACTGTTAATACCATAAAGAAGACACATTGTGTTGGCAAGATGTTTATAGTTTGCCAGCGACGTGTGTTTGCAGTTCATAAGTGACAAAAGGAAGGAATAATGTAGGTGGGGATTAGTGAAGGTAAGGAGATTGTTCCAGGGAGAATGCAGCCCACAAATCCTTGTTGAAAGAATTTGAAGCATATTCTGCAGTTTCAGCTTAGTTCGCCAAATGTTAACTTTTTTTTCCTACTACGGAGGAAAAGCTAGCAATAAAAAAACGTATTCCAATTTTAGTCTCCACCAACATAACAAATGCACAGCACTCGTATCACCGCAAAGTTCTTATTCAGATCTGGAGAAGGCTCACATTTTCTTACAGGTACAGTAAAATTACATCAAACATATAAGTAATTCGGCCCCTGTGTGGTAAAAATAATTAATCTCTCTCTATTTATTTCCAGAATTGTGGAAAAAGTAGTGTCATGCCAGCTGACCTCCTTTATGGAGCAGCGCAACTTGTTTGAAAAATTACACTCCACTGAAACAGCTCTTATCAAAGTCTCTAGTGATGTGATGATGGCAGCGGACTCTGGACGCTACACAGTACTAGTACTTCTCGATTTGACTTGTGATTTTGACACTCTGGATCACAGTATACTGATCAACCAGCTTCATAATGAGATAGGACTATCTGGATCTGTCCTCCAGTGGTTCTCTTCCTATATTCATGACAGAACCTTTAACGTTGCTGTGAACAATGTACATGTGACCAATTTGTCCTTCGGAGTAGCACAATGGTCAGTCTTGAGTCCTATTTTTTACTGTATATTTTGCCACTTGGTCAAATCATCGGTTGTCTCAAGGATGTATTGTATCATTTCAAATCAAATCAAATCAAACTTTATTTATAAAGCGCTTTTCATACAAAATGTAACACGAAAGTGCTTTACAGGGCTGTACAGATTAAAATCATCCCGGCGCGCAAATATACAGTAAATAACAATGAACCCCCACCTTCCCCCGCCCCACCCGCACACACTGACACACAAACACATATACAGACACGCACTTAAAATATGAGACCACAAGATCCCTCTGATCAAACAGGACCATGGCTCTCTTGGCTCCTCTGTCAAATCCAGCCTCAGAAACCTGGGGGTTGTGTTTGACCAGGCCATGTCTTTGGAGACACACTGAAAACAGCTCGTCCGAAATTGCTTTTATCACCTTAGGAACATCTCTCAAATTCGCAAAATGTTTTCGAAAAAGGACATGGAAATGATGATTCATGATTTCATATCAACAAGACTTGACTATTGCAACTCTGTCTCTACCTGTTAGTGTTGCCACCTGTCCCGGTTTTACCTGATTGTCCTTCTTTTTAATGGTCTGTCCCGGGGAAATAAAATATTCTCCCGGGACACTACTACAGCGCAGTCCTCCGCCGTCTCTCTCTCTTCTCCGCTGATCGCCCCACACAGAGCAGCTCGCTCCCTGCTCTGATTGGCCAGAGCGAGGCTGACATTGGCTCCTCGGGCGCACGTCCCCGCCTCCTCCCTCGCTCTTTGGCCGTGCGCACGTGTGTCTGCTTCTACGGCTCAGCGTGGCTCCGTTTTACCGCGGGGATAGAGAGACTGTACTAACGACAACGCGAGGAGACTGTCTTATAAACACTGAGACACATATGCGTCAGTAATTAGGCACAGAACATATATGGAGGAGTTTACAGGAGCTAGCTCTCCCCACGTGAGTAACATTAGCATCTCAATATAACAACGCGTTTTCACCTCATGAATACAGATGAATATTTTGTCAGGTCAGGTCCTAGAAAGACAAAGACAGAAGGCTGACAGTGGACACTTGCCTCCAGCTCAGTGTAGATCTGCCCCTGAAGGTAAGGCTTTGCTGACCTGTCATTATCTTCACAGAGGAAGGTCTTTTTAACCGATTCAGTGCAGACTGTCAACATCAGTATCTTCCTAAATAGACCTACCAAGTACAGAACATTTGAGACAGCTTGTCTTTGACTTATATTATTCTTAACTGAGGGATAGTGGTTGTCGAAATGTAGCTTGGTAAATAGTATGAGATATCTAAACATAGGTCTATTATTCAAACAGACTGCCCCAGGTCTGATATTAAACTTGTGGTGAAACTAGGACTGGACCTCATGTAACAAAAGGCTCACTTTTGTTGTATGATATTTTATGTATTATTTAATTAATCTGTGCAAAGAGAATTCTTGTTAGAGATAAACGATTTAGACCAGTTCACTATGAAGGGAGAAGTTACTAATACTTAACTCTTGTACTTGTAATTGAGTAAAATGTCAGTCACGTAATTGTACTTTTACGTGAGTACACATTTTCTGTCCTCTTTCCACCACTGGACTTTAACCACAAAGTAAATACTTAAAGCAAAACCAATATAGCTCCATCACAAGGTTATGGCCAATTTCGCTGTAGAAGGGTCATTTTTGTCTTGGGTTAGGTGTGAAGGGCGTTACTGCTTGTAAGCAAAATGGTTGATTGGATTGCCGAAATGTCCAGGTTTTTTGTCAGACATAGGTGGCAACCCTACTACCTGTCTGTATAAGTCTGCTCTGAACAAACTGCAAGTTGTTCAAAATTCTGCAGCGAGACTTTTAACAGGTGCCCCTCGAAGGTCTCATACCACTCCAGTCTTTTCTGCTCTCCATTGGCTCCCTGTAAAATTCATTTTAAGATTTTAGTGGTCAGGCCCCACAGTACATCCAGGACCAATTGAGCCCTTACTCATTTGGCCGCACTCTTCCTCTGGCCAGAACTCATTGTGAGACCCGAGGGGACCTGTCAATTCAGTCTGTGGTCCCCAGACTGTGGAACTCCCTGCCCCTGTCTCTGCTCATGGCCGACTCTGTTGACTCTTTTAAAAAGGATCTGAAGGCATGTTTATTTAAAGGAACAGGCCACCGTTTTTCCATACTGAGATATGTTCTTACCTGAGCTTAGACAAGTTGATACATACCTGGATGGTCTTTGTGCGTGCCCGTGGAAGAGCGTGGTAGCTTCCAACTTCACCCCTGTTTGGAGCTATAGGGATATGCTGGAAGAGACCAAATGCTAACAACATCTTTGGTCGTTTTGGATGACAGAGGGCACGCACAAAGACCAGACAGGTATGTATCAACTTGTCTAAGCTCAGGTAAGAACATATCTCAGTATGGAAAACGGTGGCCGGTTCCTTTAACAAAGCTTTTGGTTGATGGGTTTGACTAGTGTCACTTTAATTTTACATATACATTTTTATATTGTTTCTTTTTACCTATTCTCTTGTACAGCTCTTTGTGATTTTATCTGTGACAAGCGCTTTAGAAATAAACTTGAAATTACTTTACCTCCACTTTTCCCCTGTGATATTTATCTGAATGAGTCTCAATGAGACACCTTTAGTAAACTGAATGATAACCCTCTATATACTTATTTACTTACTAATTGCATTTAAGCTAAAGAAATTCTGCTTTAAGATAGCTACACATTGACTACACATTTACTTTGGCTTCTGATTTATTCTATCTCTGCTTTAACCCATCACCTAACATTTAACCATTGTTTGTTTCCATCGGCATTACAGGTCTGATCATATCAGCAAAATCTCGGGATCACAATTCTCCAGAGGGGTCTTTGCGCACTCACACTGATGTGTCTCTGATGTGTCACATAGTATATCTATATTAAGCCACTGGGGAAGATTATGAATGAAAACGCCCAGTCAAGCTTTAAAAATTGATCTGCTCATGGCAAAACGAGCAAGTTGTGAAAGCAAACGCAGCTTGTAATAAACTTTTTTCCACTTTCTGAATGCGGCAAACAGCTCATTTCTGAAGTCAAAAAGGCATGACATTAACCAATTTATCTTGAAGATAAATGTACCAGACATATAATATCTTCTTCAGGATATGATTATTAAAATATCATCATGAAAAACTCACTTTTTTTTAAATAAGGCAACGGAGGAACACAGTCTATCCTTGGTGAAACACTCTTAGAGAATACAAACTGAGGAGCGTTTGCTTTGAGACACAGGTATTTCTTTGTGTCTTCCCAAGTCAAATGTTATGTAATGGGAATTAAAGAGAAAAGAGAGACAAAACTCAGAGTTTTTTTCTGAGCAGAGAGAAAGCCATATTCATTCTCCAGCTCAATTTGAAGTTGGTTAAACTTTGTGCCTCTCTCTTTGACATGACTAACTGGCCATGGATGCGAAGAACACCACACACTGAATTAAGACCAAATTATTCATTCATTAATGAAACCCATTTATTTTTCTTTATTTGTTATCTTTTCTGTTCTGTGGATTCACTCTATTCTAAATCCCTTATCAAATGTTTGTTTTTAGTGGTGGTAGTGGTGCGGTACTGGTACTGGTAGTGGTACTGGTAGTGGTACTGGTAGTGGTACTGGTAGTGGTGCGGATGGTGGTGCTGGTGGTGGTTGTAGTGGTGGTTATAGTGGCGGCGACACTAATGGTACGAGTAGTAGTTTGTTTTGTTTTGTTTCCCCCCTCTTTCTTGTATTCAAGTATTTATTTCTTTTTTTTTTAACTGTTTAATATACTATTTTATTGTCCTATGTTATACCTCATGTGTGTTGTATTGTATTGTTATGTCTTTCTTTTTCTTTTTTAATGTCTTATGCTTCTTCTGCACCTTTGTAAATATGCACTTCTTGGAATAAATGAATAATAAAAAATAAAATAAAACGTTGTGCCTCTCGTGGAATTGCTTAAATTGCTTAAAATCCATGATATTACTTTTTTTTAATTGATATTACTTTTATTTGAAGCATTGAATGTTTCCAGATATGAAATGCTTTGATTGAGAAATAATCATTTCCAAGAGCAACCTACAACATGAAAATACTGCAAATGAAGATTCACATTCATCTCAGTGTCTTTTGATTGGAAATTTAAGAGCAGTGGGATATGAAGATATCATTACATGGCTGTGGGGTAAGTAAAAGGCTGTTAGAGCATGCTGAATGGGTATTATGAGGTGTGTGCACGGTGAAGCCAGATGTTTTGATGCTGTACCAAAAGAGGGGTAGCTGTTTATGCAGCAATTCATACAACATTGTGAGAAACATGGAATACATTTTCCATTTTACACTTGAAAGGCTTTTGAGGATGTGCATTGCCAGGGCAACATGGTGATGCAATTAATCCTCCATTCATGTGTGAGCTGCACATTGAGAAAGCAACACATGGTGCCCTCACTAAGACTGTCTGATTAATAGAAATGGAACTGAAATCACAGTTTGGGTGGTCACACTTAGCAAATCACAAAAACACAAAAGCTCTGTAGAACCAGCTAATCGACTTTGACGTGGGCAGTAGGCTTATATGGCTGACCCCAGGACTGTTCTTTTTATAGTTCCTAATCACATGCCTCATAGGAAGATCTTATTGATGTGTTGTTGTTGTTTTGTGTGTGTGTCCTTTTCCTTTAATGTGCAAAAGGAAAAGAGGGAGAAATGCATACAGGACGATGTTAAATCAAGATAACTTATAGAAAAAATCTGCAGTTCTAGCCGCGTCACTCACAAAGCCATCATTTCGGGGAACCTCACACAGTCACTGTCTCTATATGTGCCGCCTTCAGGAGGGTGACTGCAGAGTCTCCAGGCCAGGTCCACCAGGCTATCAGAAAGCTTCACATTCACAAACTTTTGTCTACTCCAGCCCCCTCAAGGGCACAGACGTAGCCTGGTTGGACCAGAATGATTCCCCTCTGTATTTTTGTATACAGCGGGGAATCAGTCTGGTCACCCCGCCCCCGCTGGATGTATCCGCAAAATCAAACCGTTCCCGTGCAATCAGATTTGTTTATTTGCTGTGACGTGTTGTTAGTGAGCAACGTCACTTACGAGACGCGGAAGTCCCCTCAATAACAATCTACAAACGACGCACGAAAGAAAGACAGCGTGTCTCCAATCGGCGGTAAATGACCAAAAACACATGACAGTAGGTGAGTTTCGTGATTCATAATCCTGCGCAAATATTAACGCAAAACCGCTAATAACACGCATCAACGGCAGACGCCCGCCCTTCGCTGATTGGTTTACTCCGCTTTCTGTTTGCTTGCGTATGTACCGCTGTGGGAAATGGATTTGACGCAACGGTGACCAGACTCACCGCTGGATTTTTCCAGGCTAGCACAGACGCCTCTCTCATTCGTGTATAATGTGCATCACATGTTGAGATTCTAATCAATTTGCACGAACAGTTTCACAGTAATGCAGTTAATGTGTTTGTTGGTGAATAGATAGTAAAAGTATAGCAATCTTCCCTTTAAAATTCCCCTCAATGTTAACTTATTCAGATGTAAGTTCTCGAAGCAGCAGGCAATCAGACAGCTCCCAGTGTCTCTTAGCCTTTGGTCTAAGCTGCTGAATATGGCTGGCCTTGGCTTCGGGCGTGATGAATCATAATGTGGGAATGTTGCTGTTGCCTTGGGGCTCATTGTGGACTGATGCAGAATAAATGTATATTGATATTCAACTGGGGATGCGTCTCAATTATAAAGGTCAGCGGAAAAGCCGGTAAATACACATAGGACTGGATTGTTTTTCTTGCAGAAGGTATACAATACAATTGCATTTTTAATCAAGGTTATTTGATCATAAGTGATCTTCCTTAGTCTGAATAATAATTGAAACAATCCATAAATGGCGGATTAGCTGCATGTATCGTAGGATGGGTATGGTTAATACACAGCTCATGTCTCGTAAGAGTGAACATTCTGCATTGGCACAGCTGATGGATCCGTCAGAGCTCCTCTGTAAGTGTTCGACCTCTGTGTCAGAAGCATCCAGCTGTAAATCCAATCTGGGTCAGAGAAATGCTATCTTTCACCAATCAATATGTATAAAAAGCGACTTTGGCCTAAATAATTCAACAAAAGACTAGAATAAAAACAGCAACATTATGGAAAACATCAGGAACAGACAGAAACACGTGAGGTACATTTTTGGTTGTGGTACAAAAGTGGACTGAAAATATTCAGTAGGTATTCCATCCCAAGAAAGAGGTGAGGTAAGACTGTGGACTTCCATGCATTCACTGGGAAGTAAAAGTTACCAATGCATTGAAACACATGTGTTTCGATGACAAGAGGCAGCAGTGGCTAGAAAGACACTCTCCTCGAGAAACATTTGATCAGACACACAGCAGTAGCTGTCATGTAACTTCCTTGGAAAATACAAGATTTTGGGTCCCACCAGCTCAGTAAGTGCCAGTTGCACTTTTCAGCACTTCACAGACCATTTCTCTGTGAAGTGCAGGTCTGTGCCTTAGGATGCTGCAGCGCTGAGGTCAGGCCTAGATGCTATCTGCAGTAATGGGAAAAAAACTTGCCCTAAAATGGTTCAGTCTGAGATTCCTCCGGGCACAGGACAGGAGCCCATGAACATTCACTCACGTGTCATGAAGGTGTGGGAGACAGGAAGTTACCATAACAATAAGGCTATAAGATAGGCTACTTCAACTTATAAAGGGTTGAAACTTACCTTGAAACATAAAGACTAATCCACACACTTAAATAGTGAGAATTTCATTTTTGGAAATCAGCGTTTACATGGGCAACAATTTTTTTTAATTTGTTCATTAGGTATTTGTCCATCTTTGGCTGCAATATAACATTGTGAACATCTCATACTACTAAAAAACAATATAGGCAATGGCATTATTTCCCAATAGGATTTGTGGTAGGCTTGTAGTGTTGAGATCTGCCACATGAGGGCAGTGCTACTCCAGACCAGACCAGACCAGACCAGACAGCCCGAAGTCCCTCATTTACAGGTTAGTAGTTGCTATAAACCACATAAATCCGATGCAGATAAGCTTTGTGTTTAGTTTTTCATGTTTTGCATGCTGACTGTTATTTTGTTTTGGTTAATTTATGATGCTTGGTTAAGTAGCCAAGTGTTTCGAGAGTTAGCCAATGCGAAAACAGCAGCACTGGGGCAGCACGCTGTTAACACACGTTCACATAAAATATCTTACAGCTATTTGGAAAACTAGTAAACTGTAGATGCCGAAAATAGGTCTATGCTCTGCTAGACTATTAGATCTATTTGTGTTTTTAGTTTGGAAAGCAACACAATCAGCATTTGGCCACCTGTCGCTTTATGTGAAATGCTGAGTTACTGAGTTACAACATTCTTTGATTCAATCCACTTGACTCAACAGGACTAAAACGTCACATAACTGTCACAGCCTCTTTTTTCCCGCATGAGTTGCAGTTAAACAGGATAAGAAAAGTTGTATTGGTCATATACTTTGATGGAGTCAGTTATGAGTCAGTTGACAGACATGATTGACAGAAGTGTCAACTTTGTTTTGCATTATATGTTCTGTGTAAATGTTTTAAAACCAAATTACTGTGTCAACAGAGAAGAACCAATATTTTGACCACATAAATACTACATGGTCATCTTATTGATCTCTTAGGTAGTCTCCAGAGCTATTAAATTCTGATATAATATGTTTGAAATCAGGCAAAAAAATGTTGATGTGTAAAGTACTTTTTTATTTACAACAGATTAATGCATCCCCAATACTGTAGCAAAATACACATATAATGATATGTGTACATAATAAGTGGTAAAAGTCCTCATCATGACTAATTCCCCTTCGAGAGGAAATTATTGTGTGAATGTGCATGTAATTAAAGTACAGGACTGTTGCATTCTGGTGGACAATAGTGGAGCCAAACCACAATCTTCTCGAGCGCAGACAATTGCTGTCCAAAAGTGTTTCTTCCATCACCAATAGGATCAATACTTTTCTGTCCCAGCAGACAAATTTCTCCAAACTTGTTTACATGTGCTGTGCATCCATAATATCCAGATATTTGGCGTCGATTAATTTTGGAAGCAGACTTGTCCTGAGATTTGAAAACAAAACAAGAACAAAGTTATGACAAATTACGATTCCAAGATTAATGGTGAACATATTACTGCAAAGAATCAGCTAAGCTTTATTGTGCAAAGTGCGCATTATCAACTGCAGTGGAGATGGTTAAACCGACTTTGTTCCCACAGTGCTTTTCTGCCCCCTGCTGGCCTCTCACCTGACTGGAACAAGCAGGATCATGAGAAGCGGAAAGACCATCTTTATGTAGGGCAGAGGATACATGCCGAACACACACAGGATGATGAGCTGGACCATCTGCAGCCCAGTGAAGTAGTGCACCTTCCTCTGAGGTACTCTTCGGATGTAGTGGGTGGGAGGGTAAGCCGTCTAGATACAGATGAGAGCATGAAATGAAATCATGAAAGTACTACATTTTGAGAATCACTGACTGGCTTATCAAATGTTGTTCTGTGTCTATTCTATAAAATGATGTAGAAATGTTTTTTGTGGGTATTAAATGTTCCAAGCTGCTGTGCCCATTCTCAAACAGTCACAGAGAGAGGAAGTAGATTTCACAGCTGTTAGTCGCTGGTACACATATATGTGTACATGTTTGATATTTTCACACTGACAGCTGCTAGAGGGCGCTCTTGGTTTGTGTACCAGTATCTGCTACTTCTGTACCACTGAAGATTTAAAAAATAGTAATTGAGCAGCAGAAAGAAACTTTGGAGTGAGCGAGGAACTTGTGAGGGACTGGCGAAAAATGGAGGTTACTCTGACTGCAATGAAGAAAACAAAAAAAGCTAATCATGGGCTAAAAGCTCGATGGCCACAGGTAGAGGCACAGTTCACAAATGAGAGCTTGAACAACGTAACGCCGGGAGAAGCTGGTCAACGGTGCATTTACGCCTCCATGCCGAGGTTGTAGCCACGGCTGGTGCGACTTATATCCCGGAGCGACTTATTGTCTGGAAAAGACGGTAAGTATTTATTTATTTATTTACTTTTACAGTATACTCTATGAGCGCAATGCATAATTCTATTACAAGGGAGGCGGTTCCAGGCGTTAAGGTGGAGGGGTTTGAGCGCCCAAATGATCCTGGGGGCTATGTTGTCGGGGGCTTCATGCTCCTGGTAGGGTCTCTCATGGCAAATAGGTCGTAGGTGACAGGTCAGACAAAGAGCGGTTCAGAAGTCCCTTATGAAAGACCAACAGGCCCGGTTAGAATCGTGAGGCCGTCCTTCTGTGGACCCACCACCTGCAGGAGGAGCCATAGGGGCTGGAGCAATGTGATTTGGGCAGCTCCAACGGCTGCCCCCACGACCCGGCAACGGAAAAGTGGAGGAAAATGGATGGATGGATGGAAAAATAAAACATGTTATTTCACAGAGCAATCAGACAAAGGTACAAGGTGACCAGCTGAAAGGAGTCTCATAAGTAAATCCCACCTGCTCCTTCAGCAGTAAGGCCATGCGGTCCACCATCTGGTTCCCATCAAGCGAAGTGGCAGCGATGTAGAGGAAGAGGCCGTAGAGGACAGGCTTTGGGATCCACTGCAGGGGAATGGGCAGCATGAAGGCAGACACGCCGATCAGGATGTTAGCTGCCAGAGCTGTCAGACGAGTCTCCTTCACGCTCACAATGCTGAGGGAATTACACAGGGAGAGAATACTGATTTTAACTTCATCCGAAGCCCGTAGATAACTTCCTCGTGCACTCAGAGTCAAAGTTTTCATGAAATAATGAAAGATAAAACCTGCAGGTGAGTTTTAGGCTTTCTTGCCCTAAATGCATTTCATTTTTACTATTTGATCAGGGTCAGACATGAGGGTTTCTGCGGGGCATTAAAAGTCATTAAAAGAATTTGACCAAAATCGAGGCCTTACATTTTTATTAAAAAGCATTAAATCAAAGCGTTAAATTTGACTTGCTTGAAGCTCGCTGGCCGTCCAATGTAAAGTGGTCTGATAAAGTTTTCCCCACGTCTTATCTGACTGAAGCCAGTCTATTTTGACCCCAGGTTCAGTGTCACATTCAAAATAAACGTACTTATTGAAATTGGTAGCTCTTTAAAGATAAGTAACATTTTTCAATTCTTTGGGTAGACACGGTGGCAACTTTTAGTCGTGACATGGCAAAGGTAATGAGTCAGATCAGTACCTAGAGAAAAAGCTTTATCTGTGAGGTGAATGCGGTTAGAATCTGCTTTAACATTAATGAGAACGCAGCAAGCAGTGGTTAAAAATTCAAGGTTGGCTTGAATTTTTTATGTAATATATTTAGACTTTGTACATGGTAAGTGTACGGATAAAATATAATATTCAAAAAATGTGAGAGACCTTGGTTGAACGATATAAGGGAATTGTGGTCAAAAAGTTTGAAGATTTTCTTCTTTCTTCTTGTGAAAAGCACGCTGCTGTCACACAACTTCCGTGAGCAGGTGGGGCTTTGGCCTTCTTCTGACTTTTGAAAATGTGGCTGTGTCCTTGCTTTGACTCACGTTGTGTAGAGGTGTCCGTTCTCCACGCGCTGCTCCACTTTGGCCAGCTGACGCGCGTGCAGCGAGGAGTGTGGGAAAGCCGCGTGCATCCATGGCAACCCCAGACAGGACATGAGGATGTTGATGAGGCCAGTCACCACTAAGTCCCAGTGGAATGCCGTGCCTTTTAGAAGCCTGATACAGAAACATGCTCACTTAGATTTTATTCTGTCTGATGGAGCACTTAGTCGAATGTTCAGTGCTGTCACAAATTACAATCTTCGCCGAAAGACAAAATAAAGACTACCGGTACACTAGACAAATAGGTTGGAGCCGCCCTTTGAAGACTTCAGCATAATCCAAGATGACAATTTGAAGATTACTGAGACTCTGCACAAGACTTATTGTATTCCTTTGATGGAAACACATTCAGTCTACTCTGGTAGACAGTTACCTCTTTCTTTGGTCGTCATTTTACTGAAAATGCAGTAATTATTCAGTTCTAAACTCCAACCTGTTTGTGTAGTCAAATCCAGGTCTAGGTATGCCCTGACAGTGGTTGTTCAAGTGAAAATAGAACTGGGGAAGCTACAAGCATTGTTCATGTCATGTTTATAGCTCAGACTAAAAATGGGTCTTACTTGTGTTCAGGCACGTGCGTGAGTGAAATGACAATGTTCTGGTCGATGAAAATTAGCAAAGCAAGTAGGAATCCTAGCCCCACGCAGGCCAGAGTGTTCATCCCGGTCAGGTTGCCCAACGAAGGGTAGTTGAAAACCGTCCCATTGTGGACGCTGAACTGGGGGACTGAAACAAAGCAGAATATTAGTAAAGTAAGATTGTGACGGCCTTTGTTTATTACATGTGAACTTACGCTGAACGTGGATAAAAAGGTAGGAACCAATGAAGGAGAATATGATTACTGATATGGGCAAAGCACAGTCTGACACCACTTCTCGAATTGTGCCATTCATGTACGGGCTGTGGGAAAAAGAGGACATAATTAACTTTGATGTAGTGCAATCCTGATGTAAGATGCTGTCATTTAAAGTTGTGAGTATTTTTTTAATCTGCCTTGGCTGCTGGAGGTTACATAAACACAGTAAAGTATTACATTCTAGACCTGGAGGGGAGTGATGAAATAATTAACTTTGGGGTGTGATCAAGAAAAGCAAATCCAGCAAGAGGAAGGAAAGGGACAGGACTAGATGTAACGCTGTGCAATCAATCTGATTTGAATTAAATTGCAATTAAATATGTGGACTATATCAAGGATTTGCATGGTGCTTTTTGATCGGCATGTTGACCGCCGATCCTGTGGTAGTCATAGGCTACAGCTCTTTGATTGAAATTTGGATTCAGGAAGAAGTGTTAAAAATGTCAGTGTACATTACAGAAGTAGAGAGCATTCCTTTGGTTTTGTTGTTGTTTTCTTATGTTGAAGTTTATTTTGAAATGTCATAAAGCATCTCAGTAAAAGTGTTTTCTTTTTTTTTGCAATGTCTCAATGACATGTTCTGAGTATAGTGCAAATGGATCTACCTCGCTTGATGACAAAGAGGGTATAACCGAGCCACAGTGTTCCCAGCATCAGCAGTAGACACAGGATGGGTCTCTCCCTGGTGCACACTACCAAAGACTCAGGAAGGATGGGGCCAGTGAGTACCTCAGGATGTCCCATCGCTAGCACAGTGCCATTGTTTGTGTGTGCTGTACTCAGCATCTGATTGTTCGCCTGCTCCAGAATCTCAGTAATCTGCTGGAGCACCACTGTACTGTTGGTTGTTGAGAGGATAGGCCCATGGTAGTAGTGTTCAAAAACTAGAAGACAAATCAATTAACGCATCTATTTTACTGTGTTTTTTCTATGATACTAAGCTTGAAGTTTTGTACATATCGTTCAGCCCTAGTTCATACACAGTAAGACCCCATAGAGACAAATAGATTTGATTTATATAGAGATCATTATATCAGTACGATGATTGCAGCCTTTGCAATTTGCTAAATGCAACTATTCAAAATGTTATTTTATTGTGATCAATTGTGCAGCCTTTGTAGAATTTCACTGAGCAGTACACAAGAAACAAAATAGGATTAATGTCATGATATAAGCACAAAGCACTCTTCCCTTCTATTTTATCCTTAAAGGAGCTATATCATGCAAAATCGACTTTTTGGAGCTTTTAGCCATGTTGTTATGCTATTTCCCTATCAAAAACACCCCCAGAGCGGTTTTTGGCTTCATTCACGCAGTTCTAAGTAATCCTCCTGAATCCTGCTCTCTGAGCAGCTGCTCCGCCCTCTCCTGGTAAACGACTGCGTTGTTCAGTTGTGTCGTCACAAAGGAACGGAAGTGCTCTACGTCTGTAATGTAATGCCTTACGGCCTGGTTTTAATTTATAAAACAGCTTTTTCATTTTTTTTGTTGTAAGAGAGAAATAAAGAAGAAAAAAAAAAAAAAGGAACTCTCCTGTGCTGTGCTGTCCCACGAGGCTAAACAAACGCACCCACGGCCGGAGGATCCATGGATCCCAGCAGAAGTGTTGTTTTTGAAGACTGAGCTCTTTCTAACCTACTCTGGACACCGCCTGTTCTTTTTTCTTACCGAACGATAATGTTACGGATGCGCATTTGGGTACGAGAGGAACAGGACTATTCAACCTTCCTAAAGAAGAGTGCACTCGCCAGAAGTTGGAATTTCTTTCCGGGATTCAGCGACTATATCAACCAACCTGATGGATGCTTGGTGAACCTTGGCCAGAATCAAAGTGGATTAACTTTTATAACCAACGGGATCCCATAACCCGATGGGGAGGCCAGGCTGAGCGGTGAGTCAATCAAAACGCGTGTTAGCATGTGTGTTAGCCATTTATGAAACTGTGTTGCACATGTCAACTCCTTATAACTGCATTATGTGAAGTAACTTCACTTTTTGCAGCGATATTTATATTTATAATACTGCAAATGTGGAATGAGCGGAGAGAGGGGCGGAGTTAACTGAATCAAAGCGTCTTGTCTTCCGGGTAGGGAAAATAGCCCCCAAAAATACTTATATTTCTTTCAAAAATGAGTACTCCATAGTGATAGAGGTACAATATATCATATAAATGCCTATACTTTACTTTGGAATGGCTAAAATAGCATGATACAGATCCTTTAAGCTCAGATTGTCCTTATAAAGAATGCTCCCTAGACTCATCTGTACCCTCATCTTGTGATCAACCATTACATGTTGCATATTACAGATGCCATTATGCCACATAGGGCTACAATGCTCTCCCTCAAACATGTCATTTTACGAGGAGTGCTCCAAGTAGCTTCTTTATCAACAACAGGCAGAATCCATTTTGTATTGCTCTTGTCAAATCATGTTTGGTGTTGTGTGACCTCAGTGCAACTCACTTTTGACTGTGCCTTTTACCGCATCGCCAACAAAAGCTATGGAGATGAACAAAGCTATGACTTCTTCGGTTGAGCTGCAACATAAACAGAAGCCATAGAAGCGTCACTCATTTTTATCTACACATTTTTCAATAGAACGGCAGACAAAACAGTGTTCAAGGCAAACTGATAGTGATAGCCAGACTGTGTAAACAGTGAGAAGCATTGGGGCCACATGCAAACAGGAAGTCAAAACAGGCCAGTGCCTGCTTATCAGTGTCCTCAGCTCTGTGCACTCTGTTACAATGAATACCATGAATTTACTGCCGCAATATTTACTGTAGCCGATATACACAGTATCAGAAAATATTACTCCGGTGAATAGAGTCTGAGTGAGGCATACCGTTTAAAGAGTTTCATCACCAGACTGACATTGAAGAGGCCTCCGAGAATAAGAAAGAGACTGTTCCATAAGCCGATGCAGGCGTAGAAGGCATCAAAGTCCAGGTCATAGTCATCACAGATGCCGCGAATTACTACCAAACACAAAAAGAACAATTTTACATTCATTTATTATAATATATTCATTTGGAATCTGTTACAAACATGATTGACCCCGTCATTTATATTAGACTTTTTACGCTTAATTCTTAAGGGGGAAATGTGAAAGTGAGTCTCACACAACATCTTGGCACATTCAATGGTGTGATGTTCCCATAAGTGTAGACATGCCAGGTTTCCATTGTCTCCCTAGGAAGGCCTTTGAAATGGATCTACAAATCTGGTAAATGTATAATAATCACCTCTTGAAGTACCTACCACTAATAAAGATAGCCAGAGGTGCTGTTGTTAGTGGGATGACAAGCGGCGAGCCGGCAAACAAAGCATAAATGACTCCACCAATGCTCGGGCCAACTATTGTCTTCTGAACATCTGTGAAAAACACATCACACTAATGAGTAACTTAGTGGCAGTATTTGTATAAATAAAAGCAATGTGCTCCACATAAATGCTTACCAATTTCACCTCTTGTACTTTCATCATTCAATGAGCCAAAAGCAATGTTTGGCAGCAAAATGGCAATGTACAGGAATATGGCTGTCGTGGTGTATTTCAGCAGTGAGCGATCGTTCCCAGTGATTCCTTGATGATTATATTAAACATATGAATCGATTTGAACATGTATTTTCAGTACGTTTGAATGTCAAGTATGTGTTACCGTCTGTGAAGTCTGATGGGTAGAGTGGAAGTCTGCGACGAAGGTCTTCATAAACACCTTTACCAGCTTTGAAAAAGTCCATGCACTGGCAAGATATGGAAGATCATCAAATACTATGTATGCTAAAGATTACTGGGGGACTGCTTTGGTGTATGGCTTCAACTATAGGGTAAATAATTAATCTGGCGATTATTTTTGACAAATAATAATTATTTTCTACACATTTTTAACCACATAAAGTGACAATGATGCTGCTTGAGGACATCTTGATTGAATATACTTAAATGTGTCGTTTGTAGGGTGCACTCTTAGTGATAGGACACATGTATGAGGACACAAGCATAAGTTTGACTATTTGTGAACATGCCATTCTTCATTTGAAAGCTGAGAACCTCCAGAATTTTTTTTTTTTTTTTTTAGCTAGTTTTAGGAACTGGCAACCCTAATTACGAAGCTCATTCTGGTTTCTGATTGGATAATTGTCATGTTGAGTACGAAAAACCATAAACAAATTTGGCATCATGTAAAAAGTTTTTGTTATTGTGAATAAATTAACTTAACAAGTGTTATAAGTGAAACCACTATTTGTTTTGAACATCAACCTCAAAGCTGGGAACACAGAGGAGTCATGTCTATTAAATATCAATAAGAAACTTAGCCACCCTATCTTTAAAGTGAAAAGTACTAAATTTTACATTAATTCCTGCTCTAGTCTGAAGGAAAAACGGGTTAAAAAACAGTTGACAATCATTTCAATGATCGATTATTCATTTTAGCTCTTCTTTGATGTTTGTGAAAAGTTGCATTTTGGTTGTTATACAAATTTTGGCCTGGTTGATTTGTTTATTTGACATTTAAAATTGGTTAGTCTCCATGGAATGCATAATGTTTTTTCAAGTTTACACTACTTTGATTTAAATTATTTAAAGCTACTGTACCTGCAGGTTCAGCAGAAACCCATTAAAATCCTGTGTGAATTACGATGCAAATAGTTATCGCTTCGGGCTTGTTCGGTCCCTTTTGAGGATTGAGGAGAACATTTTGGTTCTCAAAGCACATCTCCTGGACATAATGAAGTACTTAATCATTACGGCACATGGTGGAGTTTTTGCCCAGCTGCTTCTTGTTTTTCCGACTAAGCTCATAATCACATTATCTGCTTTACTTTATGGCACTGCATCTTTATACCTGGATCGAGTGGGAACACATGAGGGTGGTCCACACATGAGAACAGATTTAATGATTATAGATGAAGTAAATGCTGCTTTTACATGTTTGGATTTGTAATATAAGACCCAGCTCATGCGGAGTATACTTCGTTGTCCAGACACCCCTTTTGAATGCCAATTGCTATATATTTTGAGGCCTGTGTACTTGGACATTTAATTAGGTTGAATATATTATTTACTGTATGTTTGTGGTTTTTGGTTCTCACCAGAAGTTCTTTGGCTTTGCGAGGGTCTGAGTCCACCACTTCTTTAGTCACTGGCTTCTCTGTGATGATGGAGAGCTGCTGTCTTTGAAAGACCAGCTCTTTCTTGAACTCGTCCTGTGTCCTGGGCTCCAGAAGCTTCTGTCTGAAGGAGATGTCTGAGAACATCGTTGCAAAGGTTCTACCCAGCTCAATGGCTGTCTTGGTACTTTTCTGTGAGAAGCACAAACATAATCGTAATGTATATAAGTCTTCATGCTGAGACTAAGGACAGGACATTGACAGATACCGTTCTGGGAGGAGCAAGGATGAGGATGACATATCGAGCCTCACAGCAGTTTACTCCCCAGTTCTGTGGCTGCTCCAAACGGGTGATACAGACATGGCGCCTCTGAAGACTTCTCACTGTGGAGCTGAGGAATAGATCCATCATATTTCATAAGTTTTCATGTGCTTGATAGTTAATTGATTCTTAGTATATGGCATGAATTGCTATCTACCTACAGAATACAAAGCCATGACTGCTGATAGTGAACACCAGTAGAATCAGCTGTCACTCCTTGAATGGTCTCGGTTAGAAGGTGTACTGTAAAAAATAAGGAGGAAATTAAACACTAGAGATGAAACAAAATCACTTTTCATTTGCATGTGTGACCTGACATACCATCACAATCCTGGCCTCCTGCATCTGTGAACAGTGAGTTCATGACCTTATCGATGTCACAGCTCTCAGGTCCCTCATTCACCAGATTAGTCAACATTCTTCTCAGCACCTCGTCAAGTGTAGCAGCATTCTCATCCAGAAGGATTCTGGCCTGGGCCAAGAAATTGTCCACGTCTCGGTGAGCTCGCACCTCCTCCTGGAAGCTCATTGGCTTCACATACTAAGGGTTAGATGAAACAATATAAGTTTACATTTACAATAACCAGAGATGGCGAGTTAGCTGAAACTGTTTACTTTTCTAGTTGTGTTTAAAAGGCCAAAGCCGGGCCCATCGGGGTCTGGAAATAAAACCACAACAGAACTATATGTAAAGATGGAATATGGTTCACTGATGTATAGTGAATAGCTTGTAACCACAGTATGTACCTGCAGTTGGAATGTCATAAATGTTTTGAGTAGTTGTGTCATCCTTCTCCCCATCCTTGAGTTCTGTGGACACAAGACAAAGCTCAAAGCAGTCTTCTTCCAATCCTAATACACACTATCGTTTCTGAACATCACACAGACCTCTAAGTGTGGATACTGAAAAGAAGGCATCCAAAAACGTGAGTCTGCCATATATCATATTACAACTTGCGTCACTGTTTGATCAGGATCTGGCCTGTGCTTTGTGGAAAACATGCCCTGGTCGCCACATTAACAGTACGTTCGCTAAGAGGCACTATCATCTTGTGCCATCTGTTGACAAGCACTGTGCAAGCACTGTGCAACCTCGATCTTTTTAATCGCCATCGATTTAATATGCCATTCTTTGTTCATGCTTTGTTTTTCAGAATCAATCTCTTTCCTTGGTGAAAACAAATGTATTGTTTGTTTATCCTCTAACCCTGCCTGAACCGAGCGCATTTTCTCCAGTTGGGCATTACCCAAATCTTAAAGCTTGTGTGATACCTCATTTGAAAGCTAAGACTTACAAAAGTGATATCATAACATTTTTGTCACGTTGAAGCATTTTTTTCATCTTTTTTTTGTCTCGTTTTTTGACATGTTTTTGGCAAATTGTCTTGCTTCTTTTGTCACTTTTTTGTCACATTTTGTTGCATTTTCATCCTCATTTTGTTCCTATATTGATGCTTTTTTCCAAGAAGCTTTTAGATTTGGATAAAGCCAAACTGGAGAAAATGTGCTCGGTTCAGATGGGGGTTAAAACAAAGGTTAATGCTTCATTTGATATTATTTTGCAGTAAGGCTTTTAAGAGTAGACTTGTAAACTACTCCTACCACTTGTTACATCGGGGCAATATTGTTTTACTCGACACTAAATTTGCATATCAAAATATTGCAGGCAATTGTCTACTGTAGTTCATCATGTAACACTGTTCTGTCCTCAGTGTTTTGGGTTTGAGTCCCCCGTATAATTTGCTGAATGTCTCACCCCGCTCTTCAACGCTTTCCCCTTGTGGGAAGACCGACAGTAGAGCGGAAGATCGGGGGACACTTCACCCACATTGAGATCATTTGCTATTTTGTGCTCTCTTTCACAATAACGCCTCCTGGCCAAAAAATCGAAAGTAAATAAATATATACATCATATGGCAATGTTCCACATAAATATCTCACATGACCTATTTATTATCTCATTGTGCTGCTCAAAATATTGCATACAGTTGCAAAATATGTTACTGCAAATATTTTGAGTACTCTGCATATCCATAGGGGCAAAGGGCATGAGGCTGTTTCCTGTTTATATTGGGGACATGTTTGTTACCGTAGTTCAACTCTTCAAGTTCACACAGCTCTGCGAGACAACAACTATTACTATGTACTACCACACACTCTGCTAAGTACTGTGCGTCAGATAAGAACTGAGTATCCGATTTGTAGTGAACATTGATATTGAATGAAAGTGACTGCGAGCATTGAGTTTGACTGTCTTACAACATATTGATATGATGGCAAAATCAACTCTGTTTGTAATTTAACCTCTTAACCCCCACCTGAACTGAGAACATTTTCTCCAGTTTGGCTTTACCCCAAAACTAAAAGCTTCTTGAAAAAAAGTGTCAAAGTAGCGACAAAAATGAGCCGAGAATGAGGATGAAAACGTAACAAAAGAGCGACAAAACGAGACGACAAAGTGACAAAAGACGCAACAGAAAAGTGACAAAAAAGTGACAAATATGCAGCAAAAAAGCCTCAAAAGAGCAACAATAAAGCAATGAAAAGAAATGTCAAAAAAGGTTACAACAACGCAATTTGCTGATTGTTTCTACCTGCTCTACACACCCTTTCACCTTCAGCTGTCCTGTCTAATAGAGCTTACGGGCCAAAAATCCTTAATCAACAACAACTTTCCAGGTCAAGGTCAAGTTTATTTATAGAGCACATTTAAAACAACATTGCTGCCCAAAGTGCTGTACACAAAAATACATATATATAAAATACACTATTTAAATATAAAAATCCACGTATGAGATTTACGATTTGAATGTCAACTGAATTGCTAACCACAAGATCTAAATACCCATTTTATGTACCCTTTTTATTATTATCCAAGTTACAAGCCTTGTAAAACTTTACAAGCTCCTCTTAAATGCATTAAAGTCAGTGAAAGAACAGATATGCACCCGGGACCTGGAGATGATCGTTGTGAGCATGAGGCCTCGGTATCTACCGAGGGAGTTTTCGCACATGGTCGTGATGTGTTTGTACATTCCCCCCTCGGCTGACGCCGCGGCAGCCTGTGAATGCATCCAGATGCAGACGCGTCCTCCCCGCGCCCTGCTGCTCATCACCGGTGACTTTAATCACGCCTCTCTCTGTCCGCCACTATCCCCACATTCACACAGTATGTAAAGTGCCACACGAGAAACAATAAGACCCTGGACTTACTGTATGCTAACGTGAAGAATGCTTACACCTCCGCCCCCCTCCCCCCGCTCGGACGCTCAGACCACAACCTGGTCCTACTGCGGCCGGAATACACACCCAAGGTGCGAAGGGAACCAGCCCAGAAGAGGTCTGTGAAAGTGTGGGGCGAAGAGGCAGATGAGAGACTGAGAGATTGTTTCCAAACCACAGACTGGAACGTGATCTGCAGCTCTCATGAAGACGACATCGATGCCCTGACCCACTGCATCACAGACTACATCAACTTCTGTGTGGAAAACACTGTACCAACCCGGAAGATACAGTGTTTCTCCAACAACCACCCCTGGGTGACCCCTGAGCTGAAAGCCCTCCTGAACCAGAAGAAAAGGGCTTTCAACTCAGGGACAGAGAGGAGCAGAGGAGAGTCCAGCACAGGCTCCAGTGGAGGATCAGGAAGGCCAAGAAGGACTATGGGGAGAAGCTGGCGCAGGGCAATGCGCGGGACGTGTGGAGGGGACTGAAGAACATCTCCAGACATGGACAGAGTGCCAGAGGGACAGCTGATGGAGACCAGCGTGGGGCGGATGAATTCAACAAACATTTCAACCGTTACGATTCTCCCCCGAAAACTTCGGAGTGATCAGGCCTCTGCTCAGGACTTTTTATGACTCTGTGGTAGCCTCTGCTATCCACTACGCTGCCGTGTGCTGGGCCCCGGGCAGCACAGAGCGGGACAAGAACAGACTGAACAAGCTGGTCAGAAGGGCCAGCTCCGTCCTGGGCTGCCCCCTGGACTCTGTGGAGGAGGTGAGGGACATGAGGTTATTAGCCAAGCTCACCTCCATCATGGACAACACCTCCCACCCACTACACGGGACTGTAGAGGAACTAAGCAGCTCTTTCAGTGGCAGGCTGAGGCACTCTCAGTGCAAGAAGGAGTGCTACCACAAGGCCTTCATCCCCACTGCTGTCAGACTGTACAACCAGCATCACTTATTGACAACCTGCACTAGGACTGTTCTAACTTTTATTCTATTTTATTTATGCTTATTTCCTAATTGTTATAACTCTACCCCTTAAGATTTTGCCTACTTATTGTACATAAGATACCTCTTTTTACTATTTAACTGTCTGCACATTTCCTGTCTATTTTGCACACCTTGAGTGATCTTACTGAATGCCAAATGTAACAAGTGAATTTCTCCGTTGTGAGATCAATAAAGGATTATCTTATCTTATCTTATCTTGTATATCATTTAGAGAGTGCACCTTGGGAGCTCAGTCATTTTTATGTGTGTCAGACAGCTGAGTTTTGATGGTTGGTGGATGAGGTCCAGAGAGCAGTGTTTTTTGTGTTGATTACAGATGCTAGAATAGGAACTGGAGCTAATCATTGTTTTCCCTGTAGCGATACCAGCCCGGCCCGTGGAGGTAAGATGACTATTACACCTGTCTTCCAGCATGTGGCAGCATAGTACTGCACACACACAGAACATTGTGTTGAAAGGTTATTGTAATCCTGTAGTTAGTTATTGTTACTATTATAACAAATATAATAGTTATTGTAATCCTGTAATAGTAATCAATAATACATATGATTGCAGAAAACACAGCGTTTTAGTCATATTAGAATAATACTCTCATAAACAGCGAACAGCAGAGATTTATGACGATTCAGTTCTCATTGCACAGCCAGTGTGCACATGTTAATGTTTGACCACTAGATGGAAGACTGTATTCTCTGCCATGCAAGACCTGTTACACATTTGAAGCTATCAGTTAGTAAATTATTCGGTAACGCTTATAATAAGGGTACATGAATTCATGCATGAATTCATCATAATTCATGATGAATTCATGCATGAATTCATCATGACTTCATTAATCAATTCATTATGAATTCATGTGAGATCATGATGATTCATGATGAAATAGTCATGAATTCACACCGTTAATTCAGGCAATGAACTCACTAATGATAATGATTAATTCATCATGATCATGATGAATTTTTGCTTGTGAAGAAACCAACCCAACAAGGACCAAACTTTGTATAAACTTACAACTAAAAATTATCTCATGGTTAGTTCATCATGACTTCATCATGAGTTCACTATGAATGTGCCCCTTAAAATGAAGCGTTGCAGCTTTGATAACTTAATAGATACAGAACTTGTTTTAGGAGAGCAATTACACACAGAAGAGAGCTTATATCAACATTCAAGACTTAATTATTCATTTATGATTACACAATGCAAAATGTAACAATGGCAGTATGCTTGCAGAGGCTCTCAGTCGCCCAGGAAGTATTAATTTAGTGAAGCTCTAAAACGTTGACTGGCCTGAGTTGGTTGATTGAGGATGTTTTGTTTCTATTTAAGGACGGCCTGAGTGTTATTGGAGCCATGTCTAGTTTGGCTTTACTTGTTACATTTCTGACCACAAGAGCTAAGAAGCTTCTGCGAATACAACGAAAAGTCATCAATTCAACAAACAGTTCAGTCGACGATTAAAAGCTTCGGGTGTTTAGGGCAGCAACAATTATCTCAACAGAATTGAAGTTGCAAGTTTTAACAATTACAATGTCACAAAGCCTGCAATTAATATTTCCTTACACAATTGTTCGTTGACATAGGAAATCAGTTTCAGTTTTTGTTTGTTCATCGTCTGAAGTGGTACGCAGCTCATATTTGACACTTGTTTCGAATATAGGATCCCGGAAGTGCTTAAAATGTCCAAACTCAAAATTAATTTACAAACATCCCAAATTACATCAGTGTTGGTCATTAAAGTAATAACCATAATCAAGCATTTCATGAGTTACAGATCCAACTCCATGTTCATATCAACAATATCAAGAACAGTTAAACAGTGTGTACTGCCTGGTATCCTTAAAAAAACATCTCTGTGTTGGTCAGGTCATAAGCAATATTATTTGAGCAAATTATATGGTTAAAAATCATAAAATAGGACCTCAAAAGAAGTATAGTGCAGAAAACACCCATTTCTGAACATGCGTTTGAAACAAATACTTAATGGCAATACTATTATAACTTCTATCTTTTAATATTTGTGGTAGCCACGGTTTTCTGGTTTGGGTGCGTGGCCTGACTACAGCATGCACAGGAGGGCATCAAGGTGTAGAACCACTGCTGTGCTGTCCTCACAACACGTGTCAGTGTGCTGCTACAGCTAGTGAACCATTAAAGAAAACTCCGGACACAAGGCTTGCTTTTCTTGTTTTAGTGAAGCTTTCAGTGTGTGATGTGGTAACTGTAACATACAGAAAAAAGGGGTCAATTACGAACCATATATTTTACACTTAACATGCTAAACACAATCATGAGCTAGTCAATGCACATGTAAGACCGCAGTAACTCCAAAACTCTAGTGACAAACTTATCAAAAGTAATATTACAGAGACATTGGTGACTTCTAAACAGGTGCTTTGGACACACTAATACTTACAAAGACGAACATTTCCCAAGGCTCAAACATTTAGAGCAACACAGCGTGTTCATAAGTCATTTACAGGCCTCGTTTCTGCGTGATAGCTTACTTTCACACCAAGAGAAAAACGACAAAGATTGTCCATGAGCGAGAGGAGCACTCACTTTGCAGCAACAAAAAAACGATCCTTTCTAGAGAAGATGTCTCACTCGGGTGCATGCAAGGTATGTTATATTTCAAGGCTGATTTAATTAGTGCTAGCCATCATTTCAACGTCTACTATTCTACAGTATAGACGTGGAAGGCTTGGTGAAAAAAAGAAAACAAAGCGAGGCATCTTCTCTAGAAAGGATCGTTTTTTGTTGCTGCAAAGTGAGTGCTCCTCCCGCACATGGACAATCTTTGTCGTTTGTCTCTCGGTGAAAGTAAGCTAGCGCAATAATACATCCATGGGTGTAACCAATGGTGTAACCAGTCAATGGGTGTAACCCAGTAGAGAAAATCCATTTTGTTGTGGACCTGATTTTTCTCTGCACAATACTGAGAAGCACTTTTGGTTATTTTTGGTCCAATGTAATTATTATTTTGAAGTTGATTGTACATTTTGATGGTTTATTATGAAAGTGTACAGTAATTCTTCTTATAGAAATTTTGATTTTGAAGGAGAACATCTGAATTCATTAGTGTAATTCATTTCATGAGTTACGAAAAGTTAATTCATTTAAAAATTAATATGCAAATTGGTTAAAAAATATTTAATCATAATGTTATGGTTGAATAATTAAAAAAAGATAAATTCATTTGTTGTTTTACATGGATTACAAACTATGTCATGTATTACAAAGAATATTTGAGTTAAAACATGCTTGTAAAATATTACTGTATATTTGTAATATGGTTATAAGAGAAAAGCTATAGCAATTGAGAAGAGATAGGATAACAGACCTTTTATTTAGCTGTAAACAATAATACCATTATTGTTGTGCAGGCTAGTATTACATGGTTAAGAAAACCCTGGATGGATTTCCTGGATACTCTCCGGATGGAGATGGCGAGCCTGTGCCCAGAACTGGATTGAACTTCGAAGGACCACCTTCTGTCCTACAGTGCTGAGTGGTAACGCCTTAAAACACCACTTAAAGGAAAAGAACTGAACAATAAAGACAATTGACTTGACACACGACAAAAAAAAGAGAGAAACTGAGCTCAATGGGACTGGGGATATATTTTTTGTTGCATATGCCGGCTATGCATATTGTTTATCTTGAACAGTTTTATTTTTATTTGGTTTACTAAATAATACTTTTTCTTACTTACTCTTTGCCTCCAGCCATTTCAGTACACACTCACCTTAGTTCCTATTGTAATCCTGCTGAACCTAGCAACTGGTCTATACTTTTAATTTCGCCTTACCTACTTAACGTGAGTCAGGTGTTACACGCACACGGCAGAAACAGGCCTGTAAATGACTTATGAACACACTGTGTTGCTCTAAATGTTTGAGCCTTGGGAAATGTTCGTCTTTGTAAGTATTCGTGTGTCCAAAGCACCTGTTTAGAAGTCACAATGTCTCTGTAATGTTACTTTTGATAAGTTTGTCACTAGAGTTTTGGAGTTACTGCTGTCTTACATGTGCATTGACTAGCTCATGATTGTGTTTAGCATGTTAAGTGTAAAATACATGGTTCGTAATTGACCCCTTTTTTCTGTATGTTACAGTTACCACATCACACACTGAAAGCTTCTGCATGCTGTAGTCAGGCCACACACCCAAACCAAAAAACCGTGGCTACCACAAATATTAAAAGATAGAAGTTATAATAGTATTGCCATTAAGTATTTGTTTCAAACGCATGTTCAGAAATGGGTGTTTTCTGCACTATACTTCTTTTGAGGTCCTATTTTATGATTTTTAACCATATAATTTGCTCAAATAATATTGCTTATGACCTGACCAACACAGAGATGTTTTTTTAAGGATACCAGGCAGTACACACTGTTTAACTGTTCTTGATATTGTTGATATGAACATGGAGTTGGATCTGTAACTCATGAAATGCTTGATTATGGTTATTACTTTAATGACCAACACTGATGTAATTTGGGATGTTTGTAAATTAATTTTGAGTTTGGACATTTTAAGCACTTCCTGGATCCTATATTCGAAACAAATGTCAAATATGAGCTGCGTACAACTTCAGATGAAGAACAAACAAAAAACAAAAACTGAAACTGATTTCCTATGTCAACAAACAATTGTGTAAGGAAATATTAATTGCAGGCTTTGTGACATTGTAATTGTTAAAACTTGCAACTTCAATTCTGTTGAGATAATTGTTGCTGCCCTAAACACCCGAAGCTTTTAATCGTCGACTGAACTGTTTGTTGAATTGATGACTTTTCGTTGTATTCGCAGAAGCTTCTTAGCTCTTGTGGTCAGAAAATGTAACAAGTAAAGCCAAACTAGACATGGCTCCAATAACACTCAGGCCCGTCCTTAAATAGAAACAAAACATCCTCAAATCAACCAACTCAGGCCAGTCAACGTTTTAGAGCTTCACTAAATTAATACTTCCTGGGCGACTGAGAGCCTCTGCAAGCATACTGCCATTGTTACATTTTTGCATTGTGTAATCATAAATGAATAATTAAGTCTTGAATTCATAATTAATTGATTAATGAAGTCATGATGAATTCATCATGAATTATGATGAATTCATGCATGAATTCATGTACCCTTATTATAAAGTGTTACCAATTATTCTCTAAAATTTCCAGAAGCAGTTTTGGTAACACTTTATAATAATGGTACATGAGTTCATGCATGATTTTCATGAACTTATGCATGAATAAATGCATGATTTCATGAAACATTCATGCATTACTAAATCATGGCTTCTCAGGAACAAACATGATTACATGTTGGTTCATGGATGAATTCATTGCTGAATTAAATGTCTAACTACTGTAATGAATGTACATGAAAATCTTAATGATTCATCATAATCATGAGGATCACATAAGAATACCATGAGTTCACTGAATCAGCAATGAAATGACAATAAAATGATCAACCAATCATGATCATGAGGATCATGCATGGACATCATGACTCATATGGCGGAAACCTACTTGCAAACAAGAACATAAAGTATAACTTTATAGGCTCAAATTTACGGTAATCATGAACGTATCATTTGCTAATCCTTAATTTCATTATGATTGTTCCCCGTCAACTAAAATGGTGCATTATCCAGCTCTGGAGATCTTATTTGGTTATGCTGTACTTTATAATTTGTAATAAAGGTTTTTTCAACACAAAAATTCCAATTGAGGAAACAATCCAGAAATCATTGCTTCTTCTTCATCACTAAGGTGGTCTATAACAGGTTAAAAAGTTTAGGGTAATGCACCACTTTAGTTGAGGGACATCATTTGCAAGTAGATTTCCGACATATGAGTCATGATGTTCATGCATGATCCTCATGATCATGATTGGTTGATCATTTTATTGTCATTTCATTGCTGTTTCAGTGAATTCATGGTATTCTTATGTGATCCTCATGATCATGATGAATCATTAAGATTTTCATGTACATTCATTACAGTAGTTAGATGTTTAATTAATTGATGAATTCATCCATGAACCAACATGTAATCATGTTTGTTCCTGAGAAGTCATGATTTAGTAATGCATGAATGTGTCATGAAATCATGCATTAATTCATGCATAAGTTCATGAAAATCATGCATGAACTCATGTACCATTATTATAAAGTGTTACCGCAGTTTTATACATAATCCAATGTCCTATTATAGATAGATAATTTCGGACCTTTTATGTATATTTAATGGAACACTTACTATGAATCACATTCTTCATTGTCTTTAGTGCTGCTATTATTAATGTTGCTACTATTAATGTATCTTTCTCTATAATCCCCTAGTCTGACCACAGATCTATCATTTCCAAGTGCAGTCTGACCACAAAATATTGGTTTGTTTAAGCAGCATGTGCAAATAGGCGCATGCTTTGGTTATGGTCACTTTTTGATTCATTCTGATATGTAGCTTCTTCTACATGTGAAAGGAATGTTGTTTTCCTTTCACATGTAATACATAACTAAAGACTATAATCCTGTAGTTAGTTATTATATTTGTTTCCTGATGCACTATTGTAGGATTCTCGTTATCTTCAGCTTTTTTAAATTCAAACTCTTCAAGCAATTATTCATGTAACACTAGTCAATGAAGGCTAATAAAATGGCTCCCAGCAGTTGATGGCTAAATAAAATGAGAAAAAAACAGTCTACGTACATACTTACATACATACACATACCTGCCTTAAATTCAACTATTCAAATTCAAAGACAGAAACGCTTGGCTTATTGATAACGTCAATCCCTGGTGGTAAACTTTTCTTTCTTAAAAGTTGCAGCTTTACTTAATCACTTTATGAAAAGAACTCACCCTCATTGAACCGAGTGACTATAACGGTTGGCGTGTCCTCGTCGTCCTTTTTGGTCTTCATGGCTGGCCGTTTAGTCACTTTTCTAGCTATGCCACCATATGTGCATACTCCTAGAGATGACTTCGCTCTGTGTGCTGCATATCAGAAAGTGTTCCTGAAGAAAGGCCCGCAGGAAGACGGGACAGAGCTGACTCTCTAACACCTTAATGTGCCCTTAACCAATCAGAGTGCTTTGAACTTTGTGTTCAAGGTAATGAGGAAGGTGGGGTTAGGGAAAAGCAGAGAGAATGGGGGAAAATGGGAGGAAACCTGCTTGAACTCCTACTGTGCCTCTTTTACACACGAATGTCAGTTGTTCTCAGAGATGTGTGTTACTTTGTTATGTTAAACTATTAGGACAATGCATAGACCCAACTAAGAGACACTGCATAGGGCAGTAGTAAGTAGTACTATAGAAGTAAGAGGTATGCATGTATCAAGTACTTGTATTATACTTGATAACTGTAAGTCAAATGTTATGCCTCAGCTACAGCATCATGAGATAAATTCCCAGCTGCAGCAATTTACTATTGTCAGTCCGAAATACTATATAATAACGTTATGATTTGAGCTGGACAGTGAATAATAATAATGTGTTGTGCTTTACAGCCTTAACTGAGCGCCTTTTCTCTTTTCCCAAATCTGAAAGCTTTTCAACTGAAGCTTACAGCCTATAGGCCAGTGTAACGGCTCATTTGAAGGCTAAGATCTACAAAACATTTTTATTTTTCCCTCACGTTGTTGCCATGTTGTCGTCACTGCTTTTCACGTACCTTTTCAGCTCATTTTTGCCACGATTCTGTTGAATTTTAGTTGCTTTTTTCCCCACATTTTGTTTTACTTTTGGTTGGTTTTTCGTTGCTCCTTTGTCACTGTTTTGTTGCGAGGTTAACAAGCTTCTGAAAGTGCTGCACTATATTGTTGTTATTCTTTCATTCCATACGTGTAAGGTGGTGGAAATATACTATTGTAGTCACAGCTGCCCTAAGGTAGACTAACGGAAGCAAGGCTGCAATCATCCCCACTGACCACCACCACAGGTGTAGTGTCTTGCAATGACAGTCTTCTGCGCCAGTGTCCTCCGGTCAGGAGAAAACCTAATCTAACATCTGACCCACTGTTAACCCAGGCCAGATCATTGTACCACTGGGGCAGTGTAATTACAGCTTAGCCTGTGGCCGTAACTGCTCATTGTTTAGAGTGGAGTTTCGACTTTGAAGGAAAATAAAATAATAATGTACATATTGAAAAGAGCGGACAAAAATGTGGGAAATTGTAAATTTTTTACACTAAACATTTATAGATTAGTTGTACTAGTTGTGTGTGTTGTGCAGTGACTGTTGAAATGCTGCCAACAAATTCTTTGTTAAAGAAAAATAGTTCATCTGTGGGACGTTGTGAATACCTAATGTTGTCATTGTGCTTATGTATTAAGTCATTTATATTCAGAGTGTGTACTTTACCCCTTTCAAGTCTCCTTTAGCCAGGTCCTATGTGCGTGACTAGAAGTACTTTCAAACAAGTTTAGTTTTTCTGTTTCTCTCAGGCTTTTAGACAGATTGTAAATATGTGTATCGGTTATTACTGACCAATAGCAAAAGCTACAAACGTTTGCTAAATATTTTTGGAAGTAGTAACCTTCATTTCTGTCTATTCAACCTCTGATTTCCACCACTCATAATTTTGGTTGCTAGAACAACTTTTGGTTTACTTTGGAGAAGGACGTAGTGATAACAGTCCCTTGGAAGTTAATAGACAACAATTTGGTAATGATGACCATGCATCTCCTGAGGCGCCACCATGGTGTCGGCAGGATAATAAAAACAAGGGTAGTTTGACATGTGAACTCTCTGCTTCTTCAAAATAGTCACATAATGATAGAGATAGGTGACATATTGAGTGGTTGAGTGGATCTGGCGCGCTCGGGCAGCACTAATAAGGTGACACTTGAAGATCCACAACATTTACAACTGCCAAGTTGTCTTTTTTTTTAAGAATTCATATGGGCACTTCTGACAAATAGGCTGATTGTGTTTGAAACCCTGGACCTCCATACTGTGATCCATTTCATCATGTCCAAGTCTGACATTTTGGTATTTGACATATTTGACATTGTATTTAAGCGATTCCCACTGCATGTGAGAGTTGCAGCTTTTGGTCATTGGGTGATGCTGCGTCCCACCTTTTGAAAACCACTTAGCAAACATGTTCTACAGTGCAAGTATTTTGTGTATTACTTTAGCTGAGAATCGAGTTTTCTTTTTCACATAATAAACCCCCCAAAGAGACAGGATACCATATTGGATGCAGAAAGTATTTTCCCTTGGAATATGCTAGTTGCAAACTTTAAAAATTGCAGTACCGATTTCATGATGACTGAGCAGCCCTAGACAAAGGTTTGGTTGTGTTTGTGTGTGATCGGGCTGTAATGTTGAGACAGATTTTTCTGAAATTGCCACTGTACTGTACAGTCTTTACAGTCTATCAAAAGAAGTGAACCCTGTGAACTACATGCAAGTCATGACTTAAAGCAAAAACACATAAAAACAATTGAATTGGCTTGTGTTGCTCTACTAAATACAGTACATTTGCTGGAAATTGATACTATGTTATTAAATGATATTGATTATTTATTATTACACACAGGCAGGTTGTCTGGTATGATATGCTTATGCATCTAGTGGCGGTGGCGGCTGTGCATATTTCGCCCACTAGAGGGCAGATTACCCTCACACTCAGCCAGCGAGAGGAACATAAAGGTAGTGCTTAACTGAATCTGTATTTAAATGAGTCTATTAGCTGCCAAACAATAATGATAGAAGTACTGCAGTTAAGTGCTGTGATTATAACACATTAATGGCAAATGACTCATATTAACTCTCAAATCTTCTTTGCTGCAGACAATAGGACTAAAATTGTGTGCCAAGTATCTATCACTCCATCGTGTCACCAGCCTGTTACAAAATGACAATGTCAGTAATGATGTGGGAAGTGCCCACCCACCATATACAAATGTCTACAAGGCATGTGCTCTTATACTGCCATCTAGGCCATGTGTAAAATGTGAGCTGGAGTTGGAGTTGCACGATAGAAAGAAGAGATATAACATGTCGTCCGCTGGTTCAGTTGTAAGGATGAGGAACTGTTTTCAACAATTGAAAAAGCCCCATGCATGAGAGATTATTAGTGAGTAATCTGGTACGAACCAACTTCCACACCAGCCGACTTTCTTCTTCAGGAAATACAGAAATGGGTTTGGGTTACACTTTATTTTACACTACCCTTGATACATTGTGCCTAATTTAGTTCAATGTAAGGTCCTGTGTAACAATGTGCAATAACTAATGTAGTACATACATAGGTACACAATGTAATGATACATAAAACTCCTCAGGTCAGGGGTTAAGGTTATTGCAATAAATACATTTCTTAGGTACAATGTATCAAGGCTAGTGTAAAATATAGTATTACCTAATCACAAGCAAATCTTGCCTTTCAGATTTTGTTGTGAGAATATGGTGCCAGTGACTTATGGTGGTGGGATGTGAATTTAGCTGAAGGATGATTGCGATTGGCATTTCTCAAATGTCAAAAGGGTGAGAGCGACCAGATGGCTTATCTGTTCATCCATAAACCGCAAAATCAAATATTTCACTATGGCTGAATCTGGTGAATTAGCTTGTAAATCTGTGTTTGAAAAATGTTCCTCTCGGTGAGTGCAGAGTTGAATTATATTGTTATGGCAGTTGGTGGTAGCACCGGGTCAGTCAGTCTTAAAGTTTTAAAGCAGTATAAGGGTTTATGTGGTTCAAATAAAACTTTTGTAAGAAGCGCTGGGGGCATCCTTGAAGAGCAACTCACACCGACATTGACAACTTATTTTGTGGCTGTGTGCCACATGTTCCGTGAGAATCCTTTAGATCTTTGAGTTTTTATTTCGAGAAACCAAGGACTGCAGTCTAAAACATGGTTCCTGCAATCATACATTTTGCACATTGTGTTATTGGGGCATTGTGTCCATGAACTTAAAGAAATCGATGACAAATTTTTATTTTTAAACCAGTTATTGCATTGCCATTCTACACCACTATGACATAAACAGCCCCTTTAAGGGTCACTTGGGAGCAGCATTATCTAGGGCTGGTTATGGAATATAGGCTCCATCTGGATCATTTCAACTATAGGGAGCTATCCTCTAAACTCCCAGGAGAACCTGTGAGGTCAGGAGGGCAAAGGCCAGGAGGCATTAATGATTATTGTTCGCTTACAGGCAAGATACTCCTGACATTAAGTGGTTGCTGGGAACTTAGACTAGAGAGAGTGAGACTTGAGCAATTGTCAAATAAACAAAACTGTCTTCAGCCACAGTATTTCAAAATCCGTCGGTCTGCTGGGATTTTGTGCAATGCATAATCTGTTATAATGGTTGGTCTAAAGATGTGTAGTGGATGATAGAAATATGACAGTAGGCCTAATAGATTAACTACGTTACAACCAAGGCCTGAAAAAGAGCCTCAGTTATCCTGTCATCTGACTAAACTAGGACAGACACCTTGTAAATTCAACCAAACTATCAAAAAACTATCAAACTATATTATGTTGAAGCATGTCAAAAACTATCAGTACTGACAAACGGAAAGTTGCCAGAAACTGATGGCCTTTATAATAGCTGGGAGAGAGGCCAATTTATCTAGTTTATGCGTACATGTGACACCTAAGCCCACAGTCGTATTATTAAAGGTACAGTGGCTTTAGTAAGTGAACCTGTTTATGGAGCACATTGGCGCTTTGTTGCTGTTTCACCCAGAGACACTGATGTGCATGGACACACAGCCATTACAGACTCAGAAACAGATGTCCACCAATGTTACACAGGCACACGCATGGACAAACACATTCCCATGTAAACAGATGTGAGCGGGAAATGAACACGTAACTTCTAACTTTATCTGCTGCTCCGTTTGCAATATTGGACTTCCCATACGCTTGTTTACCGCCGGGTAAGGCAAAAACCACCCAACTTAAAATCTGTGTTGGACAGACAAAACAAATAAATGTGGATCAGGCCTTTATGCACAATAGGCTATTTTTGACAGCACAAAATGTCATCCTGCCTACAGTGTCGTATTGTATGTCATAGCGTAATGAATGGAGAGAGGCCTGAGTATTCTTACATTGTCCATTGCCGCAGAATTAGGCATAGATGGTTCAGTTACGCACAGTATTTAGTTTGATTTGGATTATAATGGATAACAGTTAAGAGTGAGTAGTGTTGTAGTTGTTGCGGTATGTACCTGCACCACTCGCGAGAGGGCGTCGCTTATTAAAAGAGAAGAGGTCGACTGAGGTGTGGTTTTTACAAGCAGCAAAGAGAGCAGCCTCTCATTCATGTCCTCGTTTACATCGCGCTGCCTCTGTGTTCTTCCTTAAGCATTATAGGCTCTCACAGGTCAAACTAAAATGTTTATTTGTCCAATCGTGAATGTCCGTGTCCCAAGAGAAATGGATGGATGTCCCGCTGTGGGTCGGCACTCGTGTACGCGACCCAAACAAAAGCACATGTTCACCTCCACTCCCCACCACCTCTCTCCTTTGATATTATACCGGCCGCGGAGTCTGGTTGTAGGAAAAAGGCTGTTCAACATCGCCATTGGCCACCCCACGTACTTCTCACTTAAATGCACAAAGCTTGGAGTGGCAAGATCTCAAAGGGCGCTCCTACTATGCGCAAAAAGTTATGCTATAGTCTGCGATTAGAAACACAAGATTGGGCCCGATATGTTTACATATTTATTCTGGGAATTGGCACAACTTGATTGTTTTACTGATTATTACTGTTGATGCATTCAAATGGTTAAAACATAGAGTTGCTTTGAATGTAAATATGGCATATGTTTGCAAAATAATCATTTGTAAGTGTTGTAGGTCTGAGGAGAAGAGAGCCTGCTTACACAGAAAAAAGCATGTTGTTTGGGGTATTTTTTTTCTCAAATAAAAAATCTTTTAATATTTGGTATGTATTAAGTGAAATGTTGCACATAATCCATCCATCCATCCATTTTCTTCTGCTTTATCTGGGGCTGGGTCGCGGAGGCAGCAGTCTCAGCGGAGATGCCCAGACTTCCGGATCCATTCACACCTCCTCCAGCTGTTCTGGGGAGACCCCGAGGCGACAGCAGGCCAGCTCGGAGACATACTGTAGTCCAACCAGTGTGTCCTGGGCCTTCCACGAGGCCTCCTCCCAATAGGACATGCCTGGAACACCTCCCGAGGGAGACGACCAGGAGGCATCCGAAACAGATGCCCTAGCCACCTCAGCTGGCTCCTTTCCACGTGAAGGAGCAGCTCCTCCCGGGTAACTCAGCTCCTCACCCGATCTCGGAGGGTGGGCCCAGCCACCCTGTGAAGGAAACTCATTTCAGCCGCTTGTATCCGCGATCTTGTCCTTTCGGTCATTACCCAGATCTCATGACCATAGGTGAGGGTGGGAACGTAGATCGACCGGTAAATCGAGAGCTTTGCCCCTGGACTCAGCTCCCTCTTCACCACAACAGTCCGATACAGCGACCGCATCACTGCTGACGCCCACCGATCCGTCTATCGATCTCACACTCCATCCATCCCTCACTCATGAACACGACCCCGAGATACTTGAACTCCTCCACTTGAGGCAAGGACTCCCCACCGACCTGAAGCGGGGAAGCCACCTTTTGCACATAATGTGAAACTGAAACACTTTGTGAAACAAAAACATGTTTTTGTTTTTTCCCTTTGCCTCAACAATTAATTTAGGTGGCCTTGGCTTCTGAGGTAAACAAGCACTTGGCATGGGAAGTTTGGACACAACATATCTACAAGGAGGAAGACAGTGCCAAAAACTGAATAAATCAGCTGACCAGACACATCACAGCAACACCACCTGACAACCTCTGAGGGAAGGCCACAGTTGTAGCCAAAACCGTCAGGTACGAAACTAACACTAAGGTCTGGCTATAAGAAAAAAGTAACAGAATTTTTAGAAGGCCTAATGAACCTAATCGGTCGTTGTAATAGGAGTCTTAGTAAACCACTTAATTAATTCACCTGAAAAGACTCACAGAGACGTGTTGCGTTAGACAGTTTTATTGAACTTAATTGAGATTGGGGCTCAATTGAGATTGGGGCTCAGACCCCGGCGGAAGATGGCCGAACGATACGGACTGCCTGGTGTTGATGATGATGCCCAGCATCTTCCCCGGAGCCTGGACCTGGTGGTGGTATAACGGGACCCGATGCGCGTAGATGTGACGGGCAAAGCCCGGGAGGAGGAGGGGCGGAGGAGGGTCGCTGCACGCTGTGAAACTCCGAGTGATTGACCGGGGAGCTTATGAAGGGGATCCTGAACTGTGAATGGCTGAGCGGGACAGCGCTGCGCTGATTGCTGATGTGAAAGCGCGCTTGCGATGGGGCCGTGATTGAGTGCTGGTGAAGCAGCCGTGAAAGATGAGTGAAGCTGCAGGTACGTCTCCAGGTTGAATTTGCGCTCAAGCTTCATTTGGCAGCATCTTGAAGTTAGGAGAGCATTCGTAGTATAGGCTCAAGGGGTACGCAAGACAACTAATGATTAGTGACGTTCTTGACCCACCTCATTAGTAGCAAGTAAATTATTTGTTGTATCTTTGAACTTGTTTTGCAAGCGACATGTCAATTTCTTTCTTTCTTTTTTGTAGTTCATTGATCCACTTCAATGATCCAGATGCTACATAATGATTTATTTCTGAACAAACACATTACTGCTGACTGGGACACCACGAGTAGCGCGTGGGTCGACATGTTGTAGGTAAAGGCAGTGGAGAATGACAAGAGCACTGAACAGCCGACAGCAGAGCGTGACTGCTGCTATTGATCGCTATAGACGAAGAGTCACTGAATAGGAAGCAAGGCCACTGAGGGTAAATCGCATCAAAACACAGACTTTAACACAGCAACAAATGTGCCCCATGGAAAGACAATAAGCTAACACCTACAGACATGAATGACCCTTCTTCCTTTCGGTGGTCATTGATAAATAAGCCACAAGTCATGTCTTCGTCTCTAGTTTATGAAATCGGTAACCCTCAAACTGGGTCATGGACAAAACATAAACATTAAAACGCATTAAATCTGAAATCAAATCTTTGAAGGCTGTCATCAAAGCAGAGGCAGGCGGTTGTCATAAATAATGGAGAAATCCTTGACCTGGCAACATTAGGCCATTCTTGTATCATTCCATGAAATATTAAGTTAGAAAGTGCGCCTGTGTTTATCCATATCAAGTAAACCTGAAAATAATATGTGGGTGTGGGATTTTTATTTTATTTTTATTTTTTCCCCTCCTGGAACCGCCACCTTAACGTGGTGGAGGGGTTTGAGCGCCCGAATGATCCTGGGAGCTCTGTTGTGGGGGCCTCGTGCCCCTGGTAGGGTCTCCCATGGCAAATAGGTCCTAGGTGACGGGTCAGACAAAGAGCAGTTCAGAAGCCCCTTATGAGAGACCAACAGGCCCGGTTAGAACATGAGGCCGTCCTTCTGTGGACCCACCACCTGCAGGAGGAGCCATAGGGGCTGGTGATTTGGGCTGCTCAAACAGCTGCCCCCACGACCCGGCAACAGAAAAGTGGAAGAAAAAGGATGGTGTGGGATTTTTTTGTTTTTGTTTTTTGCTTAAAATCTTAGCAACCAAACTCTTTCTGAATAATGTAGCACTGTTTAAAACAAGGGTATGCAACATTCTATTTTTTATTTATTTGGTAGGGACAGTGCAAGTTAATGAACAAGCCACACCGGATTGTAGCCTTGGGCTAATTTCCATCCATCGTCCCCCATGCACACTCTCAAACATCCTTTTACATGTTTTTAGTGGTAGGGGAAACCAGAGTACCCAGAGGAAACTTACGCTGACACGGGGAGAACATGCAAACTCCACACAGAAAGGCCCCATCCCTGGTGGGAATCGAACCCGGACCTTCTAGCTCTTAAGCACGAGCGCTAACTGCTGTGCTACCATACCGTGACATCAGGCTCCAGCCCCCCAGTCTACTTTGATTCCTTTTTTGTTAGACATCATCATCATTATGCATACAGTAAGATCCCTAGATGCCTGTTAAAATCAAGAAGCAAGAGGAGTATCTCCAATAAAGCAAGTTGAAAGAACTATAATGCAGGAGGAAAAGTCTCAAAGCCCAACAGAGACTGACCCAGCTGGACCAGGCTAATGCTCCAAACGAAAGAAGAGTGCATAGAGAAGCAAGCCCTAAAACACCTGAACAAGACAGAAGCCCATGCCAGTGCTGTGATATAGAAAATGGATTAGAAGATGAACGAGACAAAGCTATGGTGAAAGGACAGGCAGAAGAAACCACTTTTGAAGTCACTATGATGGACAGTGAACAACCTTCGACAAATTTCAGACGCACATAAAGCCACAGTGAACAAGTAGTTTTTTATTATACCTCTGCATTCATATCTTAAAAAAAAAACTGATTTATGTACTGTTTTGAGTCTCAGTAGTGCTTATGCATCAATTAGGTTCAGTTTTTAATTTGTCCAAGCAATAGATTCCCAAACTTCCATTGATGAAGTGCAATAGTTTTGGAAACAAGTTCTTACAATTGGGAGATGAAGAGTGGACTGAAGAGGTAATGACTATAACATGTTAAACCAAACTCTTATCAAGCAGTATTGGGATTTGTGTTTGATTTATTGAAAGATTTCACACGTTCATTTATTATTTTTGGCCTGAAACAACAGTCTTGTATCAGCAGCCACAACTTTAATCTTGTGGAAGGTTGAGGCAGAATTACACCAACACCATATAATGGCTGACCAAAACAATTTTAATCCGATTGTTTAGTTAATGTTTTAATATACAAACATACAGCCCGAGTCTCTCTTTTAAATTACACTTAATTACAATTACACTTGTATTAAAGAACAGAAAAATACCCAGGGGTAACCATGTGAGAACTTTTATTTGCAACACTTTTCACCTTTAGAATCCCCATGTTCCCGAAACAACACATACTGACTCGTTCTTGACGGTCTGCTCTCCAACAGGTTTTTCATCTTCTTTAGCGGCACGAGCACATTTAGCCTTGATAGATGTCCACATGTACAATGAGAAATCAAAGGGCATTATGTTCACATACACATAGCACAGCAGCTACACATAAACTGTCACTGGCCTTTTCAGGGCTGTTTTTGAGTCAGAGAATTTATGTCAGAGACAGCAAGTCCTTGTGAAGAAAGTATGAGAGTTTTAACAAAAGCCAGCAGTCCTTAAGGAGTCTATTATGTCAGGTTTGTCTGTGGCACCCTGGTTTCTCCGACAGTGCTGCTAGATATTCTCAGTATTTGTCCGGGATATCTAGGCAAAAAGCAGCTTTATATCTCTCTTCTGCTTATGTATTGATCACAACACTCCTACCTCAGTCACATGAGAACAGTGCTTTTATTGCAGTCTATGTTTCAGGGCTCTACAAACAGATCTTTCCTTTGTTTGTTGCTGTTGATCAATCGAGACTTGAAAACGTTGTCAGTTGAGAGGGAGAGAAGGGTCGGTCCAAAACACAGTAAAACACTGCAAATGTGTATACATGGCTTCCACTCTCTGACACGTTGTGGGGACATGGGCAGTAGAACTGGACCACTTAAACACAAAATTAGAAAAGAGAGTCCTGTACATATTTAAAAGAAGAGTTGCATAGCACAGTGTCCCGCTGGGCCTCAGCCACTCTTCTGTGTTCTTTAGGTTTTGCACCATTTCTCTCCATTCTTTAGTGTCTGTCGCTGAACAGATTAGAAAATAGTGTAAGGATAATGACTGTCTGGAGCGGAAAGTGTTGAGATGACGCTTTGCTGGGGAGGCTGCTCGATGGCAGAGTCACTGGGCCCATTGGTAATGCATTATCTATGATCTGGAGGAGGAGAAAGTGTCAAAGTGTTAGGTTAAGGTAAAAATGTCTGTTAAATAAAAAAGTACATGCCTGGCCATTTTCCTTTAATTAGATGGTAATCAACAAGTGTCTGTCATTACTGTATTAAGGCTTATGTCTCACATGTAGTTATCAAAGTATTCTGTCCATCGGTCTGAGCAAGTGATCTACCACTTACTGTATGTGAGTTCAACTGTGTGGGCTAATGTACCATACAAAGCCTTTTTGAGAACAAGCAGCTCTTTGCGGCCATCTGCAAGGTCAGACGCATATAACTTTTGTCGCTACCTTCTCTATGCTGTGTCTGTCAAAAGCAGAGAAAGCTGACACACAACAAATACGCTAAACACTTTACCTTTCCATTCATGCCCACTGAAAGACTTTGAATGTTGCATTGGATTGATTGGACTGTGAAATAAATAGTATATCCTTGGGCTTCTTCAGGACTTACGTCAGTCTTTTTTTATCTATTAGTGTGTGTGTGTGTGTGTGTGTGTGTGTGTGTGTGTGTGTGTGTGTGTGTGTGTGTGTGTGTGTGTGTGTGTGTGTGTGTGTGTGTGTGTGTGTGTGTGTGTGTGTGTGTGTGTGTGCGTGTGTGTGTAAATGTAAAAGACTTATCATTTATCTTGTTCTTGTTTATGTCCTACCTGTGTGGGAATGAGGGTGTCCAGCATGTTCCCTGCTGTCTCCATTGTTTCGGGGGCAATAGTGTTCTTGGTTTCTCTGTTACTGTGACCAGGGCTAACTGGAGTGGACTGACTTGGAGTGGGCTGGTCTTCTGCTCCCCGGCCAAACGTCTTGAGAGCATTCCCTAAGAAACGAAACACATCAGCGAAAAGGGCATTTATTAGACTTTAGCAACACAGTAATGACATTTTCCGATAACATTCTTCTCATGTCGTTTTTCCACTCAAAGCACACAGGAACTTGCATATTCCATGACAGGTGGTAGTTTGGAGGGAAAAAGCACAATGTGAAAATGCTCAGTATTCCCTTCAAGTAGTCGGACTGCACCTGGCTCTCCACTTCGGCCTCATTAACTCATGGAGCATTTGCACCGGCCAAACAAGTCTGAGGCGCTTTGTGTATGCGCCGAGGCCAGAGGATAGAGCATTCCTTATGCTCAGTGATATGTACAGTATAGAAACTGGGGCGATAAGAAGTCACGTTAAATACTGTTGCCTTGTCAAAACAATGGCTTATGTCTTTTTGTTTCTGGTTTTGGCCAAATTGAAATTTGTGTTATTTTTATGTTTTTGTTTGCCGTTGTTTGCTGTAAATGCAACTAACCAATACATGTATTGTATTTTTTTCCTCCATTCAAATACACAATAAACCTGCATCTCTACAGTATCTCTCAGCGAATGACATTTAAGTTATGTGATCTCTTTACTCTTACCTTTCTGCTCGGTAATTTGCACTGACATTTACCTTTATGATTACACGTACCTTCCCACTTTAGCCAGTGCTTGGAAAATGTCTATATCTCTATAAGATATGCCTGATGTTCACAATGATTGGTTGTAAGGTGAATAGGTGGATGGACATTTTTTAAGAGAGACATACAGTGCCTTGCGAAAGTACTAATACACCTTGAACGTTTGCACATTTTGTCATGTTTACAACCCTAAATGTAAAGATTTTATTTTGAATTTTTTACTGAAAGTTCACACACAAGTAACAGACAACTGTGAAGTGAAAGCAACATGATACATGATTCTGTTATTTTTCAAAAAATAGAAAAGTGAAAAGTGGGGCGTGCATAAGTATTCATACAGCATGACTTAATACTTTGTGGAACCCCTTTTGCAGCAATAACAGCAGCAAGTCTTTTGGGGTATTACTACAAGGTTTGCACATCTAGAGACTGACATTTTAACATGAGCTCTGCTTCAGTCTATTGACAGTGGCACAGATAGAGCGGGTCATCTTGTGACCGGAGGATCGGCAGTTCGAATCATGCAGGGGCACACTGTCGTTGTGTCCTTGCGCAAGACACTTCACCTGCCTTGCACTTCCGTTTTTGTCCAAAGTGTTGGAGAAGGCGGTCTCTGATCAGTTGGTACCCTTCTTGGAGAAATACCAAATTTTCGACTCTTTTCAGTCCGGTTTCCGCAAGCATCACTCCAAACCCTGCTTAAAGTGTCCAGTGATATTATGATGTCTGCGGAATCACCAAATCTTGTTGACAAGACTGCGTGACCTGGTCGGAATGTCAGGACCAGTCCTTGCGTGGTTCACCTCTTATTTATCGGGGAGGAGCTTTAGTGTCTCTGCAAATAAGTTTCTGTCTGACTCTGCTGATTTGCTGTGCGGGGTTCCTCAGGGCTCTGTTTTGGGCCCGATTTTGTTTTACTCTATGTCCTTCCATTAGGGAAAATTATCCAAAGCTCTGATGATGTTTCTTACCATTTGTTTGCTGATGATTTTCAGCTTTATTGCTCTTTCAAGCCCTCTGAGATCCAGAAGTTAAGCTCTCTGCTGAAATGTCTTGCGCAAGTTGAAAAATGCTCTGTACAAATTCCCTGCAACTAAATTCAGACAAAACGGAGATGCTGGTGTTTGCCCCTGATGACGCTATTCCAGGGATTCACCAGTATTTGGGCAACCTGAGTTTGTCTACTAAAACAAGCCTTAGAAATCTAGGCGTTAACTTTGACAAAGCAATGTCCTTAGAGCATCACTCTAAACTGCTGACAAGGAACTGTTTTTACCAAGAAAAATCTCCATACTTAGAACAATTGTGCCAAGAGATGATCTTGAAATGATTATCTACGCCTTTGTGTCTTCACGTTTAGACTATTGTAACAGTTTATTCTCTTGTCTAAACAAAAAAGAGCTGTCTCGCTTTCAGCAGGTACAAAACTCTGCGGCGAGGTTACTGACTCGCACAAACATATTACTCCCATTCTAAAAGCCCTTCATTGGCTCCCAGTCACTTTTCGTTTCAATTTTAAAATCCTGGTGTTGACCTTTAGAGCCTTGCATGGTCAGGCTCCCTCCTACATTAGAGACTTGTTGTGTCCTTATACCCCCTCTCGGAGGCTGAGGTCTCAGGATCAGAACCTTCTCATGGTCCCTCGTACCCGTTACAAGACGAGAGGAGATCGCTCCTTCCAGGTGGTCGCCCTGATGCTCTGGAACAATCTTCCGCTTTCCTTGCACTTACTTGATTGTGTTGATGTTTTTAAGAGTAAACTGAAAACCTACTTGTTTGAAAAAGCGTTTTAATTTCAGTGGGAAAAGGGTTGTTTTGTGACCACCATGTTTTTGTGACTGTAAATGTACTTTGTATTTCTATTTGTATTTTTTGTGAAGCACTTTGTGACCTCTGTCTGTGAAAGGTGCTATATAAATAAACATTAATACTTACTTACTTACCCAGTGACTGCGTACATTGGTGTATGAATGAGAGTGCGAATTGGTGAGTGGAGTGGATCCTTGCTGGAAAGCGCTTTGAGTGCCTAATGTAGGTGGAAAAACACTAAACTAAAGCAGAGTTCATGTTTGGCAATGTTTATGCTGGAGGCGGGATTCAAACCCCTGACCTTCCGATCATGAGACGACCCGCTCTACCCACTGATGCCTTTGTACACTCAAAGCACTTTCCAACAAGGATCCACTCACCCATTCACACTCTCATTCATACACCAATGTATGCAGACACTGGGTGCAAGGCAGGTGAAGTGTCTTGCACAAGGACACAACAACAGTGTGCCCCTGCTCTACTATGTGTGCCACCGTCAATAGACTGAAGCAGAGCTCATGTTAAGAAGTGTCTATACTGGACAAGGCGTCTGAAATCAATCTGTGTGCATGGAGAAAGATTAACCAATGACCTTACAACATCGGCATCCAGACCCACCCGATGATTTGCAAACATTAAGAGAAATACAGAAATAAATAAATGAATTAAAAAATATATAATAATAAATACAGAAATAAATAAATACAAAATAAATAAATAAATAAATAATAAATAAATAAATAAATAAATGCACTTATTATGATAAATGCATGCATTTCTTTGCAAATTTAATCTTTATATAATATATATAAATATAAATATATAATATTATATATATATATATATATATATATATATTGTTTTGGCAGCCACGGCCCTCCATACATTCTAACACATTAATATGTTTGTTTTGTAAACCATTCCATTGTAGATTTAGCTTTGTGTTTAGGGTCATTGTCCTGCTGGAAGGTGAATCTCCGCCCCAGCCTCAATTCTCTTGCCGACTCCAGCAGATTTTCCTCCAAAATGTCTCTGTATTTGGCTCTATCCATCTTTCCAACTATTCTTACAATCTTCCCAGTCCCCGCTGAGGAAAAGCAGCCCCGTAGCATGATGCTCCCCCCACCATATTTGACACTGGGGATGGTGCACTCAGGACGATGAGAAGTGTTAGGTTTGCGCCATACATAACGTTTTGCATTTGGGCCAAAAAGTTCAATTTTTGTCTCATCTGACCAAAGCACCTTCTTCCACATGGTAGCTGCGTCCTCCATATGACTTCTAGCAAACTTCAAACGGGATTTCTTATGGCCTCCTTTCAATAATGGCTTTCTTCTTGCCACTCGTCCATGAAGGCCAGATCTGTGTAGAGTACGACTTATAGTTGTCCCATGTACAGATTCCCCCAGCTCAGCGGCAGTACGTCGCAGCTCCTCCAGAGTTATCTTGGGGCACTTGGTTGCATTTCTTACCAGTGCTCTCCTTGTTCGGTCTGTTAGTTTAAGTGGACGCCCGTGTCTTGGTAAGTTCGCAGTGGTGCTATACTCTTTCCATTTCCGAATGATGGATTGAACAGTGCTCCGTGAGATGTTCAAATCTTGGGAAATCTTTGTATAACTTAACGCTGCTTTAAACTTCTCCACAACTTTATCCCTGACCTCTCTGGTGTGCTCCTTGGTCTTCATGATGTTGTTTAGTGACCAATACACTCTGACCATAGCTCTGAGGCCCTCACAGAACAGCTGGAATTATACTGAGAGTAGATTACGCATAGGTGGCCTCTATTTAATGGTTAGGGCAAGGTGTGAACATTCTGCAGTCATTAGGAATGTTATAAAGGCAATTTAATGCACTCAGAAAATGGTGTATGAATACTTATGCACGCCCCACTTTTCACTTTTCTATTTTTTTGTAAAATAACAGAATCATGTATCATTTTGTTTTCACTTCACAGTTGTCTGTTACTTGTGTGTGAACTTTCAGTAAAAAAATTCCAAATAAAATCTTTACGTTTAGGGTTGTAAACATGACAAAATGTGCAAAAGTTCAAGGTGTATTAGTACTTTCGCAAGGCACTGTAAAAACATAACGTGAAGGTGGGGTCCAACCGATGTGGAATGTCCAGGGTGATTCCAAAGACAATAATAAGGGATTTGTAAAATGTTGATGGATCGATTGATTTATCTGTCAGTAATATCATTAGCTTCAAACATTTTTTGCAATGCAAATTGTTGTTGTATGTCAAGCTCTTGCCTTAAGATCTGACAAAAAGATTAGTGATACCAGATTAAAAGCCAGTGTGTTTCATCATATGTACTATTGTTACTGTCGGTGAGGAATCTTCAGTAGTCCTGCCAATGTAACATAGTGCACAGTAGTTAGAGCTTGTGCTTCAAGGCTAGGAGGGCCTTTCTGTGTTTTTTGCACGTTCACCCTGTTTGCGTGGGTTTCATATGGGTACTCCGGTTTCCCCTACCGCTAAAAACATGTACAATATAGGTTAATCCTAATCCTACTTACTTAATATTGTCTGTTAAAATGCTTGTTGAATGGGAAAGTCTATAGCTGTCAAACAAGGTGTAACATGGCCATATTGTTACATTTCCATCCAGTTTCCAATTTCTAACTATATCCTGTTTTTTTAACCAAAAAAAAAAAACTGTAAATATTTAATAATAATAATAATAATAATGCATGTGTTTTATATAGCGCTTTTCTGGACACTCAAAGACGCTTTACAGTTGCATTATTCATTCACTCCATACTCGGTGGTGATAAGCTACTATGTAGCCCCAGCTGCCCTGGGGTAGACTGACGGAAGCGAGGCTGCCAATCTGCGCCATCGGCCCCTCCGACCACCACCAACCACTCACTCGCTCACTGCATTCGCTAGGCTTCCTGGTGTTACCAAACTGTCTCCCATCCAAGTACCGACCAGGCCCTTCCCTGTTTAGCTTCCAGTGTCTGACGGGATTGGGCATAGCAAAGGCAGTATGGAGCAGATTTATAGTCTGCTCCTTGGCAGTTTTAACTTGCCACTTTTGATTTAAATAAATAAATAAATACAATGAAATTAAGCGATAAAAAGGAAGCTGGGGCACTCTGAATTTGCGTGGATTTATTTTTATTTCAATTAAATTAAGTTTTTACGGTATCTGTTCCTAGATAGATTTTCAATCATGTGCATTTTTGTCCAGCTGTTGTGTTTTATTTACCTGGACGATTGAGCATTTTTATTAAATTCAATCAGATTTTGGGCAGTGGGAATCCTCCTGTCCCAAACTGGGCTCTGAAGAGAGAGCTTGGATGAATTCTGAATCATATGTTATTTGTTTCATGGCAGTTTTTGGTGTCACGCCCACCACATATAGACAAGGGTGTGGATGTGGAAATTCCAGAAATGTCCAGTGGCATTACAGGACAGGGGCCAGACATGGCCTGGATCTAAACCATGTTCAGGACATCCTCTGTACGGCCATGTCCTAGGTGTGCAGTAGGAACCTGTGTCCTCATGTCTGTGTGAAGGCGAGCATTGGTCTCTTGTGTTATGGCCTCCTTCACCCCTCTCTCAAACCACCACGGCTCTTGTTCCAACAAGAACCTGTGACGTGTCCTTGACTAGTCCATGTGCAGATAAACTGCTGCGTCCAGGCCACTGCGACGGTGGTAGTGATGCTTCTCCAATGGCTTTAATGTTCCATTATGCACATTATGTTCCAACCCTTTAACCTGCATTTAATTTCATTTAAGTACTCTTGCTTTTCTACCTTTTTGGGTCTCAACCTTGGGGTGTAGTAGCCGAAGAACATCTTTTTGCAACTTACGCTCCAGTTGTTAAACAATGTTCTCCGTGTTTGGAGAATAAACGTAGGCATCTGTCTAAAGATATCCACTTGTCTTGTTTTAAGATTGCTTTAACCTTCTGATGACTGAGAATTCACACCGTCCAAGCTACTTTGTGAGCTGAATTACTTGCTAGTTCTTGCTAGATCTTACGGTTTCTTCTTTTCTGCCATCAGAAAGATGACTGCGCAGTGTCAATCCATGCCAGATCCAAATGGTTAAAGAACAGCTTTATCCATCATGGCTGTTAGCAGGACAAACTTTATCTTTCCTTCACTCTGTTGTCTCCTATTGTATACATTTAATATTGCAATGATGACATCCTCTAACAATACCAAACATATGATTAGGATCAGTAGTAGCTCTTTATTGTACATGCATGTTTTATTCAATACCCCAAAGGTCTTTAATACTGTGATGGTACCGCTCATTAGGCTGTCAATGTAAGCAAACTTTTCTTTCAATACGAATGACTACTATTTTAAGACAAACCCTCACAAGAATCAAGAGAAGTTGTCTGTGGATGTTTTTGGCATAAGATCAGCAATGTGGATGCAGCCAAACTTACGGAGGCAGATGTTGTCAGCGAAGTATCCCAGGAAGTCATCGCACTCGTCTTTTTGGCTGCCGCTGTTGGTGCAGGTGCACCATGGAGCCACACTGGATGTGGAGTTGTCCACATAGTTTGGGTTATTGTACTTCCTGCAGATAGCGTACAAGGCCAAGAAGAGTATATTAAATATTTATCTTTTTGACCGGTTATACACAGGGTTTATTTTCTCAAACTATGAAAATGTGAAGGTCCTATATTATGCATTATTCAGGCTATTTTTAGATACCTTTAGACCCCGCATCATGGTGCTGGGCATACAAAACGCCTCGACTGCTTAGAATGAGTGTATAATTATTTGAAGTGGAGCCAATTTGAATACTGGAATTATCCCAACAATTCAAGTGAAGCAGCCTGGACACAAAACACAGAGGAGCACCACTTCATGACGTAAGAAAGTGTGTGACTGAAATGCAGACAACCACAATTGTTCTTCCTCATAAAAGCCCAAGAAAAAACATTGTCAAAATATGAACACATTCAAATTGTTGCATTGGTTACCATCCATCCATTCATTGTCTTCCGCTTTATCTGGGGCCCGGTCGCGGGGGCAGCAGTCTCAGCGGAGATGCCCAGACTTCCCGATCCACGCACACCTCCTCCAGCTGTTCTGGGGGACCCCGAGGCGACACCAGGCCAGCTTGGAGACATAGTCCCACCAGCGTGTCCTGGGCCTTCCACGAGGCCTCCTCCCAACAGACATGCCTGGAGCACCTCCCGAGGGAGGCGACCAGGAGGCATCCGAAACAGATGCCCTAGCCACCTCAGCTGGCTCCTTTCGACGTGAAGGTGCAGCGACTCTACTCCGAGCTCCTCCCGGGTAACTGAGCTCCTCACCCGATCTCGAAGGGTGCGCCCAGCCACCCTGCGAAGAAAGCTCATTTCAGCCGCTTGTATCCGCGATCTTGTCCTTTCGGTCATTACCCAAATCTCATGACCATAGGTGAGGGTGGGAACGTAGATCGATCGGTAAATCGAGAGCTTTGCCCCTGGACTCAGCTCCCTCTTCATCACAACAGTCCGATACAGCGACCGCATCACTGCTGACGCCGCACCGATCCGTCTATCGATCTCACGCTCCATCCGTCCCTCACTCGTGAACAAGACCCCAAGATACTTGAACTCCTCCACTTGAGGCAAGGACTCCCCACCGACCTGAAGAAGGGAAGCCACCTTTTTCCGTGGAGAACCATGGCCTCGGATTTGGAGGTACTGATCCTCATCCCGGCCGCTTCACACTCGGCTGCAAACCGCCCCAGAGCGTGCTGGAGGTCCTGATATGATGAAGCCAACAGAACAACATCATCTGTAAACAGCAGAGATGAGATCCTGAGGTTCCCAAACCGGACATCCTCAAGCCCCTGGCTGCGCCTAGAAATTCTGTCCATAAAGGTAATAAACAGAACCGGTGACAAAGGACAGCTCTGGCGTAGACCAAACACCACGACCGGGAACGGCTCGAGTCTAACTGCCCAGCCAGGGCGAACCAAAAGCTCCGTGCGTGGCATGGTCATACGAGAGGATACGGACAGGTGCCCGTTAGCAGAGGCCGCTCGGACCCTGCGCTCCCGGAGCAGCCTCCCCCACAGGGCGACCACGAGGGAGCCATGGTCGAACTGCTTCTGCAGATCCACAATACATGTGGACTGGCTTTGGGCGGACACTCCACAACCCGAGCACCCGATGAAGGGGTTATAGAGCTGTACCAGTGTTCACACGACCAGGACGCAAAACCGGCATTGTCTCCTCTGGATCCAGCAGGTGTTCGATGTGATCGGCCGAGGTCCTCCTCTCCAGCACCCTGGGGTAGCCTTACCGGGGAGGCTGGAGGAGTGTGATCCCTCTTCATTGGGCACACCCTCTGAATCCCTTCTTAAAGAGAGGGCCCACTTACCATGTGGCAATCAGGGGCACTCGGCCGCTCCACCGCCACGCATGTTGCAGAGACATGTCAGCCAAGACAGTCCTACAACATCCAGAGACTTAAGGTACTCAGGACGAATCTCATCCACCCCCGGAGCCTTGCCACCGAGGAGCTTTCTAACCACCTCGGTGACTTCAGCTTGGGTGATGGACGAGTCCCCTCCGAGTCCCCAGCCTCTGCTTCCTCATCGGAAGACGTAACAGTGGGATTGAGGAGATCCTCAAAATACTCCTTCCACCGCCCGACAACATCCCCAGTCGAGGTCAGCAGCTCCCCACCCGCACTGTAAACAGTGTTGGTGAAGCACTGCTTCCCCCTCCTGAAGCGCCGGATGGTTTACCAGAATCTCTTCGAGGCCGACCTATAGTCCTCCTCCATAGCTTCTTCGAACTCCTCCCAGACCCGAGTTTTTGCCTCTGCGACCGCACGAGCTGCAGCACGCTTGGCCTGCCGGTACCTCTCAGCTGCCTCCGGAGTCCCACAAGCCAACAAGGCCAGATAGGACTCCTTCTCAGCTTGACGGCATCCCTTACTTCCGGGCGCCACCACCGGGTTTGGGGATTGCCGCCGCAACAGGCACCAGAGACCTTACGGCCACAACTACGCGCAGCCGCATCAACAATGGAGCAGGAGAACATGGTCCACTCGGACTCCATGTCCCTAACCTCCTTCGGAAACTGGGTGAAGCTCTTCCGGAGGTGTGAATTGAAGACCCTACTGACACAGGGATCCACCAGACGTTCCCAACAGACGCTCACAACACGTTTGGGCCTGCCAGGTCTGACCGGCTTCCTCTCCTGCCAGTGATCCAGCTCACCACCAGGTGGTGATTGGTTGACAGCTCAGCCCTCTCTTCACCCGAGTGTCCGAGACACGCGGCCGGAGATCAGATGACACAACTACAATGTCGATCATCGACCTCCTGCCTAGGGTGTCCTGGTGCCACGTGCACTTATGGACACCCTTGTGCTTGAACATGGTGTTCGTTATGCACAAACCGTGACTAGCACAGAAGTCCAATAACAGAACACCACTCGGGTTCCGATCGGGAGGCCGTTCTTCCCAATCACCCCCATCCAGTTCTCACTGTCGTTACCCACGTGGGGTTGAAGTCCCCCAGTAGAACAATGAAGTCCCCAGTCGGAGCACCATCTAGTATCCCTCCCAGGGACTCCAAGAAGGCCGGGTACTCTGCACCGATGTTGGGCCCGTAGGCCGAGACAACGGTGAGAGATCTGTCCCCGACCCGAAGGCGTAGGGACGCGACCCTCTCATTCACCGGGGTGAACTCCAACAAGTGGCGCCTGAGCTGGGGGCTATGAGCAAACCCACCCCGGCCCGTTGTCTCTCCCCACGGGCAACTCCTGAAAAATGGAGCATCCAGCCTCTCTCCAGGAATTGGGATCCGGAACCCAAGCTGTGCGTGGAGGTGAGCCCGACAATATCTAGCCGGTATCTCTCAACCTCCCGCTCCAGCTCAGGCTCCTTCCCCCCCAGCGAGGTGACGTTCCATGTCCCGAACGCCAGAAGCTGCGCCTGCAGACCAGGTCGTCGAGGCACCTGCCTTTGACTGCCACCCAGTCCTCTCTGCACCCGACCCCTACGGATCCCTCTGCGGGTGGTGGGTCCACAGTAGGGCAGGCCCACGTCGTCCTTTCAGGCTGCATTGGTTACGCAATAGACAATTGGATTACCAGTGTCCAGCAGTGAGTTTGATTTTGTGACTGCTGCTTTTCTTACATCTCGTGTTGGAGGGAGTGAAGTGCTTTAATAAATATAAGAGCGAATAAAAATGCCAAGTGTGTGTTTGTGCTGAGGGGCACCATTTGAGCTTCTTGAAATGCATTAGGTTGGGTTTGCTCCTCTGTCCACTGTGTGCAAAGCCAATGCCTGGCACTTTCATGGAGTGTTAGAAAACAAATTAAACATGCCTCTGCAAGCATCACTTTTCTGTAATTTATTATGCCCTTTCTATCGCAAACTTTCTTGCGCTTTAAAATCCACAGACTGCACTAGATCTTCCCTTCAAATTGCGTTAATCTTTCATCACAAGATTTTAACTTTAGTCTTTTTAAATGGTGTTTGTTTTTAACACATTTTTATTTATTTTTTTATGTTGTTGTCTGTTGGAATGTGCACTGTACAGTAAGCACCTTGCAGAATATTTCCATTGTGGTCTTTTACAGTAAAATAAACAAATGAAGTGATTACTGAGGAACACTCAACTTCTGTGTGTTCTTATTGCGCTTATAGTTTTCCTATAAAACTGATGCACACTTACCAATGAGCCCTGTGTAGGCGAGTAGGCAGGCTCCATAGTTGTCTTGCATGCAGCCTGTGGAAGATGTTTCTGATGGAGCACAGTCGTACTGAAACTGTGCAAGGCGAGATCTACAAACAGACCTCTTGGTTAGTGAGAACATATCCTGTATTATGTTTAAAAAGAAAAAAAAAGTTTCTTCTCTATGCACTGTTAATTAAGAGTCTGGTATAGGCTCTGGGAAATAGGATAAAGAGTGAAGGCATTCGAGTCTAATGCAAAAGTGATAGAAAGAGTAATATATTTCATCCCCCCAGACCTGGGATCATTAGTAAAGCCCTCTGAGTGTAATGGGCCTGTGAAAAATAATGGCCATGACCAGAGATAGCAATGAGCGATAACTCTGATCCATCTGGCTCTTTATCTGTGCTAAATATTTAATGTGTTATTGCAGCGGACTCTCCGGGGCGTTCTAACCCACAGTGGTAGAGAGCTTAGGGGTAAAACAGAGGGCCATTTTGTTGATTGAGTGGCTGTTTGGTTGGTTTTCAAGAAGCCATAATCCTGAGCTGCTCTGGTTGGAACATGCACGATCAGTCTGTGTGAGGTAACACAGGGATAGGTTCAGCTAATCCAAAACAGAGTTGGATAATTAACATAAGCAAGCGGGGACTGTATGTGAGAGATCACTTTAATATCTACAGCCGACAAGGGGAAAGACAGAATAAATGATAGGCAATTAAAACACTACTAACCTGCACACATAGTCTGCTTTACAGATCCGCATCTGAGTGAGGCAGTTGGGCTTCTCTGGACTTTCGTAAGAACAACTGGGCACGATGGTCTGTCTGCGGCGCTCGGCACATGCCGTGTCAGTGCAGGGGCAGAAGAGAAGCTCATGTGTGTAGTCTGCCGGCACACGGTCGAAGAATTTACGCAAAGCCTTGTTGCATTTGGACCGGTTGCACAAGCCTGATTTGGCCGTCGGCTTGATGCAGACAGAGACATACTCGGTGCGCAGCTTCTGGCACAGATCGTCCACATTGCACGCTTTGGCCGCATCCAGGCAACGATTTACTGTTGGCATGCTAACATCCGAGTCTGTGTATGGGGTCAGATAAAAAAAAAAAAAAACATTTGTCAGTTGGCACATAGGTAGCTCAGAGGTGCTTGCAGATACTTGTTTCTGCCCACTGGATTTATTTTAAGTTGAGTTTTAAAACTGAGCTCATTGTCTCATGAGCACATTGCAATACAGGCAGAAATCCAACTTTGTTTTGAGTAATGATTATTCTCTGCAAACCAACAGGCTATTTTGATTGGTGTCCGAACGAATTTATTGTGAAACCTAACAATATTATAATAATTGGATGAATGTGTGGAGGCTGTGTGTGTGTTAATTGTGTGTGTTAATTGCCTCATTATGAAGTGATGAAGCTCTAATCAAGCTATATTTCATCTATTTAACTCTAAGCAGCCATGGCATACACTCTTACTGTAGCAGATTGTAAAATGGCAATTTCAAGTGTCTTAGATTCAGGGCACCATTGAAAAATATGATTCAAGCTGAATGGTTGTTATTGCCAAGATTTCCCTTATGGAGCATGCTAGTGCTGTGTTTTGCTTTAATTATATATTGTCAGTATTTGGATTGTATAAAAGCAGAAGTTATACATCTTCCTCTAAGAGGAGAGGAGACCTCAAGGCCTGAGAACTTCAGGGAAGGGTTTCCTGATGGTTCCCAGAGGCAATGATAAACACGGTGAGGCTGCGTTTCAGTTTTACGCTGCTAAAACCTGGAACAGTCTTCGTGAAGATGTGAGGCCTCAACTCTGACAATGTCAGATCCAGGCTGTAACAGTTCTTTTTAGCTGTGCATTATGATGACTGAAAGTATCTGATTTTTTTCTGCACTCTTTGCTTTTGATGTAATTAATTATATATTTTATGCATTGATTTTATCTGCCATCTTGTAATTTTATGTAACTATAAAGCACTTAAATTACCTTGTGTATGAATTGTGTTCGACAAATAAACTTTTTGTACTATGGTGATATTTATTATTCAGATACACACACTTTTGCTTCTCTGATAAACAACCTCGAGCAAAACACTTAATTTAAGGAAAGAAAATGAATCAGGACCAGAATATTGTCTATGTATACAAAAATGAAATCCTTGAAGAAAACGAGTAGTTGTGGGATGTAGTTCATTTGTACATTATCTGGAAGGCCTTGTTTGGCCTTGGGCTTGCTTCCAGGAAAAAAAGCTTTGAATACAAGAGCGCCATCACTGGTGGAATAAGTAAGTGTAGCCAGGTTAATGAAGGTAAATGCACTCACCAGCTGTGATGGAGGCCAGCGAACGTAGTCGTAATCCCTGTGCACTGTCTCGTAGGGATAACTCTCCACCAGATTTAGTCCTGCAAGGAAAACATCTGCTGCATTAATTATATAAAGTCAAGTCTTTCAGATTGCTGCTAAGACTCTATGATGGTACAGGTGGTTCTTATTTGATAATTACATTTAATATACTGTATATTTTGTTTTTATTTTGTTTTGAAAAAAGTTGAGTCTGAACATTAAAATATTTGTTTCTATGATAAATTGGAAGTAATTCAAAGTGGTCTTTGTCTTTTAGTTCTTTTTTAATTCGCAAATACTAGATGTTTGCTTGTTTCTACAGTAACTGCTGACCATGGATGACGGACTGGTGCAGGCTCCAGTAGATGCTTAGGCAGTTCTTCTCCTTCTTCATGCCTCGTTTGCACTGGCAGCCGTTCAATGGACTGGAGAGCAGGGCAGAAACAGCACTGGCACACTGGCTCCTGGCCCCGGGGCCCAGTTTCATGTTGCCATTTCCCGCCACACACTGCCGCAGGGTCCGCAAGCGAGGGCTGCAAGTCTCATCACTGGAGCATGAGTCACCTGCCACCAAGCAGTCCCTACCAGCCACGATCACCTCCAGCAGAGCTGTGGGAGAGCAGACAGACGGGGATTAGTGAGGGTTACTGTACATTAAGAAATGTATTACTTCTAATGATGCCAGTGTTTCTCAAGCGTTTTTGAGATTTGAAACCCACTTTCAGCCTACTATCACAAGCCTTTTATTGAAACACCAAATACAGTATTTTTTCACAAAGTTCTGTTGATGCAGCTATTGATCCTAACAACCATATCAACACAGTGATTTTAGGCAAAGGCCCACACAACCCACTGTCGTTGATCCCATGACCCACTGATGCGGCTGTCTTGGTGCTTTAAGATACCCAGTTACTATAAAATATGACTCATTCATATATGGTGGCATCCATTCTGCTCATCTCCGGACTATTACATTCACACACACAGTCACACACCCATGCATGCATACAAGCAAGCTAAGGTTGAACAGCTGACCAGCAAGTTGATAGGCAAATGCTGACCCAAGACACAATTTTCATTGATTATAGTGTTGTTCAAAAGGAATATTGTGATAACTATTACCTTTATACATAAATACTATGACGTCTGAAGGCAAGGCAACTTTATTTATACCGCGCATTTCGTACACAAGGCAACTCAATGCGAAGGAGACAGTCTGACTTTTACTTACAGTTTTCAATGATTCAAATGTAGTCTGTAAAAGTACATCTGTTGTACCTTCGAGGCTGCACTGTCCTTGTTGCACTGAATACACTAAAAAGCCTCTGCTTTGCAAATCCTGTTTATACCTCAAGGTCTGTGCTGACTCAAGTGTCAATGCAGGTTATTGTCAGATAACACTCTGTAGCACATGTCAACACTAAATCGCAGCAAATTAGCCTTTGCATCGTTCTATTGACGGCTGGATCCATGGACATCCATAGCAGTGATTGCCTCATGCAAAACCCTGAAAGATGAATTGATTTGAGACACAAGGCGGTCTTAATAGTTTGAAAGGATAAAACTCCGCTGTTGCGCGCCTAAAGAATTTATTTTAGCACCACAAGGTAACGTTTCGGGTGTCACTGAGCCCTTCATCAGACGGTCTTAATGGTTTGGACTTCTTCAATACTAATCAGGCTTTGAATAATAACATTTAGAAAACATCACAAATCCTACTGCATGTTATACTATTGCTACTTCAAATTTGATAAAGTAGAAGTTGTTACATATCTAGTCTTCCGTCAATGTTTTTTTTCCCCACTGTTTCTCCTCTTTATGTTAACTAAAGCTCTCAAAAGTAGCATTGTGAGTTGGTTGCACCAGGGTACCCAAGTTTTTTTCATGAACCTGGATATGATTTAGGCGTACCACTTAAGAAAAGCCATAACAGCATAGACAGGATTTGTTTTTTAAGTCCACACTTCAACAATATTTGATAGTATTTGCTTTATAACCACACTTTTGACATAGCAATAATGACCCATATTCTGGACTGATGTTTTTGTTTTAATATTACACAGCTCTGGGAAAGGGGCACAGAATGTCATTAGAACCAATGGGACATGTTTGTATACGCTCTCAGTCGTACAGGAGTTTTCCATCATAGACAAAGGTTCATTCGCCATTATCTATACTCTCTAGTTTAGTGTAACTGACTAAGCTTCTTGGATGAGGGGCCATCCAACATATCCAACACTTAAACCAGGGGTGCCTAAAGTGCGGCCCGGAGGCCAAATGGGGCCATCAGACCAGTTTTGGCAGTCCACCTGTCTTCTTGTTGAATCGGCATACGTCGCCAGAGATGGTCCTTTTTATTTCAAATTTCATAATTCTACACAATTGTAACCTGAAAAACATGTAATTTATATTTCATTGTGAAACATAATATAAAAGTGCTGGGGCACGGTTCAAACTTCAGTTGAATGTTTCACTGACCACTGATCTGCGACACTTTGTCCGTGTACGTCTCATTATGCGAACCTCCATAATAAAGTGTGGACACTCCTGGGTTAAACTATAGAGTTCAGATGTCAGTTTAAGAACCTTTGTCTACAATAAAGCAGGGAGAGTGGACAGTGAGCTTTGCCCGCTTGATCCTATGTCTGTCGGAGTGCTCTTTCAGAGGTGAGAGGATCGCGAATCTCCACTATTCTTTATGACAGTAGTAGTGTTGTGTGAATTGTGTGAGATTATCAGTGACCAAGAAATAACATTTACTCTCACCCATTAAATTTGTAGGCACGTTTCGACCCATTAAGGCGCACTGTGGAGCCCAGAACTATGGACCGTCCATCGTTCAGGTAATCGTAACTTTGAAAATTAAAAGTTTAATTATGTCTAAATAAATGACATCTTTACAGTGCCCCAAATGTAAAATCATATTCCAAAACTTTTCACAATGTACAATACTTAACACTGATAGAACAATTTCATTTGCAGCATAAAAGAAAGTCCTTGATTAAAAAAAACGTTGCATGACACTATTTATACTAAAAATGTATTCCATAACATGACCTGCAGACAAGCATGTGAAATCCATTATTTGAAACATGATTATTTGACTGATTTATTCCATCTTTGACGCATCTGTTTAAATTGGTAATTTCATGCTGCTTTCATCTCCACACTGTCGGTAAATCCTCAACAAAGAAGTCTTAGCTATCATTTTCAGCAAAAATGACCTCAAATTCCTCAAAAAGCCCCATTTAGCATTCCCTATGAAATGATATAAAGGGAGGTCTATTAATGAACGACTGGGGGTTTACACAACACAAGTGAGAATCGTGAGACCAGCCGCACTACACGAGTCTGTCAAACAGCTGACCCTGCGCTGGCGCATATAGGGCTGGGCGATATGGCCTAAAATCTCTATCACAATATAAAAAAGAAATATCACGATAACGATATATTTGACGATATTATTGACAATGAACAAATTACTTCAAATTCCTCCAAAATGTATGCCTATTGGGAAGATTAATGCAAAGGTATTTCATTGTTCTTCTTTTTTTAGCGCCATACTAATTTCCTCACAAATATGATCTACTCAAGCAATTTACATCTTTCATTTCATTTTACGTTTTAAGCACCTGCCCCTGTGTCCTACAGTCTGTTTATGTTGCTCTGATGGAGATGAGCGAAACATAAAAGGCTCTTTTCCACATGCAGACGCGTGTCAGCTGAATGGCTCTTTCACCCGCTTTGTCGAGCTTTTCCATAACAAAGGCCAGGGCCAAACCGGTCTGACCAGGTATAGGTTTTGGGACCGACCTCTGGGTGTGGCCAAAGCGCTAGTCCGTGTCTGATGTGACGTGAACAGACTCTGGCCTCTGATTGGTAACGAGAGAGTGGACAGCCCTCACTATTGACACACAGGTCATACGGATTTAATATTTCACCACATCATACCGCTGTGCTAAAAGGGGATTTTGCTGATATTAGCATTTAGCCGCTGTTAGCGCTGCTTTAGCTGGTGTTAGCATAACATTTGCATGTAGCTTACCTTCATAGTTGTATTTAGTGGTTTCTTTTCTGTTTTAATACAGCTTGGCTCCTCTGAATGATTCCATAACTCCCACCAGAGGGCAGCATTTGTCCACATTTGTTCTCATAGCGGCTCTAAAAACTTTTAGTGATGATCTGTACAGCGTGCTCCTCTGTGCGGCTCCGCCCACAACAAATGCATGTGTGTGTGTGTGTGGTGGAAACAGAAAGGTCTGTGGGCTAGTGTCGATACGTGCACGTAGATCGTGGCGTGCGGTTCGCGCTACGTGGAACGACGGCTAAATTATATCGTGTCCACAACGATATAAAAAAATTACGACGATATAAAAAATGATATCGCGATAATGATATGCGATACGATATGGCCCAACCCTAGGCGCATATACAGCGGTGCATTACAACTTTATTTCTCTTTGGAGAAAAACTGACCCCAGATCAGCAAAGATATGCCACTGTTTTCGAGGCGGCGAAACAGGCGTGTGCGGATTGGTCAACAATGTCATGTGATCACTGTAGGCCAGTTCGGCAGCGCAGGTACAAGTCTTCCTGAACTTGTTTTGTGTTCTCGTAAATGGGATTTAAAAGAAGCGGGATGTATTTCCAGTGGATTTGAAAAGAAACGAAGGTGGACAGATATCAGCCCCATGATGGCGGAGACTGCGGAAAGAGGTAGCTACATTGTCCGGACATAGTGAGTGATGTGAAACTCTGTTTGCGGCCGAAATGTGGCTATAAAAAGTAGTTGGTTCTTGTTAACTTTTTTAGTGATATAATGTGCTGTTTGTGTTTGGCCTGATCTGCATGTGGCTCGTTGTGGCTATTGCTTTGTTGTTTGTGCTGCTATTATGAAATGAAATGAAAAGGGAGCTAGGCTATAGTATTACCTTTGTGTATTCCGTTCTATTATTTCCTGCTGCTTTGCGTGTGTTCACTTTTGGGTCTGTAAAATCACCCACACTTCTACTGTGCATCCAAATTAGAGCTTAAAATTCATGTTTGATTTACTGTGACTGAGGTTTAGTCGCGTCTTTCTGCCGCCCACATTACATGATGCCAGCGAGAGTCCAGTCGTGAAACCCCCACACTACGGGGCACGGTTCTCTGCGACTGCCTTCAACTAGTTTCGGCTCGAGAAAACTCAGCGTGACTATAAAAAGGATAGCAAAATTGGGCATAAAAAATGCATAGTGTGTGTGCAGCTTAACAAGTACAAGTAGCCCAGTGGTCAGCGCTCGTGCTTAACAGCTAGAAGGTCCTGGGTTTGATTCCCACCTGGACACCTGTGTGGAGTTTGCATGTTCTCCTCGTGTCTGCGTAAGTTTTCTCCGGGTACTCCGGTTTCCCATACCACAAAAAACATGTACAACAGGTGACTCCTCCGGCCAGGTGAGTCTGACCATCAGCCTGGCTCCACATCTGGCTCCACAGTGGGCACACTGCCGCTGCCCACTGCTCCTTACAGCGATGTCAAACGCAGAGGACAAATTTCGTTGTATGGTTGTTGTATGATTACAAATAAAGCACTTTAACCTTAACCATAAGTATGTGAAATCAATTCTAACCCTGGTCTTTTTCTTTTTGACTGGACACCCATTGGCCACCTTGCTTCCATCTGTCTATCCCAGGGCAGCTGTTCAGTAGTTACTTACCACCACCATGTGTGAAATGAATGAAAAATCACTAGTGTTGCACTTGGAAAACCTTGTCAAAATAATGTAAAGCACAATACAAGTGTAAGCCAAAAAAGGTTCTTTCATTGGATGGAAAGAACTTATAATATAATACAGCAAATCAGCAACCAGCATTTTTATAGTTAGAAGCTGGGTTTCAGAATGCAACTAATGAGGTCGCACACCCACCTTGGGTGCGACAACATTTTTCTTGGGTCCCATCTGCCTTATCACTAACCGCTCACATGCCAACTCATGTCACCAGAGGATAAACACAGAGGATAAGGGAGGCGCAAAACACAAGCACAATGGCGAATTCATGTAAAGGAACAGGCCACCATACTGAGATATGTTCTTATCCGAGCTTAGACAAGTTTATGCGTACCTGTCTGGTCTATACGCGTGCGCTCAGTCACGCAAAAAATGTTGTTAGCATTTAGCCTCTCCCAGCATATTCCTATGGAAGTTAGAAGTTAGAAACGACCAAGCTCTTCCACATTTTCCCTAATTAAATACGGTTACGTGAGTACTTGATCCAAGTAGTAGATCCAAGTATAGTTACGCAAAATTAAACATGTCGATTTTCTACTTATTATTAATAAGTACTTATTATTATTATGTAAATTTATAGAGGATGAATTTAACCAGCGCCTATACTGTTCTGGTGCACCTACAGATGAAAAGACTTGCCTGGTGCAACCAACCCAAAATGCCAGTCTTGAGCCTTGGGTACAAGGCAACTTCTTCTGTACAATACTGGTTTGTTGTTCACCACATTAAAATAGGCCCTTTAAAACAGATGTTCAAATGTAGGGATGGATAACTTAAATGCAATCAAATCAGAATTAAAACGGTTGCAGAAAATAAAATCGCATTGACTGCAATTGTTCCGTTGTTGCAAATCAAAAATCGAATCTTAAGTTATTTATAAAAACCTGCAAGCTCAATGGTTTCGACTTATACAAATATGTTCTTAAATGCACTGTGATTCTTGTATTAGTTCAATATCTCCGGCTTCTCTCAAATGTCAATTCTATGCTCCCCAAATTGTGCAGCATTATGACACATTGCAACCCAGACTTCCCAAAAGTCCCCATTCAGTATTCCCTGAATGAAAGCAGCATGTTACTTGAGCTGCAAATTCTGCCATTGCTTCCTGCTATTGCTAGCGTCCACTAGCCCAGATGGTCAGTTGCAAATTGGAGGCAGAGTTCCCAGGCCTTCGCTTCGACAACTGTGAGTGTGTGTCCGTTAGTGCTGCCCGGGCAGAAGCTGAAACAGACACCGTACATCATGAATGCAAATGAGCTGCTTGACTTGACATTTCCAATAAGCCTGTCTCAGTGTGGCAGTGGCTTTGGCCAATTAACCATGTCAGTAATCAATGTGTTCTGAGGCCCTCTTTACTCCTCGCTTTTCCTTTGCACTTCAGTCAGGGGCAGATTAACCGATCAGTTACCCCCGTGCACACGCCTAATGGCCCACTTCAGTGCAGATAAAAGGCAGAAAGAAACTTAATGAAGTCAGCTGGAATCGGCATCACCGTCCTCTGGCCACAAAGCACTGATTTTGTAGCCGACATAATACATGGGCACACTGTAAGTCGCCCTTTTTACCAATGGAGAGAATTATGGAATTATCAATCAATCATTTCAAGTTTATTCAGAGTGCCTTACAACAATAAGAGAGACCAAAGTGCCTCACAGAAAAAAACACACACAATAATGCACAATGCTTCGTAAAACCTACAGGACTGTGGTAGGTAAAAAGCTAGCAAAACCATAGATATAATAATTAGAGATACATTAATACCAGCCCCATGCCTAGAAAAGGTCCATGTGTGAAACTTACATGGCCGCTCAGACTCCTCATTTTAAAGAGCAAAAAGGCGAGAAGCCCTGCACTTGTAGGGTGGGCGGAGCCTCCATAGAGCTCCAGAGCTTGATTGACAGGCCCTGGGGCCAGTCAATGCACTGAAAAGGCTTCCTCTTTTTCGGGCTGATAAACAAAAACCAGCGTGGTTAAAAATATTTCATCTACCCCAGCGTTGTCACATGGGTCATAGGATTTTTTTAGAAAAAGTAAAACTCTTTGGAGCCAGGCTTTTAAGCCGTTCTTGGGAGGTCGGAAGTCTCATTAGAATCAATGCTCCCAAGTGTCTCTTGGAGTCGCCCCTGGCCACAAGGGGGTGGTATTACAGCAATGTCAGCTCCCCGCCCTGAGGACCATAGAGAAGCGTCTTCCTCGCACATTAAGCAAAACCTACATAAAATGATTTACTTTATTGATTTACTTTACGCATAATGTCAATAATTTATGATCACCTTAATAGTGATTAGCTTTACTACAGGAACTAATAACTTACCAAAACCTCACTAGTTTAATCATTCCTGACTTGGTTACTGACGTACAGGTGCCTATACTGTATCACTTCATTATTACCAAACACTTTCAATTATACAGGTAAAACTTTTAAATCCCTACTCTTGACTTTACTCTTTGCATTTGCTCCCTGGAGCGCATTTCCAAGTTGACGTCCTATCGTGTGAATACCAAAACATACAAATGTAGGCCACGATGCATGAGTTGTTTTGTGAATGATTCAATTTGTAAACAAGGGCTTACATGAACAGTGAGCGCTTTGTTATGCGTGCCTGGTTTGAGTGGGCAATGTGTCATTTCATCGTGTACACGCTCATAACTTTGACTTTGTTTTCGGCAGTACACAATGACTTCAGAAAGTGTCCAATCTTTTTTTTAATATTCTTTTATATATATATTTAACGGAAACACAAATATGAATACTTTGTGAACCTTGAATGTTGTACTTGTTTAATGTTTAATTCAGAACCACTGATCAGATGTGCCTTCTTTTGGAGGGAGGTTAAGGAGCAAAAGCATCCGCAGTGGGATGTGGAAAGGACTGCAGTCTCAGGTCTAAAGGACAAGTATGTAATTTGTGCCATTCATCAGCCTCTATCAGCAATTGTTCTGACGGAGGCCATTCACAGGCTTTTAGTTAAAGTCAAATCAGATCATATCACTGCAGGATGAAGGGCCCTTGGTCCACAGTGAGGCTCAAGTCTAAATGTTTTGGTTCAGATTCAGCAGAGAGGTCTGTGGGAGTTTTTTTTTTTTTTCATCAAAGTCTAATTTGCATTCCCTTTTGAAAAAAGGACTGCATTAAATAGACCACACAAGATGTACCTAATGCAGTCTGATGACTCAACTCATGCAGTATTTGCAGATGTTAATGGCAAGAAATAGCATTCTTATTTGTTTCATCGTTGTCTTCAATTGGCAACAAATAACAGAAAGCGGCATACCTGTGTCCTTTGTATAAATGTCCTTCTGAAATCAAGGGAGCGGCAGGCCTTTTGTGAATGTAACAATGACCACTATATAAAGATCAATGTGTCCGGATGATCTCGGTTGAAAATGATTTTGAAGTGGGGTGTCTTCTCTTATATTTACTCAATTTCTACATTTACATTTATTTGTTTTTTAGAGATTGTACTTAGTTGTATCACAGTACAAGTCTATGAAAAGTTAAAGAGGAAATAAACACTAAACCTTCATCAGATTTGCGTGTCATTAGTATTAGAATTGCATAAAAAACTATATTCTGCTGTCTTGCCATATCTTTATACATTCAATAACGTACCTAACATAACCCTCTCCATTTATCCCGATTCAAAGAGTACACCGGTGTCTGCCTGTTGTTTATGCAATGATAATGCTGTAATACACTTTGGCATGAATATAAGTTATGGAACATTGTGTCGCAGCAATTGTCGGCTCATCAAAAACTGTCCTGCAGTGCTGCCACCAGCCTCTGTGAGACAAAACACTGCCTACAAGAAAAACAGAAACACAACTGTAGCTACATCGTTATTTATTGATAGATGTCAGAACAGCACAGTCATAGCCTGGAACTTTACCCAGGCAGGAGTTTGTGTAACAGTCTGTCCATCACCTTGTTACTCACAGAAACACAGGCATGGCTGGACTGGAGTCTCTTATTTTGCCCCTAAAGGCTTCGTGAACCACCTCAGGCTTAACAGTGTCAGGCTCAGATAGTCTGTGTAAAGCTATGGGCATTGTGCCAGAAGTGAAAAGCACAACATCTCCCACCTGTTCACCTACAATTTGCACTACACAAACACACTGCTCGACCGCTGTGGTGTTTCTGTTGACCCAGAGGACAGCAGAAGGGCTTTTGCAGTACACTCACAGCACTGGCTCATACTTTACTACCACTTGCCTCCTACATTTACAGTCATTGTCATATTGTACGTCAAGAGCAACATCTCTAATGCAGGCATTCCTTTTCACGTTTCAGACAACCACCAAAATATGTATGCAAACAACTTGGGACCCCAATAGTAATTGCAATGATTTTAATCAGAAAAATATTATTATTTTCATTGATTTTTTTGAAAATATTGGTTGCACACAAACTCTACTTTCATCCATCTGCCAAAGCTTTAGTACAGACCTTTTCTCTTTCTTTTATTTATTTATTTATTTACAAAATCAGAGTGAAATATTGACTGCACAGTAGCTATATTAGTGCTTCCTCATAGTGATGAAGTGTTACCCTCTGTCAGGGCTAATGTTTTGACCAGCCCATAATACCTGCCAGCTGTGGCTGTCACTCCAGAGTCATTACATGAACAGAGAGGGGCCACTCATCCATACACACACTCACAGATGCAGACATTTCCTTCATTTGGCCGTAGCATTGTGCACATTATTCTCTTATGTGTCTTGGTAGAAAGAAGTTAACGGTCTTATACTAGGGATTTTTTCAGAGTTATTAATACTATTGGTATTTCCTATCTTTGTTTATTAATTATACATAACATAAAATCCTATTAGGGCATTATTAGAATACACTGAGTGAAACCTCTCCATCTCTTTACAGAATGTCTCCATAGCCCTTTAGATAACGAATCCTTTCCACTTGAGTTGCCCAATTTGTTGACATGCAGTACCATCCACAACAATATGTATCAAGCGCCGCGCAATGCCAATCTCCGTGTCTATCGAGGCCATGTTTCTGAGCATGTGCTTTATCCAGGAGAAGTCATGTGAAACAGTGGAGTATGTTTGAGGTGCACATTATTTAAATGTCCCATCTGGCCTGAGTGCAGCATCACTGCTTTACATCTCACTCTGGCTCTGTGGCTTCATGAGCTTTGATTGGTGTCTTTAAACATTTGAATCACATCCACAGTCGCACTGCTGCTTTGTGTGGCTTTGATCTGCATTTTGTACAACTGCATGTACAGACTAACTGACATGAAAGAGCTTTGCTACAAATCAGATTGGACCACCTCCATATGTGCTCTCAGATCAGATCCAGGCAATTTCTGAACACTGTTATACAGTATTACAGAAATGACTTTGTTCTCTGTCTACTTTGACATTGCTAGCAAAATGTTTCACCGTCTTACAGCAGTGAATATATTCTTAATAGGCACTTGACATTGTCAAACTTACAATTGAAATCAGCACTGAAGAGTTTAAATACTAGTACTTTAAACGTGGATTATGCAACTGTATGAGCTGTCAGTAGGGTGGCTCAAAATAATGTTTGTTTTTCATCTCCATGTGGATTCGTGTTCCGTTTGGGGTAGAAAGTCATGTGATTTTTAAAAATTATTTCTCAGATTTTGTTTTTAAGAATGCCCAGGGCTTGCCCTGCGCTGAGGAAGTTTTACCATATTAAAGCATGGCATAAATATGGTATTTTTACATATATAAAACAATGTGTTTGTTTATGGCATCTACTGTATATGCAAGAACCAGACCCCTGTAAAATGTTCCAAATCTAAGATGAAAAAACACAGACAAATTCAGCTTGAGCAAATTTCTCAAACAGAGCAGGTTGGTGTGACCACATGTTAACCTATTACGGAAGACTTCTCCTCCCCGGACTCTGTCAATCAGTGTGCACCCGAGGGCCCACTGCAACTCTCTGCTCTGCCTCAGATGTCGTCTCAACTCCTTTGAGATCGTTGCAAAGTCTCAGATGAAAGGTCAGTAAAGGATGGCAGGGACAAAAAGCAAGGCTGAAGATCAAACAGGGACATAAGCCCTTAGTCACACACGGTCTGACGCCATCTAATGCTAAAACAGCAAGAAAGAGTGTAACATGACTCCGCCTGAGTGGGAGTATCACTGCAACAATATATCCGAGTCATTGTCTGGGATGTGGAATGGACATTAGTCTTCTGAGCTGTCACATTTTTACAGTATATGGACTCTCAAACTGTGGAGCGCTGGCTTCTCCCTGTGGACGTCTTTTAGAGAAGCTGAAATTCTCTAGCTGTTTCATCTACGGAATTGGATCTTTGTTCCTGGCTTAGACCTGGTTTAGTCTGTGGTCAAACCTGGCATTGACTTTTTTAGATCATTTGGTTTAGTCAAAGTGTTTTTTGGGGGGGGGATATGATTAGGTTTAGTATTGGCTACAGTTAAGTAGGAGAGACCGGTGTTGTTTGTCACATTGCTTTTTATAGCGACACTAGGGGGCGCTGTGACTTGATATTGTGAACATATAGGGATATATATATCGTATATCAATATTCAACCTAAATATATCGGAATGTGACTTTTGGTCCATATCGCCCAGCCCAATTATAAGGTATAACTAATTACTTACTGTATCACAATCTGATTCTCCTGTTGTAATATGCTTCCATTCTCACAAAAAAACACCAAAATGAGGAAATTATTTGTCTTTTTGGGGGGGTCTGTTTTCAATTGTCCGATGTGTTTGTGTTAAAACCCTGTAGGTAATTAGATTCTAAAAAAATCTACTATCTCACATAAATCTATAGATCATATTGAATTGAACAATAATTAGTTTTCAAGCTAAAGTCGTGTGAGAGCTAGCTCAAACTTTTTGTCAGATGGTCAGTATAGATGGAGAATATGTTGTTGATTTTACTGTATTGGGTGATTTTCTGCACTTTTTTAAAGCTAATTACAAGTATTTTGCAGAAATTATTTCAAATTAGTGAGATGAATACATCAGGCATTTACTGGTGAGTATTTTAAAATGTATTTAGTCTTTTTTTATCTCAAGAAACGTACTTATTTTCCCCCCAAAAATGTATGTTTACATAATAGGACAAGCAGCCCCACTCATTGTGACAACCTACTCTGCACATACAGTATAGGGCACATTGTCAAAATCGATTTTCCTATCTTTGTTGGTTAATAACTATTTAATACAATAAGATGTAAAAGAGATGCATACGTCAAGCCAAGGGTTTAAGCTTTCATCTAGTGTGTGTGTGTGGCTCTTCAGGGATGTCCTGTTGATGAGCAGTGGACGCTACAAAACAACCAACACCGGTCTCCCTCTTTGTCATGCTTTTGTTTGGGTTGGATTTAGATTTGTTCTGGTTCAAATAGTTTAGAACTTCACCTTTATCCATCTTACCTTTAGTGCTTCTAACCATACAAAAAGTGTGTGATTTGATGTTACATTTTACAGAACAGAAACACCACAGTTTGTATAAGCGCTCAGTCATACGGGAGTTTTCCAATCAGTTTTTTTGTTGTTGGACGTTTTGCTTTTCATCTTTCTCTTATAGTCTCATTTGTGGACGAAACTTTAGTTTTAATTTTATCGCTTCACAACTTTTTGTTTCTAAATAGGAATGTTAGTTGATGTCTCTCTAAATAATTGACAGCACCTTTAGGTAGAGGGTACAAAGACTATAAATGAAAGACAGAAAAGGTTGCGAAACACTGCTTTACACAACACAATGAACTGTATAAGTCACAACTAACCCGGTTTCTTTTGGTTAGTAATCTAACAGTAGTCATAAAACACACCAATATCAATAGTTTAGTTTAGTTTATTTGTTTATTTGAGCAGTTTTATTTATAGATAAAACACTAACTTAAATGATGCCCTTGTGCATTTGAACAGCTGGCTTCATGTTGAGATGATGGAGAAGTTAAAAGTGTGCCCAGTTACTTTCCAAAAGCAACTCTTGACAAGAACAGTATACTGTGCTGGAATACATTCACTTTTGAGGCTTTTCAGAGTCGTTTGGCTGCCAAGAAATGTTGGCGTGATCAAAATCAACTCTTTTCTTACTTCTGTCTTTCACAAAATGCACACCACCTGAATAGACTTAAAGGGAGGCCCAAGACAACCTCAACGTTTGAACAAAAAGACCTTTGAGAAAAGTGCTCCGAGACCCCTACAGGCACCCGTATCAAGTGGTCTCCAAAAGGACAAGTTGCAATACTGCCAGTCAATATTTGGATTGGAAGGGCTGTTTACAAAGACGCCCTCGTAGCACTCAGGAGTTTTCAAAAATAATATTCTCCCTTTCAGACATTGGCTCTGTAAACATCCTCTTATTTTCCCAAACCCACTCACAGTCACATTGAGGGAGATCATAATCACAGCACAGCTCTCAGCAGAGCAGGATTACTATTGCAACAACACATCATCAGTAGGGTAAAACTAACCTGTCTCACGACGGTCTAAACCCAGCTCATGTACCCTATTAGTGGGTGAACAATCCAACGCTTGGTGAATTCTGCTTCACAATGATAGGATCCTTTTATCTCTGCACGGTGGCGCAGTGGTTAGTGCCGGATGGGGCCTCTCTGCGGGAATTTGCATGTTGATGCGTGTGGTGGCGATGTAAGTAAGTAAGTGCTTTATTTGTCATTGTACAATTGTACAACGAAATTGCATTCAGGTGTTGGGTTAGTCCTGAGCTACTGTGTCTAAGTGCATAGTCACTGTGGGCCAACCTGACCAGCATGTTTATGGGGGTCGGGCTCCTCTGGGTTTGTCCTTGTTTCAGAGCGTGGTGTCCCTCACTGCACAGAGCACGGCACGAGGATTTAAGAAGGGGAAAAAGGCCACAGATCATGTGTCTGAATTTGGAGCAACATAACCACCTCTACTACATTATAAAGACAAAAGTGAAACGGAAACACTGCCTGAAAAAAGGAGCTTTATTACAATGCAGCAGCTGTGGTTTGAAATGCCTTTCCTGAGCCCAGGCATTCGGATCAGAGAAATTATACACTTCAATAAACTTATGAAAACACGGACACGGACGCAACAGAGAACGCAGTGGATTACAAACATGTTTTAATGAGTATGGAGTGAATGTCAATTGTCCCATTGTACAAGTGCTTCGTGACCATTTCTGTGAAAGGCTATACAAATGAAGTCCTTCCTTCCTAATCTCATGTAAACAACTCAGTAGTGGTGAATTGTAAGTTGTCATTTTCACACAAATGATGGAACACTGTGTGGGCTGTCCCGAGACGGCTCTAGTTACAACTATATACTTCAAAGTTAGTTAGCCGCATTCACATCCTCTCGCTCCAAAAGCTGTACCACCACAGAACAATGATCAGCTATTCTACAAAGTTATTCCTATGACAAGGGGCATCAAGCAAACAGATGTTTGGCGTGGTAATTTCTCTCTCTCGTGGTTAAATACAGTGAGGCTGACGGTGAGACCGAGGAGAGATACACTTTAATCGGCTCATGGAGAGGAAAGCTTCACTGCGCAGCAGGCAGGAGAGGGCAGAGAGAGACATACCTTGATAATATAAAGTTGATCCAATTTGCCTCGTCAGAATAGTAATCCAAACGTCCTGTCATGCAGCACGTGTTCATTAAAAATGAACTCCGCTCCGAGACCACCCATTTCAGTCTCGGAGCAGTTGTTTAGTTTGGTCCAAAGTGCTGTGGTTGGGATCACATTGAGCCAAACTTGGGTCAAGAGCTTCTTTAGGGTGACCTAACCAGTGCCAGCGAGAAAGCGACCTTAGTCTCTAGAAGATTTGAAAATGATAAACAATTATATTTTACCCACTGTACTGTAATCTCCTAAAAGCAAATTATGATTATCATCAGTACATGCAAACAAATAAACTATAGACCTTATAAGGATAACCTTGCTGCAGTTGATCTACACTTTTATGTAATATGAATAGAGAGCAATGTTAAAAGATATTATCAGGGTACTAAAAACAGGAATAATTTACAAACAGCATTTTACTTTGGTTGATTGATATGTTGATAAGGATAGATGCAAGTTGGTCATTTTTAGACTCACTACTGCCACCTCAGGTCTAACACGTAACTGCAGCTTCTATATTAAGATGGTGCATGACGGCAATTCAGACCCGAATTAACACCTTTTTGAGTGACTGCAGGATTTTAGAGGCAGTTGTGGTGAATAGGTCTGGGCTCATTCTACACATTAGAACATTGCTGTAACATGTAGGAGGAGGAAAATACTTAATTTTTTTAATTTTTAAACTCCGTATAGTCCCTTTAAGACAGGCTTTCGCAAATCCTCATAATGCTGTCTTCCTCCATTGCGGATAAAATGAAAGTAAAGCATTTGACAAACAAAAACATGTGCTTTGCAGGATACAATTATGCATTACTCGAAAACATGTCATGGTCAAAAGTCAAGAAAGATTGTAGGTAGGGGAGACCGGGTATGGTTGTAACACTTTTTGCTTCAGCACCTGTAACTCACTGAATTTTTGAGCTAGAGTTGTAACACATGCTGGGGTAAGTTGTAACAGTTAGTCAAAAGAAGCAAAAACAGAGGCCACGTCATGTGATATGCTTCAAATAGAGGTTTATTTAAATAAAAGAACAATCCAGAACAATGTCTCTCTCTCTCTCTCTAAACTGTCATATACTTAACCTCATGTGGAGTCAGTCCATAATACAGGTCTGCTGTCTGTGTCAAATAATCAGCCAACACTTCCTCCTGCACCTCAGAGAAAACTGTGTAGATGCTTCAGTAACCTGCACTGGGATGATCACTGGACTCCGGTCTCTCAGCTTCTGCAGTGTTTTGCAGTATCTGCTCAGTTTTTTTAAACATTAGCTGGCACAAATCAGTCAGTCTTTCTTTTACACTGTTTAGGCATTCTGTAAAGGTATTAAAATCAAGTAAATGTTATTAACTGTATATAGGGATGATAGTGTTACAACCATCCCCACCCCTGTCAGCCATTGTTTAGTGAGCTCTATCAGCATAATGGTTGGAAATTAGCAGTGGAAATCTGTGTCACATTTTGCCTGAGAAACTACAATTTAATCTAATGTAAGTCATATGGTTTTGTGTGCAATAGTACTAAACAAAATATAGTCTTGGTCAAAACATTTACTTTCTTACCTCAAAATCAATTTTTTTCTCTATAGAATCTGCATGCACCTGTTTACAACCTTGACAACCACCATGTGGGATCAGGGAGGAAGTGGGTAAACACTGATATGATCATTTGACTCCTATCTTATCCCTGAGTGGTGGAATTGGTGGTGTTACAACCATACCCGGTCTCCCCTACAAAAGGCAGAGCATAAGAAAATTAACCTTTGAAGTGCATAGTGTCTAAATGCCTCTTCAAGAGATTGTGGGTCACAGTAACATGGCCTCAGCTGTGTTACCATGACATCCATCCAGTAGCTTAGAAACATAATAATGAGTTAGCTCAGTGGTTCTCAAGCTGTGGTATGTGTATCACTGGTGCTACTTGGGCACTTCACTTAGAGTCATCTGCAGTTTTATTTTGAGATCATTTCAATTACTGTATGCTTCAGCCATGAATTTTCTGGTTAAGACCAATTATATCCATTTAGTCCAGTTTAGGTCTATTTTAGACCCAGTTTTGTGCTGATTGTGACTGTGTAAACATAATGAAGGTCAAATATTTTATGATGGGGTTTTATGATGGGGATTTTTGATGTGAGGTTTGAGAACCACTAAGTTAGGTGAAATTCCCATACTTCTCAGGCCCTTTACGTGCAGACGTGATTAAAGTTTTAAACATCAAATATCTTTCTCTTCATACTGAATGAATCTTTAATTATATATTCAACCTGGAAGACCTACCTGCAGCACATCATTCACCTCACCTCTGGCTGCACCTCGCCAATCCTCCAATCATCACTTCATCTCAAGCCAAATTCACATGGCCGCAGCAACACATTCCTGCTTCAACCAATCATTGCCCAGGATACCCCTCTTAAGCCTCCTCATTCTCAGCCATTTCCCAGCTGTGCTGCGTTTCTCCTCCGTCCCTTCTCCACCTGGCCTCATCTCTACTCTGCTCATCAAGGCTCGTAGTCCACTGGCCGGCCGCCTCAGACCTCAACCTCTACCATCATCAGTGTCTGGATGCCAGAGGAAGACTCTTCTACATTCATTCATCATGCCCATGCAGTACGTATTTCATACCGTTAATTCACTGTCTTCTGCCCGGGCTTATATATATATATATATATATATATATATACACAGTGCCTTGCGAAAGTATTCGGCCCCCTTGAACTTTTCGGCCTTTTGCCACATTTCAGGCATCAAACATAAAGATATAAAACTGTAATTTTTTGTGAAGAATCAACAACAAGTGGGACACAATCATGAAGTGGAACGAAATTTATTGGATATTTCAAACTTTTAAAAAAAATAAAAAACTGAAAAATTGGGCGTGCAAAATTATTCAGCCCCTTTACTTTCAGTGCAGCAAACTCTCTCCAGAAGTTCAGTGAGGATCTCTGAATGATCAATGATCTAAATGACTAATGATGATAAATAGAATGCACCTGCTCTGTGATAGTCTCAGAGGTCAGTTTAAAGCGTAGACAGCATCATGAAGTCCAATAACACACCAGACAGGTCCGAGATAAAGTTATTGAGAAGTATAAAGCTGGGTTAGGTTATAAAAACATTTCCAAAGCTTTGAACATCTCTCAAAGTACAGTTAAATACATCATCCAGGAATAGAAAGAATGTGGCATCACTGCAAACCTACCAAGACTCGGCTGTTCTCCTAAATTTACTGACCGAACAAGGACCGCACTGACCAGAGCTGTTACCAAGAAGCCTATGATGACCCTGGATGAACTGCAGAGAGCTACAGCTCAGGTGGGGGAAACTGTACACAGAACTACTAGTCGTACACTGCACAAATCTGGCCTTATGGCAGAGTGGCAAGATCAAGCGATTTTTGAAAGAAAACCATAAGAAGTCCCGTTTTCTGTTTGCTAGAAGCCACCATGTGGCCTCCATGTGGCTTCTAGCAAACAGAAAACGGTATTTCTTATGGTTTTCTTTTAAAAATGCCACTCTGCCATAAGGCCAGATTTGTGCAGTGTACGACTAATAGTTGTCCTGTGTACAGTTTCCCCCACCTGAGCTGTAGCTCTCTGCAGTTCATCCAGGGTCATCATAGGCTTCTTGGTAACAGCTCTGGTCAGTGCGGTCCTTGTTCGGTCAGTAAATTTAGGAGAACAGCCGAGTCTTGGTAGGTTTGCAGTGATGCCACACTCTTTCTATTCCTGGATGATGTATTTAACTGTACTTTGAGAGATGTTCAAAGCTTTGGAAATGTTTTTATAACGTAACCCAGTTTATACTTCTCAATAACTTTACTCGGACCCGTCTGGTGTGTTATTGGACTTCATGATGCTGTCTGCGCTTTAAACTGACCTCTGAGACTATCACAGAGCAGGTGCATTCTATTTATCATCATTAGTCATTTAGATCATTGATCATTCAGAGATCCTCACTGAACTTCTGGAGAGAGTTTGCTGCACTGAAAGTAAAGGGGCTGAATAATTTTGCACGCCCAATTTTTCAGTTTTTTATTTGTTAAAAAAGTTTGAAATATCCAATAAATTTCGTTCCACTTCATGATTGTGTCCCACTTGTTGTTGATTCTTCACAAAAAATACAGTTTTATATCTTTATGTTTGATGCCTGAAATGTGGCAAAAGGTCGAAAAGTTCAAGGGGCCGAATACTTTCGCAAGGCACTGTACACACTTTTGTCCTATAATTAAAATGTAGCTTAATGGTACAGTTTTGTTGTACACGCTCAATAAAATATGTGCCCACTGGTGCCCTTTGATTGCCGCAAGATACATTCTTACTTTCACACATACTTTCAAACTGATGTTACATTTATATCTCAGATCTAACTTTTCTAGCCAGACTAAAGCAGAATCAGCTCTTGTCTGACCTTTCACTATAGTCGACAACTCGCGTATGTTCTAACAAAAAGCAGGCAGGTGTTGTTCGCACATTGAGGTCGCGAAACAGACAGGTAATCTAACAGCGCTGCGTGTTCGACAAGTCTGGTATAAAGACTTAATCCACTTCTCCGGTGCACATTGTGATGCCGAGTGGGATACTGTATCAGTCTCATTAGGATGTGCACAAGTGAGTTGCCGCTGCTACTGCTGCGGGCCAGAGTGAGTACATCCCACAAGCAGAGGTGCGGGGAAAAACACACACTGGCAGCCTCTGAACCTTCTGCTGGGCAGTTTGGATCTGTTAATGAGGGGGTCATTTGGCCAGAACCTCCTCACCGCAGGGCCCAAACCATTAATAATGTCAAGACTCGGCTTAACTGCAGCTGCTCTGTTTGGGTTCGATTTGGTATGCAAAGGCATGCTGTTCATGTTTTGTAACACTCCTATGAAATAATCTCTTTTTCTTTTTATTTGGCAATTTTAGTTCTCTTGTAACACTACCACAAAGTGCAAGTGGTTACTATTCAAAGTATTTAGGATTACTGTGATTATCAAGTTGGATTTAACCAGGATTTGTATTTCTTCAATTAAACATGAAAAAAAAAAACACAAAAAAACAGTCCTGTTGAGAGATGCATTGTCACCATTACACCCCACTCATGGTAATGGTCGCATGTTTTGGTGAAAACACAGTTCAATGTGCCGTGTGCCTGGGAGCGAGAGCACGCGCACACTCATTGATATACACAATTAGTGGGCCTGCCTCAGTCGACAGGGCGATCAGCTGGTGTAGGTAAATAACAAAACAAACAAAATACAATAGGAATACTTCTACAAGTGCTACACGCTAAGTAGTACTTTGACATCTATAATGTCTTTAAAAATGTTTTCTAATTTTATTTGAGTGCAAACAGCTATTATCTGGAGGGTTCATCACAATCCATGGTGTTGGTGTTTATATAAAACTTGCCAACCCTGTACTAGTGTTACAGAGCTTTTTGATAATAAATGTGAGTTTTTGTTGTTTTTGTTGATCTCATTCTAATATTGATCAGTATCGCAGGTTAGGGGGAGCCCAAGGGGTACAGGTTGGGAACTGCAGTGACTTAAGGTTTAGTTGTCTTATGTCACACGGTGGTAAATAGACATGGTGATCTTGAAGTACTTTTGATTACGTAAAGGCCTTTGTCTATATATAGGGATGGTTATGTTTTTGGATATGAATATGACACAATTAAACTTTCTGTCTTGTGTAAAGAATATCGGAATGATTTTTACAACCAGGAAAAACTGTTTGATAATGTTTAATGGAGTTAATATTTATTGACTAGGTTCGGGAGCAGGACCACGCCTCAACCTATCACACTTTGCACACCAACCGCTCTTGCTTTCACCTTACCACGCCTCTAATTACTTACGAGCCATTATATACCAAGCCAAGCCTCGTCATCTCAGTTTGTTTGAAACTGTCGACCCCACCCTCCCTCCCTTCATGTCTGTTCCATTTCAGCAATGATTCTACTCCATAGAAAGGGGGTCCTGAAGAGCTGGGTTATCAGAGACGGAACCCCCACCCACAGTCTTGCTCAGTTTCACTCCACACTATCACCTTGTGAATAAATCTTAATTGCACTTTGTTGTGGCATGGCCCTTGCTAGTGAATTGCCAATAATAATAAAAACGACTGTAATTTAAGTGCTGTTGCAAAATTAAGAAAGTTCTAAATGAAAGCAAATGTTTCTGTGGTTGTAGCTTTGGGTAAAGTTATTAATATTCTGAAGAGAGCTAACAAAGGCAGATGGGAAGTGTATGTTATCACAGTGGCAGAGTTGAACCCCCCTGGATCAGTGTGGGCCTAATACAGACTGATCTCTCTCCATGGGCTCTGCTGCAGGGACTGGGCTGGGCTTTCACACTTCTCACTCACTGAGGAGGGGCTGCCATCTTCTAGATCCAATTAATTAGAGCCTAATAAGGCATGGAGCAGGGGGATCTGGGAGCGCAGCAGTGACAGCAGTCAGAGGCCAGCGACACACCTCAGAGAGTAGAGCATCACAACAGCAGTGGCAAAAGATAAACACTATCTACATATTAGTGTGTCTGTGCTGTCAAAAGCAGGCTCTACATGGCTAATACTATGGTTAAAAAATTGCAGACTAAATTCTATTATCATGAAAATAATAATATGATTTCAGATACTTCATTTCATTTTCTGCAAGAAGAATGTTGTGGCACAGATTGATGGAAATCGAGCTTTCCACTTAGCTCATTATGTATAGTCACTGTAGCTCCAAGGCTGAATACAGATTGTATATAAAACATAATAATCTTCATTCTTCACAGATATATTTAAATCTTTTAAGCCATGTGCCTTATGTCTATGTGCACTATTTTCTTGTTGGCTGCATCTTTCCTCTGTCGGAGATAATTAATCAGGCCTAGTTGAATGGGAGGTGACGTGGTCTTGTGCATCCAGCAGATGTTGTAAATCCATTCAGAGAGAAGTGCCCTCCAGTCCGTTCCTGTCTGCTGCCTTTGTAATGCCGCTTTTCCTTTTCTGGAACAGTGGAGGAAGAGGCAGCACACAGCCCATCCCATATCAGAGCCACATTACAAGGTTGCATGGTTCAATTTGATTCGAGACAACACTTCTAGGGCGCATTTGGCTTGTGGAATTAACAGCGCCGCACCAGTTCTTAAATACTTTATAGGGCCATTTGTTAGGATGAAATTATTTTTGACAAACACCCAGAAATAAAAATCTCAAATGTAGATATTAAAGCCCTTTGCAAATACATTTGGTGAATGGACAAAATTTCCCTGAATTGGTCAGTGCTCAGTTTTCACAAGTGCTCTCTTGAAATAATGTTCACCAATTTCTGATCGTGTCTTAAACTTGAGGGAAACAAAATATTGCATTACAAAACTACTAGTGAAATCTAAAATGTTCTTCCATGGCACAATAGGTACAGCAGTCATGTCTAGCACATATTAAATACATGGATTATGCTTATGTTGTATTAGTTATCAGTTAATCTCATTAGTTTGCTGGAAAACAAGGATGACACATTTTGATCAAGCTCTTTGTTGTGTTCCTGGAAAAGACTGGACACATCATTCCAATGCCAATCCCAATGTGCTGCTGGCTGCACATGTATATATTAAAAATGAATTAATGTTGAAGTACTTAAACTGGAATCAAGAACTATATCAAACTTCAACCAGCTCACTTGTGCTGAGGTCATATCAAGTGCGGCCCCTCACTACTGACGCCACACAAGGACTCTTCGATTGCAATCTCCTTTCTACTTCCTGTATTTCATATTTCTCCATCTCCTCAAAAAAAATAATTGGATTTATTTGGCGCAAACAAGCTTTTCCAGTCAGCCCGTTTTATTGCGTCCACAACGAGGACAGAAACTGATTTGGCTGATTTGATTAACTGAAGAGCTCCTAGGCATAAAAGACGCTGAATTAATTTTACTGACAAACTGTGGTGTGTCGTGTACCGAGCCTGTATGTGCTCTGGTCTGGGTGCACTGATAAGGAAATATTATATTTACGGGACCAACAACGCTGTAATTTACTACCAGTGCATGTAGGCTGACAGTAGGACAGTAATTAAATATCATAAAGTTTGATGGTGCACCTACTTTAATTAAATATAATAATAATAATAATAATAATAATAATAATAATAATAATAATAATAATAGTAGTACATACATACAGCCTATTTGTTTATCTGGTCAAGACAGAGCATGTTAATGAACACACATGGGACTCATGCGTGTAAACACGCCATGATTGATTGTAGCCATGGGCTAATTTCCATCCGTTGTCCCCCACTCATACTCTCTCACTCAACCTGGCCTGTTGTAAATGTGTTTAGTGGTAGGAGAATCGGAGTACCCAGAGGAAACCTCCACAGGCACGGGGAGAACATGCAAACTCCACAGAGAAAGGCCACGTCCGGCCCGGGGATCAAACCGCTACGTCGCCTGCTGTGCCGCCCAATGGAAGATATCAAATTTGTTCACTTCTTTAACTTTTTTTTGTCATAAAAAAAAAGTTCCACACTATATTCATCATCTTGTGGCCATATACTAATTGTATTATTTATTTGTTTATTGCGTCGGACTCGGGACAGTGCATGTTAATGAACACATGGGACTCATGCATGTAAACGGGGCTTCTCAAGGTCAGTTGATATGTGCAAAAAACACATATGTAAAGTGTCAAGATGATTTACTTTTGACTACCTACTTAAGTAGGCAACCAGCTGTCACTGTGACTGGGACACAGCAACATTATTCAGCGATGATCAAATCAGGCAGCCTACTGCACTGAAGGCAACCATTGTCCCCACAACTCACTTTGCTCTAGCCTCTTTCACTTTATTTTTGTTTTTACACAAAAGAGAGTCCCAGTGCTGTCATTGGAATATGAAATATCCCTTTTCCTTGTCACTTACGTTTTAGAACATAAACATGTAAACATATTTCAACATATTTTCATTACAAGCTAAGTTTATTAGGGGGGGAAACGGTCATATACCTCAGGCAACTCAACAGAATAACACCACACATATTTATAGAAAATATGCAAGTCCCCTGGTTCAAGCTACATCTTAGGCTCACAGTTTACTTTCCCAAAGTTAGCGGACACGTTTTTAGTATCAAGTAAAAGCCATTATTCCTCATCTTTTATCTTTGGACCTGCTGCTCAACTTCATAAAACCTTTTTATGAAGATTAAGGAAAAGCCTTAGTGGGCATACATCACTGTCACATGAGTCAGGCTGACCGCTGCTGCTGTTTCATTTTACCAAAGTGACATTCAAACTACACTCCTCACCGTCAAACTGTCCAAGTCTGCCGTAAAGGCCATCCACTCCCACTGAGCAGCGAATCCACCGTGCAGCAGTAAAGATCATAGCGAAGGCTAATATTGTGACAGGAAAGAGGGAAGTGAGCTGAAAGTAGATACAGCGTGTTCAAATAAGATTATGGGCTGTGTGTGTCCGTGCCAGATGTTTCATTGGAGGCACTTCATGAGGTGTGTTCTCCCGGTGGTTATTACATTAGAGGGATGTAAATCTCCTCCACTTGTATGGACATGGCCAATGGGGAAATCTGTGCACAAAGTCAAAAATTCAACATGCTTTCTAAAGTTAGGCAAAAGAATGGTGTCAAAGGCAAAAACGTAACATAACAGTAGAATTAATGTGGTCCATGTGTCCTTGGGCAAGACACTTCACCCAAAATTGCTTGTATGAATGTTGTGTTTGAGTGCGTGATTGATGGTATCCTGGATGGCCAGACTAGTCTTTTCCTAAACTAGGTCTAACTACAACAAGCACTTCCTCTTCACTCTTCTTACACTAACATCGCATGCAGCCTCACACATGTTATTAAGCTTTTGCAGGACAAACTACAAACTACATACTTCTCCCACTATGAGTTAAAGACTATCCATTTCCCAAGAGAGAGTATATCGATGGGTCCCATACTAGCGCTATAGTATTCAAGAGCGCGGGGCAAATTCCATGTAAGAGAAACGTGATCAAAACACCAGCATGTGTGAAAGATAAGAAGAATGCCCTTCTCCTGCATTTAAGTGACACTACGCATATTAAACTGTGATTAGTTTAATATGTGATAGTCAAAAAAGCACAGTGGAAATGATTTGTTATGAACATGAGTGTCCGGCTTGCCGAGCAGGTTGAGGATGGTTAGAGTCACTGAATAATCTAAATGAATTATAGCCGAGTTAGAGGAGCTTGTAAAACTTGCTGTTTTTGATGTTGTATTGACTTGTTTTTTCCCTGGACAGCGCTTTGTGCTCCATCTGGCTGTTGTAAAGTGCTCTACAGAGAAAATTAGATATGATATTTTTGATTTGAAACGTGAAAAGCCCAATATATATCGAATGCATCATTATAAAAGAGTTACAGTAAATACTTGTTGATTGTTTCTCTAAAGAGTGGCAGGCATGGACGACAATCCAGTTCACTTTGAGTCTGGAGGTTTGTGGATACAATCACTTCACTAAGGGACAGGGCTGACAAACAGGCATGACAATGCTTTAAGCGTTTGCTCATGTTTAGGACCTAACTGTAAAATATATCAATGAAATAAATACATTTGAAATACATTTTTAATGGTAAATTAGGAGCAACATGTCTACAAATAGCTATGTGCTGATTTCCAACTTGCACTCACTATTTTGCACCAGTCTTGATAAATGACCCCCAAAATGTACGTAAACTTTCGGCCAATTTAGTCAGCAACATGTGACCTGGGAGAGATTATATAAAGTAGTCCACCTCCAAATGACAACTTGTATTTATTTTTTCTATGTGGCCGATATTACTTTTTTATTTTACAACTTGTGCCGCCAGTGTCTAAGATAAACCTGAAAAAATTCAACTTTGGCTTTGTAAAACAGTAAGTATACTTAGTCCAGTTGTTGATACTTTATCCAGTTCATCAGTAAATGCCCCAGTCTCCTAAAGCTGATCCCATTGTGAGTCTTGGAAAGACAATAACAAAAAAGTTCCCTCAGCTTTTGTCTTCCAAAACATTTTAAAAACAACAAAATGTTCAGTCATAGATATTGATTTACAACCACCAGGCATCAGGTTTTTGAGCCAACAAAACAAAGCACTGACCATGACCGAGAGCGTCCCTCCAACAGTAACCACAGCGCGCCTCCCCGGCCAAGATCAATCACTTATCTCCTGCCAAGTGAATAAGCACCAAACCATTCCTCATTTCCTTAACAGGAAAGGTTGACATTTTTACTGTAACTTGAACTGAGTTGTATTAAGGATTTCAAAATGCAAAATCTTTATGCAATCTTTAACTAGAGTTGTTTTATGTAATTACAATTTTCAGTTAACAGCAATACGTGGAGAATTTGAAAGTTTTTAACACACTGAACATAAGGAAAAGATTCTGCGCTGACATTAATTGTAAGAAGAAATACAGATTTCTTTTAATATATAGGCCTAGTTAAAAAACAGATCACTCATTCAGGATGTTTTTTGCCAAACGCATTGCAAGACTGAGGTATGGTTTTGCTTTTGCAGGTGTGCATGTAATCCCAAATGAGTCTTGTTTAATGCTTGTTCTAATCAGCTAAGCCTCCCACCAGACGTCCCCATTACTTAATTTTGGTCATTTTCTTCTCACTAAACCTCTTCAATCACATAAATCTCCAATGTAAACACCATGAGCGATGTATTACTTGAAATGTAACCACATGCTCACCACTACAATAATGGATTAAGGCATTAAAGTGCAACTCATTTCTTTCTGCGCCCACATTCATCACGGCTAATCAATGGCACGTCTTTGGCTCGACAATGGCACGGCTTCCTGATCAGTCCACTCTCCTTTCATGCAATATGTATTAGCGTTGAAAAGTTATCGCGGGTTAATATTAAAGACCGAGATTATAAGGGAGCCGTGCCCGCTAAAGGTCGCTGCCATCAGGCAGAGTGACATCTGAAGAATGGTAATGTGCCCGGTTCAGATATAGCTCAATAATTAAAGACAGTTTCTTCAAAGAAAAGCAGCGCAGCCCCCGGAACAGGCATTGTGTCTGGAAAGCTTTTAACCCCCAGCTCCATCATCACTGAATCATGATGAGAAATAGAAATGCCAAATCTTGATAGAGTAGCGCTTCCTGTACAACACATACTAGTCTACCTCTCTGGAGCTTCATTGAGGATTCGCCATTCATCATTATAAAGTCACCGCAGTCAAAACTCTAGGATGTGTTTTAATGCTGATGTTAAAACCTCTGAAAAACAGACCTCCACTCAAGCTAGATACAGTATGTGACCTCCCTCAATAGTCCTACAAGAAAAAAGATTTGAACAGCTACATTTTTCCTGTTTCAACTTGCAAGGCTTTTAAATGAAAAGTGACTCACTTTGAATATATTGCCAGACAAAGGGTTTGAAAAAGGTACAGAATGAAAGAGAAAAACAGGAAAACTCACCGTAATTGGTCTATCCATACATATCTCTGGTTATATTTTCTTAAATCGCCACCTGTCAGCGCTAAATGAGCGGTGAATGGATGGGAGAATGAGGGGAGAGAGGGCAGTCGAGGCTAAGCAAGGCTTTAGTGTGATGGGGTGATATGCAAAGTTTCTGCCGTTTGTGTAAACTTTATACGTTGTTGTTGCCTAATCAGGCTTTAATACAATGACCTGCAAGAAGGAGCATCTTTCCTATTACTTTTGGTCAATGTGTTGTTTAAAAAGTAAATAACAGCTATACTGTATATATATATATATATATATATAATATATATATATATTATATATATATATATATATATATATATATATATATATATATTGTTCTTGCCAGCTCAATGGCAAGAACAAATCCCGGGCAATAAACAGCTAAGCCCTGCCAGTAATCAGATACCCTGCAGGAATAATAAGCTGGCCAAAGGATGAGATACAGACCACAAAGGATGAGATACAGACCACAGATGTTAAGACACGAAAGCTCCTAACCATGCATGGAGGGTTCCACCCCAAATCCATCACCCTGAGACTGTACACTAGCCGTAAGGAAGGAGGCCGAGGACCAGTGAGCGTGAGAGCCACTATCCAGGATGAAACATCCAAGTACATCAAGGACAAGGCTCCAACAGATGACGTGCTCAGTGAATGTCTTAGACAATGGGGAACAGAAGATGAGGTGCTGGAGGTCCCGTCATGGGAGGACAAGCCCCTACACGGGATGTACCACTGAAACATAACTGAAATGGCGGATATCAAGAAATCCTACCAATGGCTAGACAGAGCTGGCCTGAAGGACAGCACAGAGGCACTCATCATGGCTGCACAGGAGCAGGCCTTGAGCACCAGAGCAATAGAGGCCCAGATCTATCACACCAGACAAGACCCCAGATGTAGACAGTGCAAAGAGGCCAATGAGACAATCCAGCACATAACTGCAGGGTGTAAGATGCTGGCAGGGAAAGCTTACATGGAGCGCCATAACCAAGTGGCTGGCATAGTGTACAGGAACATCTGTGCAGAGTATGGGCTGGAAACCCCAAGGTCAAAGTGGAAAACACCTCCACAGGTGGTAGAGAATGACCGAGCCAAGATCCTGTGGGACTTCCAGATACAGACGGACAGAATGGTAATGGCAAACCAACCGGACATTGTGGTGGTGGACAAAGAGCAGAGGAAAGCCATGGTGGTTGACATAGCAATACCAAGCGACTTCAACATCAGGAAAAAGGAACACGAGAAACTAGAGAAATACCAGGGGCTCAGAGAAGAGCTAGAGAAGGCCTGGAGAGTGAAGGCATCAGTGGTGCCCGTGGTCGTTGGGGCACTCGGAGCAGTGACCCCAAAACTGGAGGAGTGGCTCCAGCAGATCCCAGGAAATACATCAGACATCTCGGTCCAGAAAAGTGCAGTTCTAGGAACAGCAAAGATACTGCGCAGAACCCTCAAGCTCCCAGGCCTCTGGTAGAGGACCCGAGCTCAGAGGAAAAAGAGACCGCCCGCGTCTTCCAGAAAACACAGGACTTTAACCATTGCGTCATTTATGGGGTTTGATTAAAGAACGCGACGAGCTGCATCCGAAGCGCAATTGCTTGTTCATTGAAACCACCTGAAGTAACCGTCAGAGGTCAGTGCGCACGGACAAACGCGCAAAGTCTGTCTCTCTCTCTCTCTCCATTGAGCATTCCTTCCTGGCAAGTACTTCTATTCCCTAATGAAGTCCACAAGAGGAGAGCATTAATAATGAATCCAGAGCTAAGACTGAATACACATTTCCGCTTTTGTTAACCCGGTTTCAAAGAGCCCCCACCCTCACCCCTTTATTGTGTGGATATTAGATATTAACACCGACGGCGCGCGTTGTGTCACAGGCACACTGTAGGTGTTCCAAAAAAAAAAAATCAATATTCCAACTTAATTCCGTGACACTGACAGGCTGCACTGCTGGATGGAGCGCAGTTTGGCCACACTGAACGAGGCGCATTGAGTTGCCTTGTGTGTGAAATGTGCGGTATAAATAAAGTTGCCTTGCCTTGCCTTGCTTTGCCTAAATGACAATACGCGCTTGTGAAACTGCCATGAATGGTTTTGATGGAGCCTATACATTCTATGCACAAGTATATGCTCAAACTTAACACTTTCAACGCGAATCAACACATGAAGGAAAGACCAATTTGACCGGTCGCTAATTAGTTTACGCGTAATATCCCCCCGAATTCTGGACACTGGAGGCAAGAGACATTCAATTAATAGATTGTCCAAACAAATGTTAATTGCGTTGCTAATTGAATAAAAGCAAGCCGCCCTGCTTACCCCAACTCGTGAAGAGGCACAGAAAAACTCCCCAGGGATCCATGTCTCGGTGCGCGCTGATGAATCCTTCACTTTACGCGGAACTGTGTGGCTATGCTGTGCGTTTCTCCCGTGGCGGCGGACGGTGTCCTGCTGTGGGCTACATGTGGAGGAGAGCGTTGGCGCGAGTTGAACAACCTGTGAATACAATCCCGCAGTCTTCCCCGTAAAAGAAAAAAAAAAAAAAAGAAGAAGGGGGGAAAAAAATCCACTTGCGTCACGGTCCCGTTACAAGGCGCGATAATGTGAGGGTTGAAAGTTGCCGTGCGTGTACTGCGCGGAGCAGAGAGTGGAGAGTGGAGAGTGGAGCTCACTGCTGGAGAGATGCTCAGCGCTGAATGAACGGGAGATGGAGGGAAGGGGGGCAGCGGAGGCGCGGGGCTAAGAGTGACACGGGGAACAAGGCGTTAGTGTTTTAACCATAGGGGATGAAATGCAAAGTAATTTGTGTTTGTGTGAGACTGCATTTGTTGCAGCCATAACCAGGGATTCTATGGTGATGATGCCACATGTCAATGGCCATGAACAAAAATCTGTGCCTGTGTTATAAACCCTCAATGAACGGCATGAATCGGTTTACTCTTGTTTCGTGAAAGGGATGACAAAGAGAAAGGGGGAAAAAAACATCATAAGTAACCTATAATTGGATAGGGACAACAAGCAGGATGCTCATAGGCTAGATAAGATGTAAATGAGTCGAGGCATCATGGAATATGGACCGGTTCTTTGAGATGAGCTGAGAAGTGGACATTTAGGGGCTGGACATAACAAGAAAGAAGAAATACTGTGGCTGTTGTTGAAAGTTAATTAAAGTTATCAAAAGGGAAAGACAAAGCAGAGACAGTGGATCAAGGCCTTGTGAAATGTAGCCAATTATAATATGAAAATTCAATAAAGGTGAGAGTTTTTAACTGTATCTTAAGAACTTGGATAATCAGCGGCATTTTCCTGAAAGCACTCTGAACATAAGAGCTTTTCAAATAATACTGTCTGTAATGTCTGTAAATTATAGTGCGAAGAAGAAGAAGGAGGGGGAAAGCAGAGCACAGGAAAATGTGCCAGGTTAAAACAGATTGAGACTGAGTGTTGCTTTGTACAAGTATAAAACGCTTTCCCTCAGACCCTCACTGACAGGAAGGCCCACGGTTGTCACTGCAGCATTCCAGGCCTTTGTTGCTCCTTCGCTGTTCACTCACTAGAAACGGATGCTTATTGATTTCTTTCCCTCCAATGGTGTGAATATAAGTTTGTGTTTGTTATTATACGTCCAGAAGCCACTCATAGGAGGGTGCGTCAGCGGGCCGATGTGCATTTGAAGTTTGTTGACTTGGCCTTTCAGTGTGTCTCCATCGCGACCGCTCCAAATGGAGTTTCCATGTGATGCTTGCAAACAAAGCTGCTGAGGAGTAGATAACAAAGACTCACCATGTTGGAACAGCGTGAGATTTACTGTATGTGTGCGTGCTCCGGGGCCCAAAAGGATGATCCAGCTGAGGACAGACTGAAGAGCCATTCCCGCTGCTGCCACACTGTTATCTTAACTGCCATTCTACGCCACTTACATCAATTCTAAATGTTTAGTGCTATAACGCTTGTTTCAAAGTTTTTCGCCGAGAGCCTAAATTGGAACTGTAAAATGCCTTTACGCCTGGATGACTGTAATTTTAACTCCCTAACAAGCTTGCTAGGAGGATATTTGGAACAATATACTACACATTCTTCGGGGACTCTCAGTGCTTAAACATGGGGAGATAGGCTCCAGAAATGCTTTATGAATCTTTAAAGCGTTCCCCCAGTGCTTTAAGGAGCCTTTCGCTAAAGGACATATTTGCAAACTGCATTTGTAATTCAAGACAAGTCAAAATTCAGCATGACTGAAAAGACTCCTTTGACATTTTAGTGCGAATTAGTGGGAAGATGCTGATTTGCTTCCTAACCACTTTAAGCGGCAAGTTGTTCTCAGGGGATGTGTCGAACTGAGGGCTTTGTCTTTGTTGCCCCAGAATTAGCAAAAATGTAACTGTTGCAAGCTGATTCACCCGTTTATTTAAAAATAGCTGATATATCCCTCCAAAAGCTTTCTCACGAAAGGTAAATATTGCGCTTTCAGTCACTGCTTCTGTATCAAATCTTCAATATGCAAACCGAGCCGTGCTTACACACAAGAGATACACAGCGTTCAGCTCTGGCTGCAGGCAAAGGCAGCATTGATTTCCTATTTTAGCGTGCGGCAGCGGTGTGGACACAACCTTAATGAGGGATTAGTTATTGTACCCGTAATCATCGCTGTGTCAAAGTGCCAGAAATAGATGATGAAGAGCCGCTTTGCAAATATTTGTTGGACTCATTTGGTCTCCCGACGGATTCTGCCAATTTTTTCACTTCCAACTCGTGCAGTCCAGGCCTCGTGGTCCAGTTTGCTTGTGTGCATCAAAGGGGACTGTTGGTGGATATTTCTGTTTTTGTTCCAGGACGCTTTAGATCTCCTTCTTTCTCGTCGTCAAAATGAATGCTTTTATTTGACTTCCTCCCTCTATATTTGACATTCACTATATGCTGCGTAACTCGGCAAATAACTTTTGGAATTTACATATAAATGTGAAATGTTACAGGGGGCATGATCTTTAAAAGTTCAAAAGTATATCCTCCTAAGTATGTTTTATTTTTAATTATTATTTGAATGTCAATGGTTCTAACTAGTAAGTGATACATGCTGAGCTGGGAGCCTTTGGAGCGTGTAGTGGAGTAAACAATAGCAGAGTTCAGAAGGGAATAACAGTGACATTTACAAAGACACAATGGCTTGATGTGGCGGGAATTTTTAGTACAAAATAGTAATAGTGTGTTTACTTTGGAGTCATTTCGGAATAGCAACATTAACATAATAACAATGACGACACATGAACAAGGTCAGTAAAACACTGGCTGTATTATAGGACAGGATAGTATTGTATATTGTAAGAGGGGGTGAAGAACACGGAGGGACATTCAGCAAACTGTAGCGGTAGGAGTCAAACTCAAAGAGGAAAAAAATACAGTTTTACATAGGGTACATAGGGCGTTAAGGTGGCTCACTGGTGGAACATCTGCTACTGAACGAGAGAGGTGTGTTTTATTCCAAGCTCCAACAAATATTCAATACTCAAAAAACAAAAAATGAGAACACATGATTTGGGTAACGATTTTGGCTTTACATTATATGGCTCAAAAACGACCTCACTATAACAACTAGTTAGGCAGGGTGAGGGCTTGCTGGTGGGGGTCTACTGCCCTCTACCAACTGGCCATATTACACCCTGGCTTTTTAAGGCACTTCACTAAACCAGGCAAACAACAAAAATAATAAACAATCACAACCATTGTTTTACAGTGGAAATGGGAATGTCAATAATAATGGGTCGTGTTGACTATGTAATACTTATTATAACTAAATTAATAGTCAATTAATAGAATGGTGACTGGTGTTTATAAGTAATGATTGGATATGGTTATTAAGTGAATGGGAAAGAGAATTAAGAAAAAGGTACAAATTGTAAATGAAATAAAAAATAAAATGTTTATATATATATTGGTAATCAGCACTTCTATCTCCATGTTATGTCTTTCTTACTTTGGAAATCTTGTAAACATCGTGTGATTTTCTTTTTGTAAAACATGAAATGTTTTCCTTTAACAATGTTGCTATATGTAAAGTTAACGCGGACAATTGTAATTGTACAATTTAGGAATGTGTAAAGTGTTATATTGTATGTAAACATGAGCTATTGTATTACTGTATCCGGAATGTAAATACATTTTGAGTATGGGGGTAGGCACTTAAAAGCTTTCTTGCTTCTGCCTACTCCTTTTGAGTTTTTTTGTTTTTGTTACTTTATTTATTTTTTGCACTGTAATAATATTAATGTAAATAATCACTCAAATAAACCCAATCAATCAATCAATCAATCAATCAATCAATCATCATGAGCTTGGGTGTTTGCTGTTCAAATATTCTCCCAAAACATTTGCAGCAATAACAGTGGAGTTACAATATCCAGGTGTGTTTGTCCAAGCGAAATCCTCCCCTTTCAATTTCAATTCTAACTGCATTCCTCCGTCATCTTAATTGCTTTTCTGTTTTGCTTTTTGCTTCATTTGAAGAATCACAGCTCTCTGTACTTTTCTGAAGCCACGTTTACAGCTTTTTCCTTGTGCCGAAGAGTAAACAACTTTCCCCGGCTGGCATATTTGTCACTCAGAGCACGCTGCGGTACATACAAAGTTTTAAGTTTAGTCATATCAGTTGCTGCATTTTGTTACTCTGCCGCTGTCACTCAATCATCTGGACATGTGGAGTGCTGAGGAATGAAATCCCGGCAATTCCTGTATTGATTTCTTCCTCATTGACTTGTACATAGTGTATGTGTTTGCAGGGAGACGGCGGCGAATGACTACCCTTTGAATAATGCGTTTGCTAGAAAGAAAAAAAAAAAAGTAGCTCATGTTGCACACAGTAATGAAGGGGCTTGCTGACATGTGTTGCAGGGCTTCAGTCTTCGCCTCTCATAGAGCCCATGAGAGGTGAGGACCAGGGCTAACATGTGGGTACGCTCCGAACCCAGTGATGTCATGGCTACTGTGGATGGAAACACTGCAGCGGTTGTAATGGCCTGACCCCTGGGACACTTCCTTCTCTCTCGAGCTTCCTGTTCCCAAGAGATCAGTCAGTCAACGTGGGAGAGACTTCAGAAAGGCTGGTAGGAATGGCATGGGGTTGCTTTTGAAGACGCCTTTGAGCACCTGTGAGTCTTTGGGGTATTTTTCCTCTCAAAGTATTTTGAATTGTACTTGTACATATTTCAAGATTACTTTTTGTAGAGTGTTCCCCCAAGGGTCGGGCGGACTGGCTATAGCCTGTCAATCATAGACTAGGCTTCCACTTTTTATTTCTAATATACAAAAACCAGCGCGGTTTAAGATATGATGTGTACCCCAGTGTAAAGCACATTCAGATTCTGATAAGTGTCTGAAATCATTTAAACTTACAGACCATCACTTTAACCTCAGATTTTAAAAGTGACACGATTTTTTATTTTTAAACATTTCATTACAAATTAAGTCAATGCAACAGGTCTAAAATAGTTAGTTTCCCCCATATGTGTTCATCTACATATTTCACACCTTCACAATGAACATATTGTATCGAAACATACAGTGGCATACAGCCTTTTTTCCTTTGCGCCAAATTGAGCTCACGCAGCGCCAGACTGAGTGGCGGGCATTGATACAGACTCTCCCCGACAACAGATGGTGCGTCTCTAGGTTATGTTACTGCTGTGTAAACCGATGCCTGGATGTGACTTAAACCTGATTCTGACCACATGAGCATTAGATAAGGGCGTACTCAGTGTCTCATGTGTGTTCTCGGAGAACGCAAACATCTTGCGGATTAATCAAAGGATACTAATTGGAATAGCCAAGCCAGGTGAGGATGAGTACCACATGCATGCTTTGTCACAATGGAGAAGCTGTGGCTCGTGAGGTGCCATCTGTAACGTTGTGCTCAGCCAGGCAGCCTTGAATTCAACCTCCTTGCTTCCATGCTGGTTAGCGGTGTAACTGTTAATGGAAGTAAAAGACACATTTGTAGGTGCCATACCGAAACTATGAAGTGTTTGTGATTGGACACGGTGAGTGCAAATGTGCTGGTTGATCTCTAAAACTTGAAATAGTGTGGGAAAAGTTCAAATCCTTTTATAGTTCAAGGGTAGGGTTGCAATCTGTACCACTGTATTGCGCAGTAATGTGCATCGGTGCTAACGCCAGACTAAAATCACAAGTGATATTTAGTCTGGGGACCACCAATTCATTTTCTCGTAGGAGAGGTGTGGTTTACGATTGTCCATAGCCGTTTATTGGGCGCTACGAATGTTCTTCATGCGTCTGCACGTAGCCATAGCCAATCGTATCCGATGACGTATGACGTACCAGCTGTAAACGTTCGAGCTAGACTATTTAGAACACGGTCTAAAGCTTGATTGAAAGATGGCATCGCGTCTGCTGCTGTCATGTTAGATCCGTAAATAAACTTTTTTTTTAATCCGTAAACAAACTACAAGCTTCCGTATGTCGAATAACGCGTCATCGTCTTACCATCCCTCCTCGTTCTGTGATTGGTCCCCAAATCCAAGCGAAAATTTCGGCCATGGTCCCCAGGCTGTTGTGAAGTTCGAAAGGATTTGAGCGCACACAGCAGTCTGGCGTTAGCCAGGCTACATCTGTGCCTAAAGTTACTGAAAATAACACATTTCATTCTGTTTTTTATGCAGGCTTTATTTTGAGAGAAAGGACAGAATGGCGCAAAAGAGTTTTGCTTCTTATATTGTAAATCTTCTTATCTTCTTTTGTATCTTCTTTTGATTATACAGCCCTACTAAGATATCAAACGTTGTCTTTGTGTTTGTCTCTGTGGTAAGTCTATGGAGGTGAGTGGGTTATCTCAAATACATCTCAGTGTCTTTCTGACTGGAGGTTACCAAAAATAATCAGCCAGCACCTGGATCAACAGTCTGAACACTGACAGAAGCTGCTAATGCTTATTGTGGAGAGGTTTCTGCGTGTGGGCGTGAGCCAATGTCGTTTTAAGCTGAGCAGATGTTCGTGGGAAGTGAGGCTGCGTTGAAGCTCCACTCGCCCCTCCAGTGTTGAAACAACAGTGTTAACCTCCACACAGGCTTTATTTGTTTCACTGCTGCAAATGTACAATAAGAATTGAATTTTAAAACATATTCACGGCAGCGAGTAACAAGTTAACTTTTTTCTTTTTCACTGGTTTTGTTCTTTGTCAGTTTAATAGTTGTAATATGTTGGAGATTATGTTGTCATAACCACCTGTTCTTTCACTATCTTTATTTATTTTTTTATTAGACTCTTTGAGAAATTAATAACCTGTTTTTCAGGGGAGAACTGGCCCCAGGGAGGACCTTTTTGTTTTTGTTTTTTGTGTTGCATGTGTAAGTCAATATTTCACTGCATAAGTACATTTTGTTAGCATTAGCCACTAACTATCCTAACATTAGCCACCATTACCTTACGTTCATAATTCAAATAAATTCCTAATCTCCACTACAGTCCACGGTGTTCAGTGTTCACTGGGTTTATTTTTTATTGCCTCAATTGCATACTACAGAATACTACCTTAATGATTTTGTGACCTCGCGATATTGCAACTAATCTAATATTGCAATAACAATAATTTGGTGGTATATTGTGCTGCCCTGTTTCAAAGCAATCAGATTTGGCTATTGCCATTTTAAAACTAAAGCTTTTAAACTGACAAGACTCAACATTTAATATAATTTGTGTGTTGGAGGTGGGTAGGCTCCTGTCTTTGCGGTGACTTATGTGTTAAGGTGACCCCTCGTGGCCTGTGTGCTGGTGGGTCATTGATGTTGCATATGCCAGTGCCGAATGTCCGTCTCGTGGGAATAACACAATTAGCCAAATTAGAAGACAGAACCTGCTGGGCTCAAAGGTCAGGGGGTGAACTCGGGATGTTTTCCAGGGCTGTTTGTAAAACAGCCCGGTAGCTTTGTTTTTCCTAGAAACCCATTTCTCTTCGCCGTTATGTGTGAGCAGACCGCCACGCATTCATTTCTTACTTGTCAAAGACAGAACAAGGGGCTAACTACACAAAACGCACACATGGCTTAATTTCTTCGGCATCAAAAACATACCTGTCTTCATCGCCCAGTTCACATCATTTCCATAATTTATTCTATCTCTTACTCTTTGAAGTCATCAACACTTTCATTTGGACTCAAAGCAGCTGAGGTTGCAAATCACCCAGTGTCTTTATTCAATAGAATACAGCACAGAAATGTGGCCTCAGTCTCGTGCATGGAAATGTATTGCAATTTTTAATGAGCTTTGGAGTTGTCAAAAATTAAGTATTTGAACGTGTGACGTGAGACTGTGCGTTGTTTTTGTTTTTTACCTGCTTTAATTATTATATTGAACAGAAGTTTGAGTTTGTTGTCAGTCCAAGGAATCAATACAGCTGAACATGCCTTGATATTGATAGAAGCGGATGCTTCTCTCACTACGTTTACATGCAAAGTCTAATCCGACTAGGCAAAAGATTCAACTCCAATCCGTTTTCTCCCTAAACCTGTCAAACCAGTCCAGGCCAGCAGGGGTTAATGGCTATACGCACATTTCCGGTTCACCTTTGGCTGCTATGCTGTTTTTAGCAGAGAGCTAGCCCAGTTCGCCCTATTTAGCCCAAGGTGCTTTCAGACCAAACTGCTGTTTTGGGGTTAACTGTGATGTCCTACAGATTTTTAACTAAATACTCACAGTTTGCACCAGGGTTCCCCTCGTGATAAAGCTCAAAAAACATTAATAAAGAGGCCAATTAGCACACACCAGCTAACAGCTAATGTTATTTGACACTATGCAACGATAGGCTACGGCCTTTTTGTGTAGGAGAATTGTGTAATAAACTGTAAAGTTAACAAGCACAGCTGAAAAGGCTGCTTTATATGTAGCTGGTGGTTATAGTTTTAGTTTTCATATGATCGATCAGAGCTAATCTTAGCTGTGTCTCATGGCCCAACACACATTCTCCGCTCTTATGCAGCCACAAAAGTTAGCTAGTAGTGCGTGGTTTTGTTGAACATCTGCAGTAGTCCATTAGAAGGGGCTAGCATGATGTTTTCTGACGATATGTTGCCATTAATCCCGATCTAATTTGATTTGATTTAGAGATTACATGCAGCTCTAATCCGATCGGCTGAGGGGGGAAAGTCGGATCATGCCCCCCCCAATTGAATCTGTCGGGTTTGCATGGGTTTGGGCGATCCTGTTCTGGTCTGAATAGGTGAGAGATTCGATTCCTTTCGTCATGTAACCGCAGTGTATGTTAACAATATCCATTCCTCCAGGATCTGAAACTTATGAATGACTCTGTGAGTCTTGTGAGAAACTCATTGTCTGGAATCACGTGACATGATGCAATGACGGTATGTTATAAAATGTGGTTGAAACTTGCAATTTTGATGATTATTGTGAATTTTTCAACAAAACAATTCCGAGCAAGGTCGGATATTATGTCTTTTGTGCCACAGGAAGCTTCCAATAACTCCTGCAGAAATGAGTAGGATGGCACTGTTTCAAAGATGCATGCATTATTGTGGATAGTTAACAGTTTTCTGTTAGACTGGGTTGTGTATGGGCCTGTGTGTTTGGAAATAATATAAATGTGTGATGTTCAGAATAGAGATGTAATGCATTATGTTGGTGGTGTTCTTTATTGTCCCCGTTGGGAAATATGTCCTCTGCATTTCATATTATATGATGTATTGTATATGGAATTATTGTCTTATTCCTTGGGCTAAACCAAGTGATCATGCACTCAGTATGCTGCTCCCTGGTGTTACACAGGAACATGTCTGGCTTATACCGACCTGAGGTTTTTATGAATTTTTCACTCTATTTTGTCCGATTGTAAATGTTGTGTGCAGTATATCCATTACCACATGAAATATAGATGAAGGTTATGGCAGAGGGATACCACATATTCAACTTCTGTTCCATGTTACAAATGAAGATTTTACTCTTCTTTGTGCTGTCCACGGATACCTTAAAAAGAGCAAAACAAACTCAAGACTCGCCGTCTCTTTGTTTTCATGCAAATTACCTGACTCCGGACAGCACCGCGTGTTCAAACGCTGGAAGGGAAGTCTTTTAAATGTTCGTCAACACTACTCTAAACAAACCTAATAACACGCATCAGTATAGATGACCAGGATTCGGAAAAGTACGTCACGAAGATTTATTGTTCCTAACAAGATCATCTAATTCACAGAGCTCTGTTCCCCAGATTGTCCCTATCCATTCTGCTCTCCAGTCTCCCGTTAACAATGGGAAAAACTGCTAATCTGGGGGTAGCAGAGTATACGTCACATTTTCCCAGCATGCAATATTTTGAGCCTAAACTACGTCGTCGTTGTTTCCATTGGTTCCCAAGCCGTCATGTGATGTTTGGCTCCGCCCTCCGCGGCCATTTTATGAGTTCATTCTCTCCCACATGTTTTCCTCTTTTCCTGGGAGGGGGTCTTTCCTTTTGTTCTTTTCTCACACCTCCCCCCTCGGATCTGTAATTTTCCTCTGTAATGAAGAACTGCAAAAACACTTCGTACAACTTTGATTAACATTCCTAAATAGCCATAAGGGCAACACATCACATAAAAATATTATACTCTTCATAACCCCTTTCTGACCTCGCTAGAGGTCATTCAAACCATAATATTTGTAGTTCACAAAAGTACAGCCTGTATCAAAAAAATCGAAGTACAATTTCCAACAGTATAATACCAAAATAACATTCCCACTTTATATTGTGCATACTCAACCAGCTGTTGAGTAGTTTCAAAACTTTCTCTCTCTTCCCAGATATAGCTTCCGCTTACAAATCTTTCCATGCGGAAATTAAATGGTTTTGTACTTCATGTCAACAATACATTTCACTCCTTCCGTCCCTTTGGGACCGTCACTGATTGACACAAAAATAAACATTCCTGCAACACAAAGCACAACAAAACACAGCAACACTAAACAGTGTTGTTTAGTTACAATCACCACCACTGTTTTCCATCCCAGCCTTATTCGATGTTGTTCCATTCATATTTCAAGGCCTTCTGTACCCTTTTCAAGTACAGGCTGGGAACGCCCCCTTCTGACGGTTCCATTGTCTCGAGCTCCGTGTCCCCCAGGGGCGCACAACTCACCACATAAATGCCCCCAGTGGAACCCAGAGCCCTGGAGACCATGCTGCGAATGAGAGGCACAACAAAACAAAACAAAATACAACAAAACAAAAATACAATACCTATAAAAATACCCACCTTTTGAAGAATGTGGATCCAGGAACCGGAATTTAACCAATTTAGCCAGGTCCACTGAGGACCCTGGTCTTCTTGAGACTCGAGAAAGTCTTTTAGTTCCTTTACTCTATTTCTAATGGCCGTCCAATTGCCAGTATCGTCGGGGATATATGTACAGCAGTGGTCAATGCCCACTGCTGCGCACATACCACCCTGTTCAGCATACAGGGCGTCTAACGCCACTCTATTTTGCATCGCCACAGCAGCCACTGCTTTAAGTTCTGGACTCCGTTCCATTTGGCCCAAGATACCATCTATTACCTCAGTTAGGTCCTCCAGGATCCACCATACCTCATTTAGACGCTGCATGGAGGCCGCCACACCGATCATAGGGACCAGAGTGGCGAGCAATCCCCTCCCATCTCCGAACAGGGGCTTACGACCACCGTTATCAGAAAAGGGACGTATGATTGACCGAGAATACGGTCTCCTACTTTCAGCATTGCTCTTCTTACCATGCCATGTTTATGTATGTTATGATGTCTATATTTTTTACGGCTTTTGCATTAAAGTGTCTGCAACTACTATAGATGAGGGCTTAAGTCGAGCTAGGGTACAAGTCCCGCACCAATCAACGGGAAGGGTCAAATAACTATTACTTCCACACAACCAAACCTGTCCAACCGGGGTGGGGAATCCCCACCTCGGTGGGACGGGGATCCATGGAGAGTAAGTTAGGGTCTTTTGTACTAACTTGGTCCATGTGGTATGATTCAGGGGCCACCGTTGCCCTATGACCATACAGTCACTACACTTTAGTTCAGTTGTATTCACTAACTCACTATGAAGCTTAGCCACTCTAGTGGCCCATGTTTCTTCCCTGTTAGTAAACCCATCACCCAGGTAGTCCAAACAGGGTGTTTTACCCAGAAGCCAGTCACCCTTCCTGCATTCTCGCTTAAAACAGAAGGGCGCCACCAGCTCTTCTCTAAAATGTGTTGATCCTGCAAATTGCAGGCCCTTTTTCAGGGTTTCATTGGTCTTTACTGTCCAATTCATGGGCTGTATCCAATTCGAAAGATTGGCATACTTTGTATAAGATTCACACCCAGGGAGGACGGTACGGTTACCTCGTCCCCACTGATAGTGCCATAACAGGCAAACATGAGCTGTTGCCGAAATAGGTACTGGGACTGTAGATGGTACGTCCGCAGCATGGTGGGGCCTGAAGGAGCACACCCAACAGGGCGTGGTTGAATTAGTTACCTTGGCTGTATATCTGGCTAATTTTACCCATTTATTTTCTCCTGGTTCATGACCCCCTGTGATAAGAGACCGTCGCTTCCTAGACCCATCTCCTTCTGTGGGAACAAACATATTAGTTACATCATAAATTTCAAATTTCAAAACATCATTTTTTCTTCCTCTTTTTTCCCACGTTTTTATCGCATTTTCTGTACAATGGGTGATCCAGTCTAGGGTGTGTTGGTCCGGCACGGCACCTCTCATTTTTACCAACACTATACCTGCCTCGTTGCAGTAGATAACCAGGTTTTCTCCTGGTGTTTTACCTACATTTTTGCATACTTCATAAAGAGCCAATTTCAATCTTTTAACGGGATGTCCTCTGACTCGTCCCTCACAACTATAGAGGTCATCTATTATTAAGACTGTTGGTATTATGAGCAAGCAAAGAGCAAGTGTCAGGCCCCACACCCCATATGGACACCTTAAAGGTCCTGGTTTCAAGACCCAGGCCTTAAGTTCATATTGTTTAGTCTTTTTGATGTCTCTGTGACCGTCGGGGTTGGGGTTGATGTCCCCCACCCCCTTCAGTGGGGCCTTTAGACCCACTACCATATTTGTCAGGCTGTGTCAACCGTCTGGGATGTGTATCAGTCCAATGTAAGCCTGATTTCTCAGAACAGGGCTTCAAGTGTGACCAATGGTACCAGTTATCACGCCCCGCTACTTTAACTGCAGTGGCAGTCCTTTGAGTCACTTCAAAAGGTCCTAAGTATCTTGGAGCGTCCCACCGGGTCCTATTGTGGTTCTTAATGTAGACTTGCGATGGTAAACCAGCTGTGTAGTCAGAAACATTGGTGTCAGTTGCCACAATAGGTGTTAATTCTTTCAAAAGTGATTGGAGAGCCTCAAAATACGGTCTGAACTGGAAAATATTAATGACCTCAGGCAGGGGCGCTGAGTTAGATTTAGGCAGGCAACCTGGCATTGCCCTACCAAACATCAGTTCAAAGGGAGTGAAGTTAGTGGTGTTATTTACAGTGGACCTAAGATGAAGCAATGCAACTGGAAGTGAAGACAACCAAGTGGCTTTAGGGTTGTCTCGCAGCATTTTAGCAAGTACGCTTTTCAGGGATCTGTTCATTCTTTCTACCTTAGCGTTACCTTTAGGGTAGTAGACACAGGAGAATGATTTGTTAACCCCCAAGAGAGAGCAAAGAGTTTTAACATCATGTGCTGTGAAGTGAGTACCTGAATCACTATGCAACTCCGAGGGCACCCCAAAAACAGGGATCCATTCTTTCAACAATACAGCCATCACTTCAGCTGAGCTTTCTCTTTTACAGGGGAAAAACGCCGGCCATCCGGAAAACGTGTCTACTATACCCAGCAGAAAGCGCTTACCTTGGTGTGGCACAAGCATATCTGTAAAGTCAATTTGGATCACATCACCAGGGAAACGTCCAATTTTCACAGCACCCGCACCTCGTTTATGATGGGGGTGTGGATTAAACATGCCACACACCTGGCACGCACGAACGAAGTCCTTACAGAGTAGCAGGGGTGCCTTATAGAAATAGTATTGTTCCAGGATACGGGACATGGCCTTCGGGCCAAGGTGATTAACGCCATGTAATTCTTCCAAAACACTTTGTTCCATGGATGGGGTCAAAAACGGCAGGCCATTTGGCCCACGATACACACCATCAACATAAGCGTCAGCAAGACGATGTTGTAACCAAAAATCTTCACCGTATTTGTCATGATGAGAACGACAGTCAACAGTACTCAAGAGTCCCTGAAAGGTGGGAATCTTTAAGAAGGGCTTCCAAAAGGTGTCTAAATGAAACTTAAGATGGTGTGCCCTTCCGGGCGGCAAAGTCTCCGCCAGGGTTCCCAAGCTATCCCACACTTCCCAGGGCATCCAGAGATGACCTGAGTCTGTCAGTGCAACCTCATGACCGTCAATAGTAGCAATTTTGACCCGCTCATCTGAGACCAACTGTAAAGGTTCCAAAAGTTGAGATTGAACAGTTTCAATTAACATCAAGGCATCACAATCTCCATCAGTGGGAGCATCAAAATGATAACCACCAGCCACTTTGGCCGCCACATCTGCCGCCCTGTTGCCAATGGCAGTCATAGTTCCTGCTTTCGAATGGCCCGGAACCTTCACCACCGCCACCGCAGCAGGGAGCAACAGACAGTCAGCCACTTCTTCACAAAGCTCTTTATGGGCTACAGGAGTGCCCTTAGCGGTCAAAAAGCCGTTTCTTTTCCAACACGACAAGTCGCGCAACACTAGGCCACACACATAAGCTGAATCGGTGTAGATCGTGACACGCTGACCCGAAGCAACCTCCAAAGCCAACTTCAAAGCCATCAACTCCGCATACTGAGCCGAGGAGCCACCATAGGGGCCCCAGCTGGAAACTATGCGAGTGTGGTCCGGTGGCGAGAGTTCAACAACTGCCGCCCCAGCTGACAGGGACCCGTCCGGCAGCCTATGACAATGACCGTCAGTGAAAAGCAAGCGAGAGTCTGGTAAAGGTTGATCAGATAGGTCTGGCCTAATCCGAGCTTGAGATTGAGAGAAAGACTCACAACAATGTGGGGAGCCAGTAAGGGTCAGCCCTGCCGAAGCGTTAGGAGCGTCATCGGCGGCAAAAGTCAAGTTCGGGGCCGTCAGCTCCCTAGCAAGTTTCAGTTGTCGCTGAGGAGTTAGGGCAAAAGTTTTAGACTGAACATAAGCTACCACCGAGTGAGAGGTATACACCACCAATGGATGGCCCATTACTACATGAGCCACCTTCTTCAACAAGGAAGCCAATGTATCAGCAAACAGTGCACAGTCAGTGGTTTTCTTAGCAATGGGGTCCAACAAGGTAGATGCATAAAGTATGATATTACGCTGACCACTTGCTCCTTTCTGCCACAAGACAGCATGTCCAGAGCAGTTGGTGATGGTGGTGTCAAGATGGAAAGACTTACTATAGTCCGGGATAGCTAGGTCAGCACAGGAAGCCAATGCTGCCTTCAGATCTGTAAAGGCTTTATCAGCCTCCTCCGTCCAAGACAGAGAGGCTTGGAGATCCCGAACCCCGGCTGCGCGGATAATATCCCGCAGTGGGGCAGTCTTACCTGTGTAGTCCATAACATGGTGTCTGGAGTAGTTCGCCAACCCCAAAAAGGAGAGAAGGGACCGTACCGTATCCGGACGGTCGGCCGCAAGAATGGACTGCCTCTGAGTGGCACTAGGGGTAATATGACCAGCCGAGATAACTTTACCCAAAAAGACAACTTGTGATCGGCAACATTGTAGCTTCGTCTTTGAGACTTTAAAGCCACATTCAAGGAGACGTGACAGGACTGCAGCCGTCACATCTAGACAATCTTTAGCACTCCTTGCTCCTATCAAAACGTCATCCACGTACTGGACGACAACTGCACCAGAAAGGACTTTAATCGGGGACAAACAGTCCTTCAAAACTTTATTAAAGATCCCAGGGGAGTTCCTATGACCTTGAGGTAAGACTTTGTACTGAAGTTTTACTCCCCCATAGGTAAATGCAAATTGGTACCTACATTCCTCAGCTAAAGGGATAGTGAAGAATGCATGTTTTAGGTCAATGACTGTAAAGTACTTCATTTCAGGTGTCAAGACTGAGAGACATTTGTGAGGGTCTGGGACAGGCAAAAGAGGTGTAGTGGTGACCTCGTTCACCTTTCGGAGGTCATGTGCTGGTCTAAAGGTGCCATCAGGTTTTGGGACTGGGTTCAAAGGAGTATTCCAATGTGAATCAGAAAGTTCTAATACCCCAGCTTCCCATAAATCTGTTAGGGCGGTTTCAATGCCCTCCCGCTGTTTGTCTGTTCGGAAGGGTCTTTGTGGGACATAGACACGGGACCCCGGAATAACTTCCAGAGTTACCGGGTCCACCTTTGTGCATCGACCGATGTCCGATGGGCTCCTCGCCCACAAGTCCTCTGAGAAGCGCTTTAACATGTCCGCCGCCCCTTCATGGTCGGTCAACTCCCGGCCATGAGACCGAGAAAGGATCTCTTCCTCGGCCACTGTTTCATCTGTTGCTATACCTATGTCAACCTTGTATGCCTGTGTACTAGAACTGTACATTACCCCATTCATTCCAGTCTGTTCCCAGTCCAGAACATTGTTAAGTTTATGTGTTAGGGGACCTAACTCCCTGGCCTCATGGCCAGGGCCCAAAAATAGTGACACATGTGGATCTTTTAGGGTGTCTCTTTTGTAGAAACATTCTATGTTTTCTGGTAGCACAACTGGGGCAACGACACCTGTTTCATGTACATAAAAATGTGTGGATGTGATAGTATAAGTATTACCTCTAACCTCACTATCAAAAGCCAACTGATATTGGGCGTCAGCATTTCTATCATAAAAGAGAGTGCAGTGCAGTGGATCTTTTGGAGGGGCATATGGGTGGAGCATAGTGAACCAAGGTTTCCATTCGAGCATTTTTGCATAAAGTCCAGTCATTTCAGGAGTCCCTGGCTCCAGGAGTAGCCAATAAATGGACACTCCTTCGGCCATTTGTTCTTCTCGAAAAACATAAAGTCCATGTGTTCGTGCCGGTGTACAGGCGATGGAATATCCGTTTGGCCATGTAAGATACATGGCATCAGGGGAGCAGTTGATAACGGCTCCTGTAGCTTGTAGAATATCTCGACCAAGCAAATTCACCGGAGTCTGGGTGAATAGATCAGTGTTGATTTGAAAGTCTGTCCAGCCAATTTAAGAGTCAGTTCTTTAGTCATCCGTAGAGGGGTTGCTTTTCCCGTGAGTCCTGAAAGGTTAATGCTTTTATCACTTAGCATATTTGGTGTTGCTTTTCTAGTCGTGGAATGAGTGGCTCCTGTATCCACGAGCATCAGCAACTTTTCCCCACCCACCTCTACTGGGACAAATGGTTCTGGGGTGGGTCCAGGACTCACTGGGCACCCCTAGCAAAAGTCATCTTGGCCGTAGGGGAGGCAACCATGGGTGTCGTATACTGGATAGTTGCCACCTCTGCCCCCACGATTCCACGGGGCTGGTCCAGAACGGCCAGGTCCCCCTGCTGGATATCGGAGCTGCGGTGCCCCGCGTGCTCCTCCCATAGGCACACGAGCAGGTGGGTTCGGGCAATCCTTAGCCCAATGACTGGTGTCTCCACAGTTGAAGCAGGCCGCCAGTTGGCCACCCTGGGTACATTCTCTGGACCCATGATCCTGCGCTCCACAATGACAGCAGGCCGTCTGTGGGCCACCTTGGGTGCAGTCTCTGACCCAATGATCCTGCGCCCCACAGTTATGGCAGCCCTGGTTGCTGCCTTGGCCCCCTTCTGCTCCAGTTGCCCCATAGCCCGTTCCTCCGAATCCCCTGCCCCTTGCCCGTCCCCTACCATTACCTCTACCCCTCCCCTGTCTGTACATTTGGAATAACGGCCCTAAGGGCTGGTTCTGGGAGGCGTATAGGACGCTTGCTTGTGTAGGGACAGGTGTCAGGAATGTGGGTGTTGTTGCCACCATTTGTGTCTTTTTATTGTTATTTTCTTTTCTTGCAGCCGTAATTTGCTGCCTTGTCTGATTAAGCTGGCTCTTTAGCAGCTCTTCCTGCATGTTTTCAATGTTACTTTGTCTATCACGGTGTTTTTTATTAAAATTTCTGCGTGGTGTTTAAAATGAGTCAGAAATGTGGTTGAGTCTGAGGTCAGTCCTGGGACATTGGTCAGACTTGTCTTAATTGGTTCTGGAAAAACGTCCAGCACGTTCTGCAGGAACAGACAGGATGTCTGGGGGTGTCTGTACGGGTGTACATGCATGGATGTAATGTATAATTGGATACACTTATCCAGAAATTGAGTAGGGCAGGTGCCCGGTACAAATGATGGGAATGTGGGAGGCTGTGGAGATGGTGGTGGATACATAAGATCCAACACTGTCAAGAAATTCTCTGCCAGGGGATCAAAGGGTTCATGTACCTGTACGTCGTGCAGGTTTGCGGTTCTCAGTAGGTGGCTTACAGCGTGAGGGGCTGCACATGCGGACACCAAGCCCTTAATATCTCCAACCGCCAGCTGCGCGTTAGCGCATTGTAGCTGTATTGTGCGGAACCATTTTTTACCCCCTTCTTGTAAGGGGGGTAAGGTATCCTTAAGGTGTTGTAATTCGATACTACTCAGTGGCTTATAGGCCACTGGGACCGGGCCCCCTTGAACTGCTGGGGGTCCCGTTGGAATAAGAGGATAATTACCTCCATATGTGGCTCCTTTGGTGAGGTTAGCCAGTTCCTTAGTCTTTTTCTCGATTGCCACCTGTAGGTCCAATACGTCCTTATTTGCCTGTCGCAGCCTCTCCTTCCAGTCCTCCTCTCTCTCATCGTCTCTTTTCTTAAGTTTAGTTAGGCGATCCAAAGCGCCTCTTTTTTCAGTGTATAGCGCGCTTAATTCATCATATGTTTGATATGACTCCTCATTGGCCTTACAGCGGCCTTCTTCCTCGCTATCATCCGATAAAGGGAAAAAGGGAATCTTTTCAGATGACTTCTTCTTTTGTTTCACTACCGGAGCCTGGTAGGCCTCGTTTGCCTTAAGCGCGAGTTCCTGTATTCTTTCGGTTAGTTCTTGAACCTCGGCCTTTCTTGCTTCTTTTTCTGCATCAAATTTATCCAGTAGTTCTTGTTGGGCCTTTTGGTATTCTTCTGTTGCCTGCTGCGTCTGCGCCTGTGAGTTTTTCTTCAGCGCATTAATGGCGTCCATCATGTCCTGAGCGTATTTTCCCGTTTGTTCGATCACTTTAATCCCCCACAATTGTCCACTTGCATCCCTTGGTGCATGTTTGTTATCAGTGTAAGAGCGGGTTATTAAAGTCCTTACCTTATCATGTTCCTCCACTGATAACGAGTTTGAGGCTGCCACATCAACATCCACCACCCCATGTAGAGTTAGCTGTGGGTAGAGAGTGGAGCCCGACTCTCCTCCCTTCTCGTATGCAGGAGGGGCCGTTGGGGCCAAGGCGGGAGCTCCTCCTCTTGGGAGGGGCTTTTTAGTCCCGCCCCCGAAGTGGGGGAAAAAATCTTCTTGTCTTTCATCCATTGAGCTGTTGCCAGCTCCAGGACAGGTTCTATTCTTTTTCTCAGCTTGTAATACTTACTGATTGTGAGTTCCAGCAATTTCTTCTCACTTTTCGAAAGTCCGCTGTTCTTCTTTAACTTTTCCTCCTCCCGCAGTTCCATCGTGCAGGCCTCCACAGTTGCAGTCAACACACCGCAAAAGAACTCCAGTGTTTGTTGGGCCTTAGGGTCTCTTTTCTGTTCTCTGAATCCTTGTGCACAGGCCTCAACTGCTTTGTTCATGGCTTTTCCCGCCATTTTTTTCAAAAGAGGTGACGCTCTACTTACCATTTTCACCCATCCTTCACAATCTTTTAATTCCAACATTTCCTTACCTGCTCGTAACTGTTCCCTGCACACAATTATCCTTACTACAACTACAACTTACCTCGTATACTCTTATAGTACAAAAAACCGAACATTAATTCACCAAATGATCTCTATATATTTCGCCAATATTTAATTTTTCAGACAGCCCCCTAATCTGCCTACCGTCTTATCTTCGACCGCTTTATTTCAAGACGCGCGTCCGTGTCTTAGGGAGATACCACCTACGGACCTTTCTCGGCTTTTAAAGGGAGTACACCCAACGCGTGGTTCTGTTATATGGGACTTAAACCCAATCCTTATTGACACTTATTTAACTTTTAGAATTTAACTTTATTTAACTTTATTTAGTTCGGTATTGTATATTAATAATAACGTGTGTCCCTTCCTTCTTCCGCCATCAATTCACAGATTTCACCACTCAACAGTCAGCTTCATTAAAAATTAATCTAAAATTTGGAAAAAGATGCCAATGGACGCACTTTGAGACTCACACAATATGAGGGTTCAAAAAGTCGTCTTACCTTAATCTAGTTGGACGTCCGTCGAAGCCTCTGCCGAGTGATTGCGGAAGAAAGTTCTGATGCGTCTACCGCAAACGTTTCACCGAGCCAGACCTCCGCCGCGCTCGTTTGCTGACGAACCAAATTCCCCCTTCAACACTGTCGGCGGTCACCATGTGAAGATTTTACTCTTCTTTGTGCTGTCCACGGATACCTTAAAAAGAGCAAAACAAACTCAAGACTCGCCGTCTCTTTGTTTTCATGCAAATTACCTGACTCCGGACAGCACCGCGTGTTCAAACGCTGGAAGGGAAGTCTTTTAAATGTTCGTCAACACTACTCTAAACAAACCTAATAACACGCATCAGTATAGATGACCAGGATTCGGAAAAGTACGTCACGAAGATTTATTGTTCCTAACAAGATCATCTAATTCACAGAGCTCTGTTCCCCAGATTGTCCCTATCCATTCTGCTCTCCAGTCTCCCGTTAACAATGGGAAAAACTGCTAATCTGGGGGTAGCAGAGTATACGTCACATTTTCCCAGCATGCAATATTTTGAGCCTAAACTACGTCGTCGTTGTTTCCATTGGTTCCCAAGCCGTCATGTGATGTTTGGCTCCGCCCTCCGCGGCCATTTTATGAGTTCATTCTCTCCCACATGTTTTCCTCTTTTCCTGGGAGGGGGTCTTTCCTTTGTTCTTTTCTCACACCTCCCCCCTCGGATCTGTAATTTTCCTCTGTAATGAAGAACTGCAAAAACACTTCGTACAACTTTGATTAACATTCCTAAATAGCCATAAGGGCAACACATCACATAAAAATATTATACTCTTCACAAATTCACACATCATTTCTGTGTCTGACCACAATGATGCTACGTTAACTCACTGTATCAAGAACATCCACGGCCAGTGTTGGCTACATATTTGGTGCCTTAAATTGAATGGCTGAATCCATGCCCTTATTTATTTATTTTGTTATTTATTTGAAAGGGACATTGCACAACAAATGTGTTGCACAGACCAGAGATAGCTACAAGCTAATTTTCATCTGTAGTCCCTGGGCAGAGGCAAAGTGACAGCAGGTTTATACAGTGGCCAATGAGCATTCTTACTTAAGTCCATTCACAATATAAAATACAGATAAAGCACCGGCAAAACAATCACTTCAACAAACATTCAGATGCAATATTTACAGTATTTACACTTGCAATTAATATCTACAGTTTAAAAAAAGTACCTTCTTACATTCTTAAAGGAATAGGCCACCGTTTTAACATACTGAGATATGTTCTTACCTTAGCTTTGACAAGTTCATCTGTACCTGTCTCGTCTTCACGCGTGCCCCCCCTCACGTAAACACAGCACAGACGGCGTTAGCATTTAGCCTCTCCTCCTCTCCTCTATAGCTCCAAATGAGGTGAAGATAGAAGCTACCAAGTTCTTCCACGTTTTCCCTATTTAAATATGGTTACATGAAGGGTTACACTATAAAGTATAATTACACAAAATTAAACAATGTGGATTTTCTAAGTGGACAAAAAGGGGAACTATATTGTAAGGCGTAATAATACCAGGAATACTTCGGCGTCCATATAGAAAAGTGAAGATATTACTCACAGTAAATCATAATAAACAATATTAGATTAATTTGAAGTGAAAATTGCAACAATAAAGCAAACAAAATTGTTGCCTGACCTATTCAAAATTTGTGAACATGTGAACTGCACTTCTTAAAAACTGTCTGAACTTAACAGTACAGTCTATAAATAAATGAAAAAGATAAATTATATAGATATTTAAAAATATGATAAAACTCACTGATCCAGTCAGTAACATCACCCATACTAAAGTGCAGGAAAAGTAAGAATAAATGCCTGCTTTAACTAGTTGGAAAAGTTTTAGAAAATCAAACTCCCAATTAATACAAAATAAACTATTGATTATTTATTATTTTGGCCAATCAAATACCGGTCTGAGCTGCAACTCGTACTGTAGTTGCTTCAGATGCACGTTATTAATGGACACGGAGGCCAGATGGAGCACACCCCAAACACAGTGGAATTAGGAGAAGCATTTTGGTTTTGGGATGAAACTTTGGACAATATGAAGAAAGAGAAGAACATTGACGCAAGGAGACGGCGACATGAGGCGCCAAACACAGACACGTTTTACTTTCTTTGACTCGCAGCCATTTAGTGACATTTCAGCACTAAACAGCACATTTCCTCAGCAAAATAAGACATGACACGTAGTTTCCAACACTTTTCATACAGCAGTTTAGTGTTCATATCTTGCATCTGTACTACCTACGGAGCGCATATGCGGTAGATGCAAAAGTAAATAAAAGGCACATGGCACATCGCCTCTGCGGATACTTTATGGTCATCAACCGTCATTATGCTTTTGAGGTAAGTTCTTTATCCACAACATTCCCAAACATAAGCCTCCTAAACTCAGCCACAAACTACTCTTTACTCTTTACAAGCAACACAGGTTCACCTTATCTTTGTGGAGGAGACGAGTGAATCCGAAGGTGAGGTAGTTTCTGTGATCATCAGAGCGTGTAGTAGCAGCGAGGGAATGGCGTGATGAGCGCTGCGGCTAACGCAATGCTAATGGAGAAGAAAGCAATAGTCCTTCGCGGTGGCTGCATGATAAACGCTGATATTTTCACTGTACATCCACAATCTACCGCGCACCTTAACTAGACTGAGACGTAAACAAAAGCATGCAGCGGAGCGGACTTTGCTGCCATATCTCGCTTATCTCGCTGCTTCATTCACTTCCAAAATCACGTGCCCTGCGATTACGAAATCGCATTGTGTAATATCGTGATAAAATTGCAAATGCAATTAATTGTTCAGCTCTAAATGCAAATGACTGAAAGGTTATTATGTTCATGAGTCTGATATAGAGTTATTGGATCTTGTTATTGTTCATGAGTCTGATGGCGGAGGGGAAAAAACTGTTCAAGTGGCGGGAGGTATGGGTAGACCGTAGCCTTCTGCCCGAGGGGAGAGGGGTGAATAGTCCATATCCAGGGTGAGAAGGGTCAGCTGTGATCCGACCCACTCTCCTCCGGGTCCTGGAGGTGAACAGGTCCTGGAGAGATGGGAGCTCACAGCCAATCCCCTCCCCACAGCACGCACAATGCGCTGCAGTCGGTTCCTGTCCCATTCTGTAGCGCCGGGGTACCACACGGTGATGGAGGAGGAGGTGAGGATGGACTCGATGATGGCCATGTAGCACTGCACCAGCATCCTGGTCGGCAGCTTAAGTTTCCTCAGCTGCCACAGGAAGAACATCCTCTGCTGGGCCTTCTTGATGAGGGAGCTGATGGTTGGCTCCCATTTGAGGTCCTGGGTGATGGTGGTGCCCAGGAGTCCACGATGGAGATGGGGGTGGAAGAGTCTGTGAAGGCGAGGGGGACGGTTAGGCTGTTTGTTTCCTGAAGTCCACGATCATCTCCACTGTCTTCTGGGCATTCAGCTCATCACCATCCGACATGAGCCCAATGAGGGTGGTGTCGTCCGCAAACTTGATCAGTTTAACGGACTGGTGACTGCAGGTGCAGCAGTTTGTGTACAGGGAGAAGAGCCAGGGGAAAGTACACAGCCCTGAGGGATTCCAGTGTTTGAAGTCCAAGTGTCCGAGACGATCTTCCCCAGCTGCCCGTGCTGTCTCTGGTCCATCAGGAAGTCAGTGATCCACCTGCAGAGGGAGTCGGGCACGCTGAGCTGGTAGAGCTTGTCTCGTAGCAGTCCAGGGAGGATGGTGTTGAAGGCAGAGCTGAAGACCACAGGATCCATAGAAATAGATTGTGCTGATTTGGATTTTGCCTCCATAAGAGCAACTGGCTAAAAATGAACCATATTCCGGTCTAGGCTTTTGTTTTTAGTTTTTTTCCCCAAAATGCTTGGTATAGTGGTCTCAAACGTTTCACACCAGAGAACTGCCTCATAAAAAGGATTTGACCTTCCAAGTACCATGAGGCCAAGATCAATATCAAATCAGTACTAATTGGATCTGAAAGGAGTCTTAAGAAAAAATGGGGGAAAATGGGTGTAAACTAAAAGTAAACCACATGACAAAATCAGGTGGAAAAAAGTATGCCTTGATTTCTTTTAGACTGTAGTAATGCATTTATCCCCAATTAAAATGAATAAAGTTTGTAACTGCAGATGACCCTGAGTACCACCTGATGAAGCCCCAAGCACCACCCATGGTACATGTTCCACAGTTTGAGATTCACTGACATAATATATCCCCAACCTCATGCAGTTTCTGTGGGCATTACAGGAGAGGAATGTCTATTTAAATGTTTTCAACTTTTGCACAAAAAGCAACAGAAGTCTGACTAAAAAGAGGGAGAATGATATAAAAGTCAAACTGTATGAAGATACATGTATCAGCTCTTCAATGAACTGGCTCCCCTTACAGGAGTTGCTGGCTTGTATTGTTAAAAAGTTTAGTTTTTTAAGCGAGCATGTTTATGAAACTCACCAGACATGAATACAACCTAACAATATTCTTGGCTTGTGTTTCTAACCGTGCTGCACTTGTTTTAAAACCTCATAACCCCGCTCAACATGCACATGCCATGCTAAGTTATGAGGCAATAATACAGTAGTGCCGTTGTCACCCCTTATACACTTTGCATTTGAAAACAGCACTGTATAATTCAAGTCTGCTTCTGAGGGTAATGAGTGTTTCTTATTCACTTTTTCTTACTGTTTTTTTAATATATATTTTATTTTATTTTATTTGACTTGGATATATTTGCATTATGCATTGTTACAGTAGCACAGCTAATTTAAGCGATAAATGTAAAAGCTGTGGAGGCACAAAGTAGGAATTTCACTTCCAAATGCATCACACAGGGACTTGGAAAACATCACCTGTACAGAGTACACACGCAGAAAGGAACAATATTACAAAACTTAATTTTGTTGTAATTATTACCATCTATATTTGTATATAAAGTGCCTCTATAAATAAGCTCCGAAATAGTTTGTTGATTTTGTTGTACTTGGACAATATGATTCATGAGGTTCCTCCCGTCTCCATCAGACTTGTTTGCATCAGTTACATCTTAGCACCAATAGCAAACAAAAGCAAAATTGTTTTTAGCTTGCACCAAATGATTTCACTTTGTTATTTACCAATAACCAGAGTGTAACCAAGCCGGAAAAGTGGGAATTGCATATGACTAATTTCATGGTATTCTTTTCCGTAATTCCAATATTCTCTTCACACTATATTACACACTCAGGATATGCACTGTTGTTTCTCTTGTAATCATCCTATACAACTTGGTGACCTTTTGTCTTTGTAGTTGATGATGTGATGAATTACTTAGAGGAATATGCAGATGTGTCCATTTTGGATATTAGATGTCAAGATCATTCAATGCACAGTGAGTGATGTGTCAGCAGTACCTTTTAACTTAATTATCTATTTTAGAGAATAACAGTTTTATGACTCTTTATCACTCCCCTCTTTTCATTTGCAATATAGCAAACTGATGTTTTTGGAAATTTAAACAGTTTGTATTATTTTTCTCACAAGCATATAAGCAATCTGGCCATGCAGCGCAGTGGCTTGTAAACAGAAGCAGACTGACCTAAGCATCCCAGAGGAGGAAATATTTACAAGCACAAAGAAACATTTAACCGTTGTAAAAATAATAATAATCCAAGAGTTGGAATAATCCAAATCATTTTCCTCTTGTGCCAGTCACTATCTCCTTATAAGAACAAAGGCATTGCATTTTATTATACAGTATATTGTATGCTGTGCATTATAAAGTGTGATGTCTTGTAATCTCCAATGGGGGAAAAAAATGAAACCACTTATCACATTAGTGTTTTGTACTGAAGTACGTATGTACTCAATCAGTATCATAATTTCACTGGAAGCTAATGAAATAGTAAAATTTCCCACAAAGTGTGATTTAAACAGGATATACAAAATCTATGTAAACCCAGAAACTTTGATTGGGTGGTTGTTATTGTTGTTATCAAATTTCATGGATAGGACAAGCCGAACTGACCAGGAGTGGACAAGTGCTGCATGTAAACAGCTTACTACGCTTGAAGGTTCACTTGTACAACCATACCCGTGGGCTGCTTCTGTTCTATACAGGGATATAACAAAAGAATTCTGTGTCCGGCTAACATTCAGCTGTACATTAGACAGGTGTTTAGAGGTGACAAAGATTACTCCTCCACCACTCACTCACAAGCCCGTTTTATTGTTTTGTTCCATCCAGTTCAAAAGTGAAAGCAAAGATGTGTTCAGTGGAGCAGCAGGATAGGGAATTAGCTTGAGAAACACACTTTTTCTATCTTCTAAAAGCTATATGTAAATTATATTCAATCAGTGGTGTTGTTTAAGCTATTAGCCAAACTATAATAACCTGTAAGGCTTTTTTTTTTCTTTTTAGTAAATAAAGGTAACTTTTGTTTGTAAAGCCTGAAAAAGGCGGCAGACTTGTTTATTTCAATAAGTTAATGTATTATTGTGCCTACTACACTGGCAACTTGTCCTTTTGTTGTTGTTATTTGTGTCTTATAAGTACATTAAGGCTGGTCATGTGTATGAAACACACAATAATAAAACCATTCATTCATTCGGTACAAGGCTTTTTACCACTCATCCTGAACTTAGTGCGAAACGTATCAACAGCTTTTCAGCCGTCGGCCTTGCCATGTACAATATTGAGACACGAGTGGTCTGACTTTTTCTCTGCAGAAATCAGCCCCACTCAGACTGTCCATATAAACTGAGTGTGTCCTTGTAACCTTGTCTTCAGCCATGGTTTATTGTACATTTATTGTCTAGGTTCTAATGTACAGAACTTTTGACTTAGATACCAATTACATTAACCACAAGAGATGTTTATGGTAAATCTTTCATGTTCCTGTGTTTGTATATCTCTTTGTATATTTCCATAATGATTAGCTCTTCTTACATTCACATCGATGTTAATCAGGATACATGATCCAGTCAAGTGTGTGTGAAGGCTTCGCAAAGCACAGAAAACCACAGCAATTAGCCCCATGCATGTAACACAAACTAAACATGTCAACTCGAATATAAGAGGATCTAAAACTGTCTCTGCAGCGCGTACAGTTGGATACAGCACGAGGTAATCTGAGTCTCATGTATTAGGGATGTTATAGAATCGGCGTCCCTGGACACATTGTACAAATAACATAGCGGACTTGTTCAGCTCCATGGGAAATGTGTCTGTGTGTCCGGTGGGAGCGTGAGTGAATGGGAAGACTTGGGATCCGCTCAGCTGGAAAAGGATTACATCCAGTGGGTCTCGCGGGGTGGACACAGATGCCGCATTGATCCTGATGATAAACGCTCAATGGCCGCAGCCTCCAGCCAGTGTCAGGTTGCGCTACGGAAATGCCAAGGAAGACGGCCCAAGACACGAGGAGCGGAGAGGCACGGATCATCTGCACTGAGGCCCGCGCTATGTGAAATGAGCAGAACTAATGGCACCATTAATTTGCATCATTTCCTTGCGGTGTAATAGTAATCGATAAATGTAGACTTAATGAGAACCAGGCCTTTAGATGTAGGTCAGCTTGTCAGTGTGTAAACAAACTTACACATTGAGGGGTCGATTTTAGGACCTAAATTGTTTCTGCTCTACATCAATGATTTGTGTGAAGTCTCAACAAAGTTAAAATGTATATTATTTGCTGATGACACAACTCTACTAGGCTCTAGCAAAGACCTACAACTGCTCATATCAGAGGTCACAACAGAAATAAACAAACTCAAAGAATGGTTTAACAGAAATAAACTATCGCTGAACTTATTGAAAACAAAAATGATTTTATTTGGCAAACGGAATAGTGACACTAAGATTCAAATCAATATTGACAATGTTCAAATAGAACAAGTCAAGGAAGGCTCTCTTCACCCTGTACTGTTCCTTAAAAAAAACTTAGCTACTGGCCCCCATGCTAATCTGCACAAAGAATCAAGATCAGATCAAGTTCGGTGAAGATGTTTCGACTATAACTCAATTATCATGAAAGGACAGGCCACCGATGTTAGTATCCAACATGTTTATTTAGTTTAGTCTGTACACTGTGTATCGTGTAAAATTGCAAACGATTATTTAATCCTGTAGTGTGTACCAGGCTTAAGTCGCAAAATTACACAATTGTGCCGGTTTTGATGCAGTAAAAAGAAAGCTTCAAATGGTTGGAGACCCCTGATCTAAAATGTGCAGAGTAGGAGCGTTCAGTGTGCTGAAGCACTTGTGTAAATAACTGTCAGTTTCTTGCATATACTGCTGTCCACAATAATGAATCAGTGAAACTAGAGTGCATCCCGGTCTGATGTGAGAGCTTCAGTCCTACAGACCCTTAGTGAACCCTCAAAAGTCCAATGCCATATGTCCAATAACAAAATCCTTCCGGAAACTATTTTAACGATCATTCACTCAACCTGTCTATCACCATCTCGCTTCACTCCGAACCGCTCTCCATTTCTGACAAACCAGCTGTAAATGTTTCCTGTCTGCTCTTACCTTCGAGACACTATTGAAACATAAGACACCTGTGCGCTCTGACCACAAAGCCACAGTGTGCGTTTGAGTGTGTGTGGTCACCCTGCAGGAAGACCCTCTGAGCTAAACCCTTTTATGGGCGACACGAGATGCTGGAAAAGGAAAGAATCCCCCAGGGCTCTCCTGCGATTGGCGCAGCATGAAATGACAGCGCTGTTTGTATGAAGGGGAAATGTGGCCCCCCCATCAGTGGGGGCTTGAGCGGCTCTTGTGTTAGGAGGACCACATTGGGTGCATCTCTGTGGAGGGCCGCTGATTGCCTGCAGCTCGGCTAATTGATTTAGTGCAAGGTCGGAACCTGAGTGCCAGAGGGGAGAGGGGGAATTTCCTGTTTCTACATCTATAATTCAGCGCCTTCCTGTGTGTGCATATGTATGAACATGACATACACAGTTAGCCAGTCAAGTCTTAAAGATTTTTACTGCTGTCACACTACACTCAATCCTGAATGTCAAAGATGATGTAACCACCGACTTCTGCACAATGTTTAAGTGAATCAAGAGATAAACAATGATTTTGGAAAACAAATTTTAAAAAAACGCTATTTGTTTTCTCTCAAAACAATGGATGGTTTGTGAGTGTGGGGGAAAATCCTTTGCAAAAGTAGAAGCATTTGATGGACACAGACTTTCCAAGGCTCAATAGGGGAGGGGAGTATTAAAAATTAAGGGTGGATGATGTATCAATCTTATCATCTAGAGAGGCTAATAAATACACGAGAGTATGATAGTATATTTTAATGACCTTATACTATTGACTCTATCCCATAAATGTGTATAAAAAAATGCTCAAATTAAGAAACCAATAAAGTATCTACTACTTGATACTTCAAGTCTGTAAACATTGTCCCTTGAAGGTTTTTTTTTAAACAATTAATGGCATGTATTGGAAGCCATAATAATTATACTGCTATAAACAGGGATATTAAACATTCTTTCCCATTTGGAACTATAGTGAACACAATATAATGGCCACTGTTGGTTTGTTTATGTGCTTGCCTAAACAGGAGGTGTGTCTGCAAGCTGTCCAAACCTGTGCCAGCACTCCCCACTGTGTGCTCCCTTTGAAGGTTGGACGGCTTTTCCTATTTCACTCTGGTGCCTATACTCAAACGAGTGCACTCCAGCCTCCACGCATGGTCGTATGGAGAAATCGATCTACTTTTTATCCATATCTCGCAATTAGGCCCAATTAAAAACTTAATGTTCTGAACCATTCCTGCAGAGTTTGTTTTGAAAAGTCTAAATGCTTGTTGCTTTTTGTTTTAGAATTGCTTCAGGCTATACTGACCTTCAACCCCTAATGTGTTTAAATAACAAATTCATTAGAGAAAAGTGATGGTATCTGGCACACAACAAAAACGGTTTTAACAGTCCAAGTTTACCTACTGTATATGTTCTTACATTATAAAGAAGCATCTGTCACTTATGGCCCTCCATATTGTTACACTAAACAGGTCTATGCCAACAAATACTAAATATCTCTAGAGAAAATGCAGCTAAATGATGAGATTTTGCTCAGTGAATCCTTATACCGCAGAGGTTTGGCGCTTAATCATATTTCCAGCTTGCGCATAGATACAACTTTGGGTCCAGGTGGATTTGGGGCCTGGAATTTCAATACTTTTTCAGGGAGGAGCAGAAATTCGGATGAAGGAACAGGAGTGATTAGAACAATATTGTGCAAAGAATGTGAGAACATCTGCGTCACCTGGGAGATTCAGGTTTGGGATCAGTATTGCACCTGCTGTGAGCTTCATCACAGTCCTATTAAATGTGTGAACGTCTGATTTTCATGAAGATAAATACAAAATGGAAAGCTTAAGTCTTTGCAATTGGAATTTTTAGAATCATGTGTGTGTGACAGGGAGCCCGTCGTGTCCTCCTGCTGGCTGATGTAAAAAAGTCATTCAAAGTCATTCTCTGACATCACCTGGTGGACACGCTGTTCATCTCTGCTAATATAGTCCAATTGGATTTTTTTAAGGAATTATGTGTCAACCAAAGTGAGCATGCTTGCAGCTGTACACATGCATTTCAGTCATGTACATTCTCAGTGCTGTGAATGCCTTTTGAGGACTCCTTTCTCCGCAAATGATAGATAGGTATTTTGTATTGTATTGGCCTTCACCTGAACTTATAATATGCTGAAATGTATAAATGATAATGTGAACATAGCGTAGGCACTTATAAGCTTTCTTGCTTCAGCCTACTCCTTTTGAGCTTTCATTATGATGTTATAATGTGATTTTAAAATGTACGGTAAACTGCTAAAAGAAACTACCACTAAATGAGCATGGGTGGTGACGGTGGCGCAGATGGTAGAGCAGGTTGTCTCATGATCGGAAGGTCGGGGTTCGAATCCCGCCTCCTGAAGGTGCAAGGTGTCTTTGTGTCCTTGGGCAAGACACTTCACCCTCCTTGCCTCCAGTGTCTGCCTACACTGGTGAGTGGATCCTTGCTGTAAAGCACTTTGAGTGCCTAATGAAGGTGGAAAAGCGCTATATAAGTTGAGACCATGTTAAAATGTCTGTTGAATTTAACTTGAACTGTGTTGACACATACCACATCTTTCATTTCTTCTGTGAAAAAGGAGCTTTCTTATTTTAATCATTATAACTGTATATATTTAAGAGTTGTGCTGCCCTTTGGATTAGTGAATAGAGCGATATAGCATGGAGTTTACAAAGTCTTTTAGTAAACAATTGCGAAATTCTGCCCTTTCCACAACATTTCTCAATAAAATCTATAGGCCTTCAGGTCAATAATATGTAAAAACAGCTGCCAAATGTAAGTAAGTTGAGAAGTAATGGAAGTTGAAGTTAAGGTCATTGTCAAAATATAGCAGTACAATTTAAAAATCACATAACGTATATGAAGCTACAAAACACTGAAAGCTCTGTTGTCGAAAGTTCTCCTGCAGCCCACCCGCACATGTGCTTTATTAGGATCTCCCAATGGACACATAATGAAGCTGCCTGTGGGACCAGTGCTCTTTTATGTATAATCAATGGAAATTTTGTGGGCCTTAAATAAGAGCACAAAGAGACTGGTATCCCTATACCCCCACGTCTGTGTCCGCGGGGCATCAGAGAGGGACGGGGCAGTGTATTTCACTTAGGACAAAGGAAGGAAATTCACAGATGAGGAATCATGGGCTTTTGAATATTAGAACCATATATCTGTAAAAGGTCACAACTGTCAGTGACATCAGCAGTTGACTGACATCAAGGAGCAAAGAGTCAATGTGGTCAATATCTTCTGTATTGATCACATTCTCGCTTATTATAATTATGACGCCGTCTGATCTGAGTTTTTCAATACACAAATAAATAAGCCCTGTCTGCAAAAATAAGATTATATAAATTCTTGTGTAACATCTCAGTCATACATCAAGCTGTCATCTGTACTATGTTGTTTAAGAGTACAGATGACAGATTTAGAACCTTTGTCAATACGATCATATACTGTAAATGCATTATTATTGTATGAGTTTGACCTTTAGTTTTCATCAAGCTCTGAGCAGAGCAGAGGAAAGCTGTTCATATTAATAATGAAGTCTTATATTCTTCTTTTATTTTTTTTAACTTAAATATGGATCATGTGTTCTCACTTGTGTCCTTAATAAAGATTGAATGAATGAAATATTTACCATATCCAGGCGATCATACTAACACATCCATGATTGTGATGACCGACAATAACTCAATTATAAATGGACACTGAGGCTTCTTTTTCATGCCAAAATGCCACAGCTAAAAGTTGGAATTAGCTTCATGGTGCAAGGATGTTCAAAATGTCCAGTGAGAGATGCTGGTGCGAGATAGGGTGGGATACACTGAATGGCCAAAGTGTTTGAAATGCCTCATTTGCACTACATGAGTCAGGCCATGTTCAGTGTCTCAAAGGGAATGTGTGGCTTGACCTTAGAGCAAGAATCCGTGGAGTACCCAGTTAATCACAGCTGATCTCTTTCACATATGGCACAATGAGCGGTTTAATTGTCAAAATCCAAAATGATGGGTCAGGATATTCAATCCCTAATACATTTGGGGGCACATAATCTCAGCAAGTACAGACCAGTTCCAAATCTCCCTATATTTGAAGAAAGTTGTATCGGGAAGTTAAACTCCCAAATTATCATACACTAGGCCTAGGGCTACAACAGTTCTGTAAACCGTGCAAGGAAAGGTGCCACGCCATCAGTGCAACGCCTCATTAGTCCAACGTCTCATTAGTCCGAAAATTTACCATTGAGCAGAGGTGCCATTAGTCCGAAATCTCTCTAACCCAGTTGTGTTGTGGATTAAAGAGCCATATACAACCACTGGCCCTAACCTTAAGGTCAGTGGACTCTTGCCTAAACCTAATTTTATTTTTCAACCCCTACTCAATGGGACATTTGCGGACTAATGAGACATCGGACCACTTGCACTGTGGCACAGTGGTCCTGCTTACCTGAAGGTTGTGAGTTCAATCCCAGGAAACCCATCTTGCTTGTTAATGGGTTTTCTTCAAGCACTTTAGCCTATATAGAAAATAAAATCAGTGTAGGTCACGTTATATACAACCTCTGCAAGGGTATAGCCATGGACATACCATGTCTCGAATCCACATTCATCATCTGAATTTTTTAATATAATCCAAAGCCGGTCAATGGGAAATGTGCATATCCCCAGTTTCTTTTATAGTTATGGCAGGATAATTGTTATTCAAAACATTTGGCTGTGAAATTATATCTTACAATCGATTTGTGCAAATTTCTTCCTATCTGTGAGTGACTGCAGGAACATTTCAGTTTCTTCCAAATCCTTCAGCTCCCGGCAAAGCCGCGCAGACACAATCCATCCACACACATCACCTCAGGTATCAAAACAACATTTTCCTCCCCGCTTTTCTCCGTGGGATCGCTGCAGAGAGTTGTATTGTTTATCCCGGTGTAACATTTTTTTTTTTTTTATGCTAAAGCTCGTCTTTGGGTGATTCACAGTTCTATTCTTCATGTTCCATTCCAGCGACTCGCGGGTCGTGAGCTGCAAGATTTATTTCAACGGCATGCCGGGTCGCCAGCCTTTTCCTCTGAAGATGGATGTGCGGTGACTGGGTGGACCGTGAGGTTTAGTCTCCCAGATGACCACATGCCCCATGCACTGCTGTTGACAAGTTTCTAACAAGGGAATGATTTCAGCTCAACCAGACGCACTCAGCATTGATCATACCTCAGCCATGTTTGTCTTCTACACAAAACGTCTCACTTTTGTTTAGTTCATTACGAGGTGAGTTAAAGTGCGCTAACCCCCACTGCTGATTTCGCATGAAGCAGTCGTTCATCATTTACTCCCACAGTGGCCCTCCGAGGCAGCAGTGGCATTCGTTTGTGCTAACCAATGTGGACAGCACTCATGTAGCTGCAGGATTGTTTCCATATGGGCCTAGTTTTAACAATGTGGTGTCTCGCTCACGTTCTATAAACCAACGTCCATTACGGAGTTTAGCCAATTAAAGCGCATGTGAAACACTTAACAACTTTAGAACCAGCTCTGATAAACAACACCGGGCACCTTTAACCCTGCAAGATTAATCACTCTGGGTGCCAAACCACCTCAGGGTGTGTAGACAATGACAATACAGCTACTGCAGTGCATCATCAATGACCATATCTCCTTACACTGATGCAAAAAAATAGCTAAAACTATTTGCATTATCTTTCATTTGTACTGTCAAAAAAAATTTAAAATAAAGATTGCATTGACTTCAATACATTTTTTCCCAGTTTGAATACAAAAACAAAGATGCTCTGTCTAACCAGGAAAAAACGTCAAAATTCATTTTAAAATGTATAACTTCACAAGAAAAAGAACACGAGACCCATTTATATCCATTATGATTTTATTGAGAGATTGTTGTATTACATTGCAAGACAGACTTTAAGTGATAGTCTGCAATTAGATTGCGTATAATTGACCACCTGGGCCTGCAATTTCACGTAACTCAAGTCCCTCCCTTTACTGATCTTAACAACTAATCAGAACCCCCAGTGCCATAACAACAACCAATGAGATGAACTTTCCTGTGAACCGGCCTGAGAGGTCCAATCAGGAGAGAAGGGGGAGAGTTTACTTTTGAAATGTCTCTCTCATTTCGCAATGAGAGAGAAAGACTATTACAGACTATTACTTTAAAACAGATTCAAACTGACTTTTATTGATATGAATACATCTTTATAAACCAAATATTTAACTTTTTTTTGTCGCGCACTCCACCTCACATCCCTTCAGAATTAAGCGAACCACAATGCGCTCTGTCACCGGGGCTCTCTTGATCTTCCCTCTACTTTTTACCCAACTTGAAACTGTCGTGGCATATGGCCTGAGTGACCCCCTTCCTCAACTGTACGCCCACAGCGAGCACCGAATCCCATGATCCCCAATTCAACTCTTCCCGCAGCATTTCTGACCAGGCTTTACAGAGGCGTGTGGGACACTCTTGACTGATGTCGTGTCCAGAGGTTTAGGCCTCTGCCTCACTGAGCCCCAGGTGTCAATCCTTTCATGTACGTAATCTGTCCTTATTACTCTTGGGATCTGCGTTTCCTGGTTGAATTAACACTTTGCCAAGTGCTGTAATTATATTGCATGGATAACTTGAATATACAAACTAGGGCAATGGGTAAGAGCAGGAAAAATAATTAAGCTACCAGGGGGGAAAAAATGTGTTCAAATGAAGGCATGTCCAACAGAAAAATTTTATTGCTATGACGATTTTCAAAATGGGCACAAAGGGAACAGTGCACGTTTTACCAAAGATTTAACGATTCCGTTCCAATTCCAAAGATTAAACGATTGTCTTGGTAGTGTTTTCATTTAGCATTTGGTAGAGTGCAGGCCTAGCTTTTTAATGAGTGAAAAAGTATCTAGCATTAACGGCCCCTGCAGCAAGATAGCTGACCTGAGCAGGGGCTGTAAATAGCAATAATTTGTGAAAACTCAACACGTCTTAAAAGCATTCGAATTTGTGGAAAGATTTTTGCGTTAATGTTCAATGGTAAAGCAAGTATTACATCAGTACGATTTGGTGCACAAGCTGAATGTGCGCTGCCAGTATATTCCTTAAAGGGCAAACTGTTACTCAGAACGCAATTTCAACTCAAGGTCTCTCGAACGCATTAAGTGAGGTTTAACGTAACCTCATAGATCACTGAGTGAAAAGCTTCTCATATTTTTGCAGGTTGATTCCTCCTGGACGACAGCGATGTAATTACAACAGTGTATAAATAAAACGCCGCTCTCTAAAATATGCGTAGTCGTGCATCAAACTTCTTTAGGAGTGGAGCTGCATAACCTGAGAACCAATTACCTTTTGCTTAATCACTTTGTGAGGCAAGACAAGTGTGCTACAGTTATGGGAGGAGTACACACTGTGGCCTCTTTCCTTTATTTCTTGTTAACAAGAGATTTCAATATGTGTTCATTTATTTTCAATTTCAATACAATATACAGTTGTGCTCAAAAGTTTACATACCCTGTCAGAATTTTTTATTTTTTGACTATTTTTCAGAGAATATGAAAGATAACACAAAAGGTTTTTCACTTTTAGTAGTTGTGTGAAGCCATTTATGGCCAAACAATTAAGTTTGGCCATAAATGGGACTTTTTGACCATAACCATAAACGTTACATTTGGAGGAGTCAACAAGGCCTGTGATGAACGGTACACCATTCCTACTGTGAAACACGGAACTGGATCACTGATGTTTTGGGGATGTGTGAGCTTCAGGGAACTTGGTCAAAGCTGATTTCAGGATGAGTGCAGCATGTTACTTTACTAAACCTTTGATCAGGGTCATTTTTGTTTTTTCATTATGATTTAAAAAGAGTAAACTCAGTTGTTTGACCATAAATGGCTTCACACAACCACTAATTATGAGTGGAAAGAAAACCTGTGTGTTATCATTGATATTTTTTGAAAAATGGCCAAAAAAATCAAACATTCTGTCAGGGTATGTAAACCTTTGAGCACAACTGTATATAATGTGTGAATAAATGGTGTTCTTTTAGAGTGAAATTAAATAGGCAAAAGCAATATATTCTACAAAAGGAAAGGCCGGTCATCATAACATAACATAGGTAGGTCTGACAGCAGACTGTAGCTTACATTACTAGTACAACAGTGCATCCCGGATATTGAACAATGGCACCTCGTGGAGCAGTAAAGTTCATAATCTATTTCCCCATTGGGAGATGATGAATCGGATCACTAATGCACATAAACTGTTATAGGGACTAAAACAACTGGATTTAGTGATTAATGACACCATTACTTCCCTACTCTGCTTGTCATAGTTGATGTTTATGGATAAACAAGCACAACAAGACAGATTTATAGTGCTACAACTGACTGATAAAACATGCCATTAAATCCCATGACTCAAGTAATACAAGAACAATATAACCAATGTAAATACATCGGTTTGGTAGACTCGTACAGGGATGGTTGTTTTGGTAAACTCTGACCAGTCTTTGATCAGACGTCCGTCATTTCATCTTCCATCTCGTCCCCCTCTGTTTCACCTTCTGCCTCCGCTTCCTCTTCCTCCTCCGATGTTACGTCCTGCTCCTCCATCTGGGACACACACTTTGGACACGAGCAAGAAAACAGGTAGTTCTCCCTGGAGAGCAAAGAGCTATTTTAGTCATATTATTGTGCATTTGGCTACAATTCATTCGATTCCCTCTGATTTAAAAGCTTATCTACACTAGCCTGGCATCTAGAATGATACCCCTCTGTATATTTTATACACGGGGGATATCAGTCTGGGCAGGGAGCTGTCTGTTGTCGCCCCTGCCCAACTCAAACGGATCCGTGCAGTCAGAAAAAAAGTTTATTTGCGGACACGTGTTGTTCGTGAGCAGAGTCACGCTTGATGCGGAAGTTCCCACAATAACAATCTACGGGCGGCGCCCTGGAGTTTTCTTTTCTAATCAGCAGTAAATGACCAAAAACATATCGGCAGTCGGTGAGTTTCGTGATTCCTAATTCTGTTTGAATATTAACGCAAAACTGTTAATAACGCCACTGACTGCCCTTCACTGATTGGTTTACTCCGCTTCCTGTTTGCTTGCGTATGCGACGCTGTAAAAATCAAGCCGATGCGGAGTCTTACCAGACTCACACGCTGGTGCAGCGGTGAGTCTAGATTTTTCCAGGCTATAACTACACAGGTGTGTGTTCTTCAGAGAATCTCAGTGTTGTGGCGAGTCATTCACTATATAAATAAAAAGGAGAAATGGAGTTCGATCGAACATTTAACCATCAAACAGTATTCATGTCCTCAGTCCGATTCCCGGATTGGGCTGCGCCTTTCTGTGCGGTTTGCGGATTCCCTAACCACTAAAATCCCCTCTAGGGCCCAGGACTCCCCTGAAAAATATTATCAGTCTCAGTGGGACTATCCTGGTTTAACAGAGGTACTTTTTTTTCAAGTTGTAATGTTGATTGTGTAGATTTTTGGATGGGAATCATTTGAACAATTAAGTACACTTCCACTATTTGATAATCACCTTAGAATTTTGTGTCTGCTGTGGCGGCTACGGTCACGCTGACAGCAGTCCAGATAACTGATGCAAATCTCCTAAAAATGGAAGAAAAATTACATGTCTTGAAAATAAGTTTAACAATATGTTACTTCAGTCCATTTCTAACGGCACAAATAGATCAGTTTGTATTGAGACACCCGGGGCAGGCATAGGCTGTGTCCCTAATGGTTCAGCTGGTAAAATTGTACACAAAGTGCTCTTGTCATAGCCAGAACTCAAAGACGAGCGTAGCTGTGGCTGCTGTGACATTACTGTGCCATGCAGATGCAAGGCTTCTCAATCTTTGTGACGGCTCCACAAACCCACTCCAATCCTCACAGTCTCAGCTCTGTAATGCTGTGTGACAAGGGAGCGCACAGGGAGAGGGATGTTCCAGCCCACTGCAGCTTAAGGCCTGAATTTACCGCCCCCAACACAGGCATATCAGCTGACCTCTCCAGGGCTGATGTCGCACAGGGCACTGAGATGAAGCAAGAAGTTGTTATCTGGGAACGAAGCCTCAGCGTTGGGTATGCAGCTGTGGTTACCTACAAATAGATGACATCAATATCCATACTAACACACATAAATGAATAACTAACAGACTGATACAAGCTGATATTTGCACTTACACGTGCTCTGAAGTATAAACAGCCCAGAGCCTTCACAATTCAGAAAGTCTCCAGTTTCTGTTGGAAGAAATGGGGGGGAATGCAAATGGATGATCATTGGCACAAACATCAACTCCAACACAGTACAACAGCTATATTTCAATTGTAACAAAGAACTTTAATTCACTCAACTACTGGGAGATAAAAGTGTGACCTTTGTCAATGTCCTTGTACAGCTGGTCGATAAAAGAGTCCAACTGCTCCCTCTGCTGGACAGGAAGCTCAAGTGCATCACAGGCATGAACCCATTGACTCAATGAACTAAATGAAAAAGTGACTGATTAAAACAAGTTTGTTTTCAAGGTCATAACTGGAGTTGTTGCTTACCTAGTGCCAATGCCTTGCCCGTTAGTCCCTACCAGGGCAAACAGCGAGCGGAATCCTTCAGGAACAAACCACTGTGAAAGAGAGAGAACGTATTATTGATCCACTGATCCATATGGCATTATAAGTAATTCCATCCAGCCATTTTGATTCTGAGGTTAAACGTCAAATCCCAATAACATCTGCTAAAATGTTGTAACGTTGCACTTTTTACTAGACTAACGACTCGAGACTTCCACTGTAAAATGCAGGCTGTCTTTCAGAAGGTGGCGTGGTATAAGATGGTATGATCTGCAAATGGAAAATACACGCGCACTTACCCGACTGAGATGCTCATCAAAAAGTGCTGATGTAAAAAGACTATGTAGCAAGGCCAACTGCCCCTGCAAATCAAGGCAAATGCAGATTATAACAGTTGTATTATTGGTAACTGATCAAATGCAGTGTGGTTAGCTGAATGTGAGCATAACTACACAGCAAGACCGAGTCAGGTATTTTTAAAAAGGAAGAAAGATTATGTGTCAGCTAAGTTTATTTTTACCTTTATTTCACAATGTGGTAAACTTACTTTGAACTGCTCTCCTAAGAGCTTGTGGGCTATCTCCTCCTCTTCATTTGCTGTCCGACTGCAAAAGTGTGAGAACAGCTTCTGCCAGTGTGCCTTGTCTTTAGCCTGGTTCATACAATTAGAACAAATGGCATGATGTTTGTGTACCTAATCAAGTACTTAGCAATAGCATATATTTTATAAATTAAGGTTTTGGAACTCTGGTGGTCATGATGCTCACCTGTTTGACAGCAGCAACCATTTTGGCCATTAGCATGATGCTGGAGGTTTCTGGGGGATAATGAATGCTCCTGAAATTAAAAAACGAAACAGGGCAATCAAACTACAGTACAAAATGCGGTTTAGTCAGAATTTTGCAGTTACAGCACATACCTCCAGGCATCTTTGAGTTTGTTGATGGGGTGATCCGGATTATCCTCAGTCGGCCCCAGACACAGAACCCGGTGATACTTTTCAGCTGCAGCCTGACGACATTCACTGCAACAGTACATCACCTGCAAAGCATGTTTTTAAAAAGCTTGCTTTGATTAGTCCGTTTTCACTATTTTATTATGATTGTGTAAGCTCTCAGTTGTACAGCTTTCCTTCATAGACAAAGGCTCTTAAGCCAACATCTGTACTTATATATATATATATATATATATATATTACGTACACAGTAATGTGACGCTACATAAGCCTACCAGTTCTATAAAACATGTTTTATATTGATTTATTACAGTGATGCTAGACACTAGTGGTCTCTAACCACAAAGTAATGTTATCATTTTTAGAGACCACTGTTTTAGGTCTACAGTAGTACAGTTTTATCGATTCTTGAAGTTGTTTTTACCAACCTGACACTGGGGACAGGCCTGGTGCAGCTCTGGTCGCACTTTACACAGTTCAGGATGTGGGAGGCTGAGCCCTGGATTTCCACTGAGTCTCCTTGCATTTTGTTCTGCAGTCTCCAGTGCCCGTAAGCAATACTCGCAGGCTAAAGATGTCACACAAGAGACATTAAATCTGAACTATGGCAACACAACTTTGGAAAATGTCTAAATCTATTTTTTCTTAGAACTACTATATTTTTCAATTAAAGACACCGTATATTTATATACAGTACATTGTAAAGTCCTTATATGAACATGTATCAATTATTGAGGCAACAACATTCTGTGTTTATCGAACAACATATAGTTCTGATGTAAAGGAATGTGACCTCACCTTTGTATTTATAAAGTGTATTCCACAGAAACTGAGCCGAAACGAGAGGGCGCTCAGTGAAAATGTTCTCCCCCTTTTTAATGCTCTTTTTGGCAAAAAGTCCTTTCCCCTAAACAAAGGGACATACCACATTTTAAGAAGTGCAGCAGGTAAATTAATAAAAGTCTGACCATAATAAAGTCAACTTTTTTCCAGACATATGACAAATTCACATCAAGCAGGACTGTAAAAAGTGGTTGGTGTTAATGAAAATGTTGCATCACTGGTCGTCTGTGCGCCTCTCCTTGAGCTGTTGCCAGGCAACCACTAACACTATTGAGCAGTAGTTCTGCCTCCCTAGTATAGTACATCCTTCTTGGTACAGACCGCAATGCAGAGCTGGTGAGGCACAATGGCAACACTAAACATTTACAGTCACCAATTTTTTTTTTTAGCATTTTAAAGAGACAAATGGAAGTTCAATCAGGCGGGACGGGGCCTTTCTGTGTGGCGTTTGCATGTTCTCCCCGTGTATGCCTAGGTTTCCTCCGGGCACTCCGGTTTCCCTAACACTAAAAAACATGCACATTAGGATGTGTGTATGTGACAGTGAGTGGTTGGTGGTGGTCAAAGGGGCCAATGGCGCAGATTGGCAGGCTCGTTTCCGTCAGTCTTCCGCAGAGGCAGCTGAGACTACAATAGCTTATCATCACCAAGTATGGAGGGAATGAATAATGACAATGTGGCGCTTTGAGAAACTTGGTAACACAGGTGTGAAAAGTGCAGTACACGTGTAAGCCATTATTATTATTATTGATCAAAAGAGTTAGCCAACTATCACCCATATTTGGGCCTTTAACCTTTTTCACATGAGGCATATAATAATAAGTCTACCTCTTTACCTCTTTCTCAAGAGCTCAAAACAATGTGTTTCAGCACATGTTATAAGGTAGGCAGGAACATTTCCCCATGCACCTTGTGATCTTTTCCAGTGCTCAGTCCTCGATACGTAGTACTGCATGCAGCATGAATGGCTAGTAAGTACCAGACATGGCAATTAGCCCCATTTAAGCTGCTTCACTCCAGGCCACGCACTCTCCGTTGACAGCAGTATCGCTTTGAGTGCATCTGTAAGGCTTGACTTAATTTCACTGGTTTTCAATCAAAGTTGTATCATTGTTTTTCTTATTGAATTGTGTTTTATTGATAACATCAATGCTAAACTGGGAAAAGACTGCATTATACAGGGCCTTAAAATACTGAGGTTGCCAGCGTGCCTGTACTGACAGCCTGGGGATCTTGGTTTATCTTGAGAAATAATTATATACTATGCATTTCTGTTGGCGTGCGTGAAGTTAAATGTTTGTAACTTGGCAAAAGGCCCTTAAGTAAAACAGTGAGTTTCTGCACTTCGTTAGTATAGTACATGCCCCAGCCAGCACAGGGGGACGCTGAGGAGGATGCGGATGAAGCTATGACATGTGAATAAGTAAGCAACCTCACGGCACAAGCGCACGTTTCCCTGAATGGTGTGACGTATATTTCATGGCATCTCTTTACCTTTACGCGGTCGATAAATCTGATTTCCACACAGCCGGCAACTTTAACGGGGTCCACGCAGAGGGAAAACATGTCATCCATGGGGGCAGCCATGTTTCACTACGCGACCTTTTCCCTTTCAACCCTGACTGGCGCGTGCGTTGTCTACAGAAAGAAAACGACGACACCTACCGGACACTGGCACAACTACAGCGTACTCACAATAAGATTATGAAAGTCATGTAGACTAGTTTTTCCTGACAACAAATTACTATATAGAGGGTAACAGAAAAAGCCAGAAAATTAATTTAGTCTTTATTAAATTATTAGATTCCTTTACACAATTAGCAAATGTTACAGACATGTATTATAATTTGTACACACACAAAAATCATATATATATATATATATATATATATATAATTTGGATAGATCATTAGCAATAAACAGCCTGCAGGGTTTTCCCTTTCTTCATTTATAGAAAATATGGCTAAATTATAAAACAAATATGCTTACTATTCACATTATTAGGGTTATAGCTTACACTTATGTGTGCTATAAAATATCCAGTTCAAACTCCCCTTTCATTTTTCTTTTTCACTTTATTAATCTTTTTTATTTTTTTTAATTTTTTTTACATTAACATATTTGCATTGTACATCCACAGGACATATGTATATTGCACCCTGGTTTTCATTGTAGATTAGCCTGGCCTTTGCCATCTGTAAACTCCGGTCAATTATCTTTTCCCTACATGTACGTCTGGGTTTGATCTCAGTGGCTGCGTTTCATCGTTTGAATTCCAACCTACCATTCAGCGAGCAGGGGATGCGGGTGTTGTAGGTGACGTTACGCATTTGCACCGGATTTGCTGGTTGTAGTTTGAAAACAGATCCAATCGTTTCAAAGGAGTTCAGCCCTCCCACCTGAAAACGGAGCTCAATTGTGAAGTTCCAGACCCTCTGTACGAAATGACTACGAGGGTATGGTAAGACCAGGCTAATTGTAGATATTAACATAACAATATATTAGATATTAGTTAGTTGTAGCTCACCTGAAGAAATTACAAAATAAAAAGTACCATTAAATACTTTTCTTAAAAAAAGGCTTAGAAGTGATATGAGAACATTATTAGGCCCGAGCGGCCTGCCGTCGCAAGGGCCTATTGTAATCGCAACGCAGTGCGCGGAGCGCACTGTACCTAAGTGCGCGGAGCGCACGAAAACAGCGCGAAGCGCTGTCCCCCAGTCAAACGTAACCTCACCGTCTCAAACAGTGACGGTGAGGTCACTGTTTGAGACCTCACCGTCTCACTGTTTGAGACGGTGAGGTCTCACGGTATACTTGTTATTGCAGGAAAATTAATGGGTAAACGCAACGCAGTGCGCGAAGCGCACTGTACCTAGCTGTGCGGAGCGCACGAAAACAGCGCGAAGCGCTGTCCCCATGTCAACCGTAAACTCACCGTGTAAAACAGTGACTGTTATAAGTATAAGTATACCCTGTATACTTATAATTGCATGAAAATGAATGGGGGTACATGGCCAACTGTCATACGGAGGTTGATGACGAGCGCTTCGCGCTCGTCATCAACCTCCGAGCCCCACGGCTGCATGGGGGTCGTTGAGAGCTTTCCAAAAATGTATAATATGTTGTCGTCGCGAAAGCGACGATATTGTTTTTGCAAAAAATATTCTTCTTCTTTCTTTCTTCTTTCTTTCTTCTTTCTTTCTTCTTTCTTTCTTCTGCTCTTTGAGCAGAAATTTGACCCCCTGAACATAGTCGAAAACTCACCAAACTTTGCCCAAAATTCAGGTCCGGTGAAAAATTAATTTAAATGTGTGTTTCGTATTGGGGAAATAAAAAATGGCGCGACAGCGCCACCTACAAAAGTGAAAATACATTACGCCTATGGGGAGGGGCCAACGTCAACTTTGTCATAGAGTGACGAAATTCGGTACAGACATTCGTCATGTGACGACAAACAAAAAAATATTATTGTGGCCACGCCCCCTGACAAACCGGAAGTCAGCCATTTTGACAGGAAGGTGGGAAAATGCTGAGTCAGCGTTTTCGCTGACGTCGCATTTGAACGAACTCCTCCTAGGGCGTTTGACCAAATGAGCTCCAAATCGCTCCAGCTCATCTCGAGATGTGGGGCATCAAAAGTTATCCAAATTTTTTTGCTAAGTTTTACGGTTTGTGTGCGGCGAAGCCGCAATCTTTACGAAGAATTTTGCGACTTATCGTAAACTACAAAATGCTCCCATTCGCACAAACAAACTCCGATTAAAAATCGGAAATATACATTTTATTGACCTTTGACCCCCGGACACAACAAATGTGAAAAAGTGACATTGGGCACGATAGCGCCCCCTCTAGGCTGAGAAGAAAAAATGCATTATCGGAAAAAAATTAGTTTCTCGGAAATGGATAAAATTCGGCACAAAAATAGCTGATGGCATCCCGATCAAAAAAGCCAATGGGACCCATACCGTATTTTGTACGGTGTTGCCATGGTGACGCCCGGGGCCCCCCATGTTATCCTAATGGGACTGACACATAAATCTCACATTACACACAATCACAGCGCGTTAGCGCCCTCTGTAAGGAGCTTGTGGACAGTGGTCATTGAAGTACGGCCCGCCAGGGCCGTCCGATGCTGCTTGTGAAAGAAAAAAGATTTTGGGCGCGCTAGCGCCCTCTGCAGGTTGGAGCCATTATTCACATGGAGACGCTAAAAATGTCATTTTGATGTTTACTGACAAACATTTATGGCACATCAGGGCAATAAAATGTAGTGTGGCCGCGCTAGCGCTCTTGGTAGGGTTATGGCGCGGCAATAGAGGCATTCAAGGAGGCACGGCCCGCGAGGGCCGTTCGATGCCGCTTGCGGCTTTAATTTCAGTTGTTATTATGGTACTGGTAGTGGCCATGTCAGCATACAGTGGGTTCACAGAGTTTTTAGAACTCTATTTATCATTTCTATTTTACTATATAGCAGTCTGATACTGAAAAAATAAAAACAACAATTTATTTTCAATTGGTAAAGCATCTACATAGAATACTCTAATAGTGAATTAAAGTAGAATTGCAGACCCAATATATTGCTCTCAATCAGAGTTGTGCTATATTTAAAAGTTTAGGGCGGTGGGAAATTCCATTATTTGCTGATGATAGAGAATGGTAAAGAGCCTGAGAGTAGATTTGTTTTTTTATGAATGATGACACACAAAATAATAATAATAGGACCATATTCAGTATCAAACTACAACATAATAACATAGGAATAAATGCAGGGATATGAAGCAACTGTAAGATACCCCAGATATTGTCAGTCTGAAACAGTAGGCTACAGCAAAAGAGTAGAGTGGCCCCAGCACCATTTGTTCCCTTTCATCTTTGCTTGCTGTCCTGTTTTGTCTTCTTCTCACACACCAGCCATCCATCACAAACCCTTGTTGTAGGTCACCACCTTGCAATCAGTTGCCATGGCAATCTCCGGCTCAAGGCGAGATACCTCAATCTGCAATACATGGAAGAAGTGAAAGAAGTTTAAAAAAAAAAAAACCTTTTTGACAAAGTTGCATTTGTCCTAGAATTTTGTCTCAGGATTCACCAGGGCAGGCACGAAGAAAATTATGGGCGATTTTTGAAAGAAATGGTCTAATAGAAGGGATTAGGTTAAAACAAATTCCATATTCATCTGGGGCTTTAAAAACCTTTCAACTGAAAACAATTGTGCCTGCGTATGAATGATACAATTGCACGACTTTTTAAGACTATGTGAGAGAAAAAACACACACACACACAGCACATTAGTTCATGTATTCTGATAGAGAAGACGTTGAACATAATTCCCCTTTTTGTTTCATATGGATAGGCCTAGACTAGTAAATACTGGGATATCCAACATAAACCAGATCAAAATATCTGCTATTTGACAGTTGTGCAATTCTTATGTTACAATGTCACATGAACAATCTTTTGAGACGGGGTAAAATAGGTGCAAGCCTAGAAATTTTGCCTTAGACTGTCTTTGACATAATTATGAGTAACTAAGAGCCATATGGCATAAAGGGGTGAAGTGGTGAACCCAGGCTTATGGGCAGAATTTGTGCATGTTTAGTGGTCTATATATAATGTGAATGTCGTCCCAGCTGCTCCCTTAACCCCATCTGGCCTCGAACACTCAGTCCGTTTATCTGCTGCACACCGTACCTGAGACATCTGTGGAAATAGGCTGATGGCCACAGGCAAAGACAGGCCAAAGGTAACCAGGCACACAACACTGTGGATGGGCAGCAACAATCTCCGGTTCTTCTGAAGGAATCGCATCCTAGATATGTCAATAACAAAGCAAACGTGTGGAAACTATTTTTGAGCTGAGGAAAGCTTGAGGTGTGGGATTATTTTGACCAAACTATTTTAGTCAAGATTTTGAGATAATCCTAAAATGTTGAAAGCTAATTCAAAAAATGGGAAAATGTGGTGGCCCTTATAAAATACATTCCACAGATGAAGGAACTTTTGCATTATCATGCATGTTTCAGGATACACACAATAACACTTTGGATGTTGTTGTGTTGTGTCTGCATGGCTCAGCGTAACTTATAATTAAAACATGCAATGCACCGGACCTCTCGAGGTAGGACATGATGATGGGAGGTAGGACGAAGATGGGCATCGGCAGCACTACACGTGTGAAGGCTGTCTCCATAATCGCCTGTGGATCAAAATGAGAAAAGCGCAAAACATGCCTCAAATCAGCGCCACGAGACAGATTTAATTTTCACATTAACAGAATAGAATAAGAATTTGGACATATTAAGCACAATACAAAGTGATCCGAGTATGCACAAAAGCGTCTTACATGTTTGGCAGCAATTTTGGACGATCCCACCACATTGCCGTTACTGTCCAGGACATCAATACCTTCAGACAGCTCACAGTGCCTCATCAGGCCCACGTTACAGATGTTTGCACTTGCTGAGGACAGGCACAGATTTATTACAAACAACTGAACAGAAAAGCAGGTGACAAAACAAAAACGCTGTATGTAAATGGAGTCCTTTGAAAACGCACCTACAGCTGGGAATGGTACCAGCCGCTGAATGATCATTCTAGTGGCAGGGTTGAGTCTGTGGGCCTTCTCGATCAAAACATTTAGTCCCACCTTCATAATAAAGATAAAACAATAAGTACAGTATGTATGGTCATCTCAGTTCCTTTGTATATTCTTTTTGTTTCGCTTAACAATGTGACCAGGTGGTTGTGCTGAACTCACCGCAATGGAGACCGCACTGGTAACAGCCCCAACATAGCCTTGGAGAAACTTGGATGTTGGCGTAGGCTAAGAAACAATGACAACACAATACTTTCACTGATTATCTAGAAGTGATAACAAACTACTAATGCAATACCTTCACTCTGATCCGAGGTCCCTACCTTTGTAGCATTGCGATTTGCATAGTTTACACAGGCGTTGTGACTTTGGTTCAGCCACTACATAAAAGGAGAAAAGGATTCTTTCTTTTCAGTATGAAGATTATTGTTAATAATATTTATCAAATAGGTTTTCCGCTTTCCACAGACAATGGAAAGCTTTGAAACTCAAAAATTGAATGGACTCAATGCTCTGGATGAATAAAAATGTAATGATTGTACCAAACCCATCTTTGTTACAGTACCTGCCATATAACAGTAGACAGCACAGTCTGATTTGGCAGAAGAAGGCCTATGACCTAGATGAAACCAGGAAACAAGAGCTTATTTTGCACAAAATAAGTCTAAAGTCTCATTTCATCTATTCTGCACATATGAGCATGTTCATGGTAATCTATGCATGAGTCTGGAACTTACTATTGGAGTTCCAAATGGGACATATCCTGCACAGTGAAACATGGACTCAGTTGATAAAAATGACTAAATGGACAGACTTGCTCTGCTCAAAGATCTTCATGTGTGGTCATACCTGACATACGGAATGGCATGAAGATCTTCTCTCCTGTGTCAGGATGAATGATGGCCTGCAGTAGAGAGCATGACATCATCCTCATTCTGCCAGGAGCTCAGTGTATGGAGAGTGTGCCCCAGCTCACATGAAGCGTAGAGGGACCTACCTGTTTGATCTTCTGCGCCTCCCACAGCTGCAGGGGGCATCACACATACACCTGATTAATCATATGCTCTACATCTCTGCCTCTAGAGCAGCGGTGATGCTGCACAAGACTCCCCAAAGCAAAGACTACACATCCAATTTTACTGGGACCCACCTTATCATCTGACACTCCAGGTGGAACAATACCGTTCTTGAAATCATCCAGGAGTTTGAGGCTGTCCTTTAGCTGTTTCTATGTTCAAACAACAAGACATGAGCTAACGACAAATTCAGTTTATCACTAATCCTAATGTGTGTATTTACCTCAGACACAAACAGGGTGGTGGGATCTATGACGTCTATGAAGTGTCTGAGACGGCCAAAAAATGAGCCCTTCAAAACAAAGAGACATTATTACTGGGTTTGTTTTTTAAAAGATTGGACTATGTATTTTACTGAGCGTTGCATACTTATAAGACATGGGGGAACAAAAGAATGTGCCAATTATAGAATCCATTTTCATTTGTTTCCTGCATAGCTAAGTCTTCTGTACATGTCAGCGTATATTCTTATGCATTTTCTGTAATAAAACGCTCTCTTCTACTTTTCTGTTTAAGTGGGTATGCTCACAAAATACAACTAAATAATGTAATATATATCGTTTGGCTTATCAAATAGGATCTAACATTGCTTTTTTGAGCTCAGAGGCAGGCACCCCTCCTGTTTACTGCTTCATATGAAATCCCCCTGAGTATGCCAGCAGCTAACAATGCATGCCAATGAGCCTGGAAGGGCCCACGTCCAGCTCCAGCCAAGAGACTCTTTTTTTGGGAAAGTACAAGAGAGGCATGGCAGCTTCAATTAGAATTGAACAGACATGGTCACCTAGTCTGAGGGCCAGGAAACGTAGAACTAAAGTCTGAATTTAAATGAAGAGTCAATTAAACTAAAAGTGTACAAATAATGTGTGCGTTTATATTTGTTAAAGCCTATTTAGTGTTTAATGGTTTTGGCTGAATAGTTTTGGGAAATAAGTGGGATTTAAATTGGATTGTGATTAATTTTGCAGCCCTATAGTTTAGCACTGATCTTACCGTTGCTCTGTGGGTCTCATTCCCTGACAGCCCATATGTGCTGCAGTGCTGTTTTGTCAGAGTGCTGAGATCCATGTGAGGAGTCGGCGTTAATTATGCATGAGCCTGCGCTCCCCGAAGAGCACAAAACAAGGCCAGACAAGAGGGGAGCGCGCAAGAGAAGGCATTGACAAACACCCCTAGATTTGTGCGGATTCAAAAACCGCTCTTTTAAAACCACACTGAAGAAATAGATTGAAAGCATCTGGGTTACCAGGAGGAAAGCCGTTTTAAAGCAGACTGCAGTGATTTCTAAAATATGCAATGTGATAGACTAAATATAAACATTAAAGTAGGACTGGGCAATAATATTAAGGTTTTTTTTCTCTTTCTCCAGCTCTGCGCTCAAATGAATACACTGTTCCCCACTCACTCCTACTATTGGCAAGTCTCATTATCTCCTGAATAAGTGAAAAGGAGATTTAACCAATCACAGTCCAGTATATAAACTTGTAGATGCAAAATAAAGCTTGAAGAAAATAAAATCGTGACATGATTTTATTAATGTTGTCTTGTTTATTGTTTTAATGTTTGAGCAGTCCTGTGGGGCACCTCCTGTTGTCATATTATTTTTTATTTTTTTGTGTCGTATTGTTCATTTTGTCGGGACAGAGCATGTTGATGGACACACATGGGACTCATGCATGTAAACACACCACGCCGGTTTGTAGCCATGGGCTAATTTCCATTCGTTGTCCCATCTCACACTCTCAAATACACTCTCATTCATCCTGGCCTATTGTACATGTTTTTAGTGGTAGGGGAAACCGGAATACACGGAGGAAACCTACGCAGACACAGGGAGAACATGCAAACTCCACAAGGCCCCGTCCAGCCAGGGATCGAACTCAGGACCTTCAAGCTGTGCCATCCCAATGTTAAAGAGACAATGTCATGAAATTCCTTTGAATCACCCAGATAAAGGAAAAGTCATGGGGTTCATATGAAAAGATATACAGTTGTATCAAACTGGTAATTATGACAAATATAGTACAGAATGTAAGACATATTTATGTTTACACATGGAAAGACTTGGATCAAGTGGATCAAGTGGAACAAATGGTCAACCTTCTTTAGCAAGCTAAAGAAGGTTGACCATTTGTTCCACGATTAATTTACAGGTTTTTTGTTGTTGTTTCTTAAAGAGGCATATAGATTAGGTTGTCCATTTTGATATTCTTTGTATTTACAAAGATACCTTACGTACATTAATCATAATAACAAGAATACATTCACTGAAGAAATTATATTATCTTCCCATTTTTAATTGATTGAATTTTTTTTTATTGTTATGGTCCAAAATGCAAAAACTGCACTCTAACAGGATATGAAATGTGAGTGCAATGAGTTTCTGAGGCTTAATTCACTAGTTTAATGTTATTTATTGTAACCATTTTGTTCTTTGTAACTTCATTCAGCAGTCTGTGCAGTCATGGATCCTCCTAATGTTTACAGAAGGTGAAGACGATGGACTTTGATTAGGTAAATCATCCCTAGGCACAGGGCACATGTCTCACGAATGTGTAGCTTTGCAGTCTATGTGACATCTCTATAACGCGAAGGTCGCCTGAGGTGACCACAATGAATAAGCGATGGACAGCAATGCACCGTGACTAATAATACGTGGAGACGAAGTTTAGTAATTAAAATGCGTCAAATAAAAACAATCGTTGTGAGTGTACCTGGCTGCTGATAAAATCTAGAAACAAAGGATAAGACTAACACGACGCACGGGCGCGTTTGCTGTAAAATCAAACTAATTCAATTACTCCCAACTTTTAGAAAGTGACCAAGTTGTTTATTTTCTCCTCACGACAAAAAAGAAAGCAGCGCCGAGTTTCACGCTCAGAGCTGAACCAAAGCGTTCCAGGGCGGAGGGTCTGTTCTTCCAAAACCTATCCATATGGTATTACCGCTTGACTAACGGAGGAGAGCGCACTAACCTGGTCGTATCGAGGTCTTCCCAGTTGGAAAGCTGGACACACTGCAGATTCCGCCATGACATCCAACTCTTTATTTATTAATGAACCGAGGCATGAACGGGTTTTTTAACTACTGCCAACAACATTCAGTGTGGAACTCGTGAAGCGACGAGCCGCTACGTCAGCTGGGATGTGTAGTCCTCGGGTTTGCGAGATTTCCAGCAAAACGCATGGTTGGCAAAAACGCTTGGGCTTCTCACCATCTCCAGAACTGATCGATAGGGTCATGTCCAGTGTTGCGTAACTGTTCCGATTGATCTTGGGGAGATAAGAGTTGATTGGTCCGTTAATTCATGGCTTTGTGCGCGAAGAGGTGTGGCCTGGAGGAAGATGTTTGCACAGTGATGCTGCTTAGGTTGATGAGAGCGCGAGGCGGCACAATAACATGCCAAATATAAATGATAACCTCCCGCACCGCATGGGCGGACTCACCCTACAGTGTCTAAGGCAGAAGAGGCAATGGGCGACGTGATAAACAGCCTGGCTCTACAATGACTGTGTACAGTGGAGCCATGTTAAGGATGTGTCTAATGACATTATGGCAGCAAAAACGAAAGAAAATAAGGAGAAAGAAGAGGAAGGAGAGCAAGACAGGAGTGTAATAAGTTACTGTAGTTGTATGTCTCTGAAGTGCCTTCTTTTAGCAGCCTTCATTTCTTGGCACCCCAACAATCCTCCTCCCCTTACTGACATTCCTGCTTGGGGGCCCCCTGGTACCCTTGCTACGCCACTGCTACTATGGCCTATAGCCAATTGTGAAGTTATGGACGAGCTATGAGTGCCCTCTGGTGGACAGAATCAAAAGTGTCAAGAGTTGTTGGTCTGTTAAAGGGCCTGGAAGACAAAGGGATTCTTGTGCACTTTATTTGTTACAGCACCGTGGTCAGGGAAAGCCTTGCGGTTCTAGCAGTGGTTTGAAGAAAAAATATTATAACAGGAAAAAAGAGGTCAATATGTAACAGACAAGAGGAAAATGTGTTTGCTACAATGTCTCATGTTGCTACATTATCACAGTATTTGCATAGGCTATCACTCAAATTAGTTCTATTATAGCCTATTCACATACTTACGTTATATATTAAAACATTCATCTGTGAATATAAAACATGTAAATAACATAATATAGAAGTTATAAACTTAAAGTGCAAACAAATAAAATATTCATTTGGCCTCCAACAGAAGAATGTCATTCATGTTACTACAGGACCCTGCTTTTCGCTGTTCATAAAAACACATATTTGCTAACACATGTAGACTCATTCTAAGGACCGGCAACTCAATGGTAGCACATTTCTCTTACAGCAAAAAAGATTTCCAAACAGTGTGTGGGCCTTTTGTGTGAACTGTGTATGTTCTCTCCATATCTAGATGTGTTTTACCTCCAGGTGCTCCGGTTTCCCCCATCGACCCAAAGCAAGCAGAAAAGGGGCTAATTCTCCTCATAGATTGTCCTGACCATAAACATGTAGCTCAAAATCTGGGAATTGAGAAGCGTACCCTGGCACAGCACAGCAGTCGCCAACTGCTCCGGATAATTTTCCCCAGCAACACTGAATGAAGGGTCAAATACACAAAACAAACAAGTATACCTAGTCCAAAACCCGTGGACTCGGCAGAATTCATACAAATGTACTTAACTCCTAACTTGTAAGTTGTGTAATTATCATTTACATATAATGCATAGCAGCAAAACCACAGAATAAACAGCTGATGACTAACTTATTCTAATCGTGAATATAATGAATCACCATCTGTTCTGATTTGGAAGTTTTTCTTTGCCAAATTAGCACAGTAACTCACCAACATGCATATTTTCTGTATTTCTGAATAGTGTCCGATACCCAAGGCAGTATTTGTGATGGGAAAACCTGTGGTGCTTTTGTTCCTTCGAGACACCAATCTCAGTCCCTTTAAACTTGACAGTGTTACATACAGAGAGCCCGCTGTTTGCTCACTTGTGCCTGGTGCGCACTTGAAGCAGAGTGGGCGTTTGCTCCATGATCCTCAGCAGCAGATTATCAATGTAGTCCTCCAGATCGCGGACCTGTGCTTTGACCTTTTTCAGTTCGAGCTCACACTTCTCCAGTTGGGCTGTCTGTCGCTCGGAGGCAGCCTGCTGCTTTTGCATGTCCATCTCCTGCTGTAGCAGTAGAGAGATCAGCTCCATATTTGTCATGTCCTGGTACTGGGACACGTCCACTGTCACCTCCTGTAAACACACAGAGGACAGGCCATGATGAAGAGTTATACATAGTTATGTTCTAGCCTTAAGTTGTATTACTGTGATTATATGTTTACTATGTGTTACTTCAGATTTAGACAGTGACTGCAAAAAGACAACAACAAACAACTGAGAAATGTAAAGACAAATGTAAAATATCACAATAACAATAGTTTGTGCTTTTAAGAGAGTTGTGGTGTTTATGTTGGACATTACCAGAGCCTTTTCAGGTTCGGCTGTGGCCAGTTGGGAAGCCCGACCGGGACTGATCGTGGACTTGAGTATCTCCAAAACTGAGCGACCCTCCTTCTTTTCTGATTGACTGGATGTTAATGGCTTTACTGGGTGAGTTCTGCAAAGTAAATATGTCAGTGGTAGTTGTTTGTTTTTGTTTTCATTTCTTCAAGTGTTTCATTAGTTTGTTTGATTTTGCACAAATCCTGTACACTTGCACACTTAAATATAGGTTTCTAGTTGAATTCACTATATTCTTGTAAATTAATGTAAAACCCTTAGATGTCACATTCTCATAATTTTGCTCAATTCATAATGATCATTTATATCTTAAATAATACTCTCATATTTCTCTGTTGTGTAAAATACATTTTAAGGCAAACTTGGATTCACACATACTGTACCTCAGTATTTTGATTCACAATTCGAAATGTGGTGAATTTAATGATTTCTGTAAATTGCTTTTGTTGTTACAGCAAAACAGCAAGATGTAAGAAAGCTGGCAACAAAATTGAGATAAAATGTTCATCTTTTTATATACATAAAACCGTGAGCAAAGCCAAAAACTGTGCGGCACATTGCATCCAAGACTTTGGATGCAAGGAGCAAACTTAAAATGTCAAACCAGCCAGGCCAGTAGCAAAGAAACTTTCAAAGTGATGCAAATAAAATGCCTTAAAAGGATGTTAGCATGTGCATGTGTCATTCCTGGTGCTATGACTCTCACCTGCTCTCCTGTTGGGGCAGGTTGCTAGCTGGTTGGGTCTCCTCAGGCAAAAGTGAGTGATGTGCATCAACCAGGGGTTGGTCAGGGGGGCAGGTGGTGCAGGAGGTGAAGGTGGTGACCGAAGAATTAAAGGAAGGACCACAGACAGAGGGAGGGCAAAGCTTAGCCTGATGGTCTGCTGTCAATGAGAGTGCAGAGGGAATGGAAGAAGACGGTTCTGACAAAATTCTACAAGGAGTTCTTGAAGCGGGGGCGACTTTAGCATGAAAGTCTTCAAAACTCATCAGCGAATCCTTTTTCACAGTGCCGTGTTCTGCAGGTGCCTTTGCTGTCGATTGTTGTCCGCTTTTCTTAATATTATTCACAATTACATCTATATGTTTATCTAAAGCTCGCATAGTAACCAGTGCTGATCTGGGTTGATAGGACAGCGGCCCTTCCTGAGAGATATTTGAACAAGAGACAAAAATTGCTCAAACTCTCCATCGCCATGTTTGCTTTGGTTACGTGGACTATTACTGTTACTGTTAGTGTTTGCATTGGTCACCCCTTTGGGTCTTAAACGGGCACTAACTACCTTTCCTTGTAGGTTACCATTATCATCAACGGACGTTTGAGCCTTGATCAGATCATTGTTTACTGAATCCTGTTTGCTTTCAACATTAGGTGTTTCTTTGAGTGTAACCCTGGCGTTTCCATTTAGTGCAACATTCTGAAAGTCACAAAGGCAGTCCTGGCATGTGTCCGGTCCGATTGACGAGATATTGGACAATGTATTAGTAGATATCTCGAAAGAAGAGTTCATCTCGGGAATGTAGGTGTCTTTTAAATGAAAAATCTCTTCCGGAGTGGTCCGTTGTGATTCTGGATTAGTTGCATGTAAAGTCCTGCCTAAACGGTTTTGACCTTTGTAACAGTCGACATTATCAGAATGTGAAGACCCATCGGAGTCGATAAAACCGAAATCAGAGTTGTTCATGTTCAAATCGCCTAAAGTAAGAGAAAACGTTATGTTATTGTCCAGGCACGTTTCCATGGGAGTCAATGGACATTCTAGTGTTTCATCAACTGGTGGAGGAGAGCAGTCTATTAAAGGTACATCGAGTTTAGAAACGGCAGGTGGCATTTGCAAATGGTCTTCAACTGACATTTCACTTCCAAGACGCTTTGTAGAACCAGAGGGCTTTGATATTTTCTTCTCTGCCGCAAGTAACTCACTTCTGAGCGAAAGATGGCTGTTGGCGCCGGTCGGCACGTACTTCCCTGTGCACATGCGTCCGTACAAGTCCTGCTCGAACAGCATACCACCCCAGCAATCAAAGTCATCTTGCAAAGGCGCGTACTTTAACTTCTCTTCGGCTGCAAATCCAGGCGAGGTCGCGCGTGTGGATGGTTGAATGTTGGACGTCTTGTTGCCCGGTAGTTGCAGGTCCTTGGAGGAACCGGGCCCATTGCTTTTGCACTCCGCTTCCTTTCCATGCTGTCGCGAAGCCACGCCAGTCTGCGACAGCAAATACGCCTCTTTGTGCACTGCAAGCTCTTGACCGCGATGCAACCAGCCGTCGGAGTAAATCTCACTGACTGGCGTTCTTAAGGGTCTTCGTGGAGGCAAAGGTGGAAGTCCAGCTGGTTGAAAGTCTTGCGCGTGTGTCAATTTTGCCGATTCCAATTTCTGGATAGGGGCTTGCCTTTGAGAAGTGGTTTTAGGGGAGTTGATTCTACTTGAGGCGAAGACATCAAAAGATTCCTCACATTCTTTTGCACTCTCTGACAGGGAGCGGGGGCCAGAGGGATCACTAGGATTGGAGGTTTTAGGGAGCAAAGCAGGAAGGGAGGTCTGCCTAGGTACAGGCTTGGGGCGCTCACGCTTTATGGAAGAAGCTATGATCGGAGCTTCGTTGTAGGAAATGGATGTGAAGCCCCGGGACGGCGCCGCGGTGTAATGAAAGAGAGAGGAGTCGGAGAGGGAGGAGGGTGTGAAGGGAGGACTCTGGGATTCAAGTAGTTCTTCGAAAAAGGGGTTTCGCTGCATGTGGGAAAAGAAGGGATTGGATGGAGAGAGGGGAGTGGATGAGGAAGAGGAGGACGGAGGTGTGGTGAAGGGGTTGGCGTGGTCTCCTTCTATCAGGGACACGGGAGGCAGGGGGGGCACAGGGGAGCGGGCGGGCAAGGGAGGGGGTACGTCTGAGCTGCTTTCTACCTTAGGAGAAACTTCCAGCCTGTGGAGGAAAATAGGGCACAACAGTCCTCTTAGTTAAGGATGTGCCAAGCAGAGGTGGGTAGTAATCAGTTATACACTCGACAAGTAACTTTTTGGAGAGTTTGTACTTCTAAGAGACATTTTCACACTGTACTCTTCACTTCAGTACTATGCGTTACTTATTCATCTGAAGTAACAGTAGGTAAGTCAATAAACAACAAAAGCTTTAGGTAGATTGTATGTATTTCTTCTGCCTTTTTTCTCCCACCGATTTGTTAACATAGTTTCACTTATTTATTATTTGTATTTTTTTTTTATACCAGTGAACACATCAGTGACCCCGCTACACTTCTCTAACCTGACACACTACAGTATTTAAGGAACATGAAAGTCATTGAGATTAATTTTGACTGTGAATTAAGACATTAAGAATATGAAAAGTGGTCCGCACAGCAATTGGAGCACCCAAAAAGATTTTTAATCTATCATTACAACATTTGTGATGTTTCAGACATGAAAATGTGGCCAGAAACATCACAACTATAGATTAAAAACTTCAATTGCTGCGCGGCCCTTTTTCATTCTCTTAATTATTTCACTTTTGGATCCAGCACACAAGCCTCACCTGCTTTTGGACGTTCGTGTCATTTTCTATTTAGCCAAATAAGACATTGAACAAAGTTAAAAGTTAAATACACATAAATGCCATCCCTTACAATTCTGTCAACCCAGTAAGGGCCTCTTTCCTCAAAATCTCTGGAGATTTTTTTGTCTTTTAAATTGTGTAAAAATTGTAATAGAAATCAGATGCACAGTTATTCAGTGCTTTTCTCCTCTTATTTTGGTAATAATTTGAGTACATTCATTTTGAACATTTTGGCTACTCTACCCACCACTGGAGCCAAGTCAACAAATGGAGCACAACGTTTGCACTCAAACTGCAAAATGACAAAATGACAAATAGAAAAGTGTCCAAATGATATAAATTGAAATAAAATTCAAAAAGGCAAAGCGCAGAAGCAAAACAATCAAGCAGAAAAACAAATAATGCACATTAGACATTCTGAACCATCTGGTGAGTATTCTTTTGAGGATGCAAGTTTTGACAAAGCATTTGTACACAAATGCTGATATGGAGCATTGCTATATGATGTGGTGATGATACAGCAAGGCTGTGAGATGGGAAAATCAATTCACTAAACTTAAGACACCCAGCAGAGCTTTCATGTGGCTTTTAGCATTGATTTGACACCGGAGTCTAGTGACCGTGACCCTGACTCACCTTGGCTTGTTCTGGGAGTCACTTGAGCTGAACCAGCCTCGGAGGCGTCCCTCCGAAGTGGGTGTGGCCTGCGGGGACTCCGATTTGGTGGGCAGAGAGTCACTCCTCCCTCCAGAGAAGAGCGTCTTCCGAAACTTCCTACCTTTCTCTGGTGACGCTGTGGCGGAAGAAACAGTCATGGGCGACTTCTGCAATGGAGGAGATGACTGACCTTTATCTTCATCTTTCTCTTCTTTCTTGGTTTTGTCAAAAGACCAGCGGCGACCTTCAGAAAATAAACTTTTCTCATCACTTTTTTTGGTTAGGTTCTGGAGGGAACGGGATAGAGGGGCGCACTTCTCCAGCAACACCAGTTTGGACGGCAGAGGCCCTGAAACCTTGGGGGTCAAGGGCTCTGAGTCGTAGACATGGCTTCCATTGATGCACAGAGAAGACTTGGATTGGGTCATGGTCTGGCCTTTGAGAGACTCCACAGAGCGAGGGACGGCCGTGGTGATCTTACTGGCCTCATCGCTCAGAGCACGCTTGTGGGTCAGCACCTTTGTAGTGTGTTGGCTGGTGAGCACTGCGGAAAGACAGGGATTTATGACAATTTACTGCATTACAACGTCTCGTATTCTTGTAAACAGAGGTGCATAGTAATGGTAGCTTTTCACTGTACATAGTGTCACATTAATGTTATAATGTTAATTATGTTATTGCATTATCAGAAACTTTTCTGTAGTTGGCAACCAGGATCAAAATCAAATCAGGACTTAATCGTACCAACAGGGTATAAAATAAACCTTAATTGGACTCAATTTAAGCCACAATGCATGTTGTGAGTCAGATATGGTATATGTACTACAGTTGGAGAACCACTGATCCCTTTACCTTTCCTTGCTAAGTCTGCCTCCCCGTAATGAGGCTCCACTCGGACTTTGCTGGTGTAGATGGGAGAGCTGGGGGGGTCAGACAGCAGGTCCAGGCTTGGAGGAGGGTTGTCACTGGCCATGGAAGACAGGCTGCTATCGGAGGCGAGCGAGGAGCATGACCGGGTGTCTGACGACTTGCGAAGCTTCCCTTTGAAGAAATCTTTCATCTTGCTCCTCTTCTCCTCGGGCACCTCCACCTCTTGGGCCACCCCTCCCATATCCATGCCATAGGACTGTCCCGTGGATGCAGACAGAGCAGCATAGCGACCCGGGACAATGGCAGAAGAGGACTCCAGGTCACCCCTTTTCCGCCCGGTGACACGGTCTTTGAGTTTGCCAAAAGCAGAACGGGGCTTGTCCTTCATGGTCAGGTCAAACATACTGGCCGTCATGTTGTTGCGGGTGAACTGCACCGTTACCTGTAACTCGCCACGCTCCTTCTCCTTTCGGCCCACCTTAGAATGCAGCTTGAACCACCTAAAACACAAAGAATATTTATATCATACAAGATAAAAACATGGACTTCCTATTGGCCATTCTGAGCATGTGTTACATAATGTGTGGAGAAAGGGGGCTGGATCAAATCAAACCACTGTCTTTGAAAACAAACTTTTTGGGGGCCCAGAGCAGGAAATGGCATACATTCTTGAAGATGTACCCTCGTACACCTGGACACAGACAATATGTGGACTGTGGAGTCCTAACACCTAAGACAGATATAGGAGCAGCCGAACTAACAGCAGGGCTTCTGTGGCGACAGAGGAGGCAGGGAGGGAGGAACAAATCAAACCCAGATGTAGCCTATGTGTTACTCAATCCAGCGCCTCTGAACTGCAAATGTTTCACATGTCTTTTACTGGTGACTTTTGTTTTATCACTAGTGATACTCCGGAGTTTCATAACACACAGAAAGTATTAACAGGCATGATTTTCCTGCTTGTTTAATGTACAATATGTTTTCCTAGTGGGTAAATCTTATGGATTATATTTACATCTAAATTCTGCAAATGACATTGTACTAAATCTGTTATGACCATTTGTTTGAAAGTCAGTATAAAATGAGGTTTGCCTAATTTGTGCTTTACATCTTTAACTAATCAATCAGACTAGTCCAAAATAAGGTTAGGATATTAAGTCTAAAACATTCTTTTTTTAAATGCTGCAAGAGAAGACTTTAATCTTGCTAAAAGTTGTTTTCCTTTTCCACACAAAACAATTTGGGACAAATAATGACATATGTTGGGGCTTAAAGTGCAGCACATACAGTATTGTAACCACTTTAAAACACCTGAAACCACATGGCATTAAGACCTGATGTTTGTTTACTAACAATGAAAGAGGGACAAGCAATGAAAGAGGAAGTTAACTATAGTTTATGAATGTTTCACAACTTGCAGGGTCTTGTCAGACAGAAAACTAGCCTGCAAGTTCATGAAACGGACACAAATGCTTTATAAGTATATTCACACTATTATTTCCACAAATTGTCTGAGATTACAATATGCCAAAGGAGGACCTTTAAGTCATGACTCAACAACTTTTGCTCAGGTGTCAGTAGAGAACTATATGAATCAATACACGTGACCTACTCATCTCTAGGACACGTCCCCTCTTGAAAGATTTTATCTAGAGGAATGATGGTCTGTCCCAGGAACACGTCCAGACCGATGAGTACGCGGTGCATGACCGTGAGCACCAAGTCCCCGCTGCCAGGAGGAAAAGAGCTGCGTCCTCCATCCTCCAGGATGCCCGGCAGCAGCTCGAAGCAGCACTCTTCGTTCCACTGCGGAACCTCGGCCTTATCTACCAGCGCTGTGGTGTACTTCTCTTTGCCCACTTGAATGATGGTGTACAGGTAGCGACTGCCGTGCTTGCTCTTGGTGCGTAGTCCCCTGGCACACAGCACGGTGACATTCACATGCGTCGGCACCCAACGCTGGTCATCGTCCAAATCGATCAGTGACATCATCTTGATCCGTTATAATGGGTGTCGGTCCAAAAATACGCAGAGTTCACAATACAATCTTACCACTTGAACGGACAATAATCCTCGTCATGTTGCACCACTGTTTCTTTTTGTGCTGCGCCAAAACCCCTCTGCAGAGTCCCCCCAAATCACTGGAACCATAAGTGACCACGAGACTGGAGCTATGCTGATGTCGAAGCGCGTGCCATCTTCAAATTCAATCAATGCAAATCGAGTTAGCTGAGAAGCGAACTAAAAATCGCCCCCAAGTTCACGTTTTGTAGCAGCATGCCCTCATCGCATCACTGTTACAAATGTGCATGCTGTGCTTATGGCCCGCCCTCCTCGACGAAACGGGCCTCGGTGGGATGATGCTTAAAGAGAAAGACGGTAGACAGACACTACAGGCAAACGCGCCAAGTCGGACCAAGCGCAGAGGAGCACTGAGCACTGAGTGACAAAAGGAGAAATCACACAACCCGCCCATGTATATCGTTTTGCAAGCCTATAAATAAGGACTGATTGTTAGTCAAACTGCATGGACATATGTTCTGCATTTATTTTCTTTCCCTTAATGCCAACAAAGGCCACAACTAAGTCTTAATTTTGAATTTAATATAAACACCTAAGTAAAACATGTTTCTCTCTCTCTTTTTTTTTTTTTTTTACCATGTAAACCTTATTTAGACTCTACAAGAAAAGCTAGGATTGGCTGCAAAAATGCCAAAAGTGTAATGTGTAATGCCATCTAGTGGAGATAAACGAAAGTACACTCAAACAACGCTCTGCAGCATCCAGGTGGATAAATAATCAGATCAATACAACTGAGCTGGACATAATGTATGAAGGGTGGAAGTAACAACAATATTTGATAAAAGGAAATGTGATTTTGATCAACACAAATGTGATAAACATCTGATTTAAAAAATTGACACATGTAAAATGACAGCTTCATAATAATGTAATGTAGACGGACGCTCCGAGAATAATTAATTGAAATGGATTAATCGGACGCTTATTTCTCCACATGGATGCCTGAGCGTCTTGTTTGATTAAATTCGATATTGGCACAATTTGAGTGGTGAGTGGGAGCACATTTTTAACACCTGTTCTGTGTGCACCAGGTATGCGTCACAATCATGTACCAGTTACCAACTTTTGTCCCTGGTCCCTGGAGAAGAGCTGTGGTTAATCTCTGCACAGGACATGTTCGGCATCTTCATCGGAAACAAAATATGAAAGTGCATACAATGTGTTTACCTTAAAACATGTAGTTGAATGAGTCATTAAACACTGAACACCACATATTTGATTTTACTGCTCAGTTTACTTTGAATAAAAATGACATTTGCATCAGTAAAAAAAAAAACACACTTACTGTATGTTTCACAGTGATAAGAACAACTTTGAGGATAAAGCCATTAAAATTAAGTAATTTAATACAAAGAAACACATCTGAAACAGCACACAGGGACAGAGTGAAGGTTTCTGTGGCACTTTTCAACGTGGCTTTGAGGAGGGGAACATCTGAGACAACTGTGAACTGTAATATAGCCTACATGTACACAAAGTGGCAAACAATCTGAATATTTCTCATACATTCAAAGATAGAAAACAGGAACTTTCGTAACACATTACAATACAAATATGTGGTATCATTCAGAAAGGCATAAATGCTGACTTCTCACTGCGTCTCCTATAACAGTGAGGCTCAAAAGTGCAAATAAGATTTTCATTACGAAACAAGTGCTTTTTAAAACTTAATAACTTATGATGCATTAGTTTTATATGGTGCTGTTCTAAAACTCTCAAAAGGCGCTTTAAAATTTCATACATTATTCATCCAGTCCTCAGTCACACTCGATGGTAAGCTACAACTGTAGTCACAGTTAATCCTCAAACTCTCCAGAGAATATGTAAATTATAAATATAATTAATTATAGCTGATGAAGGCAGTGTAAGGCATTAATGTGGCAGCTCACTGTTTCAGATCTGCTACAGCTTACATTGAATAACCAATATTAAACCAAAGACACAGAAGGTCTAATTATTATTAATGCTGTTACATGCATGCAGACAATGCAGGTAATATGTAAAAAACATGACTTTTTAGAGCGAGCAACTTGCATGAAACGATGTGTGTTCAGACTTAATGAAAGAAACAACACTGGCAGAAACACAAAAACTGACACTGACACTGACAAAAAATACAGTGAGGTCAAAGAAAAAAAATGAATTGAACAAACTTGTTAACAGTTTAGAGAGCTCATAAGTTCCAGGTGGACTCTACTTTGGAGTCAGTAACATATACTTAGCTCCAGGACTGCAGTAAAGCAGGTGACCTCAGAAAAGGTTCTAGATGATTTGTCTCTCTCACAAACTGATAGTGGCGTTTTAGTTACAAGCCTGGGCTCAGTATTCTGTATTGGAGGCATTGAGATTTGAAGCCTTTAAGAACTGCATAAAAGAGAGTTTCACAATGGAAAAACATAGAATAGTAGAGCATCTTAACTATTGCACACACAAAAAAGAGCTACTGATGGATTTGAAATGAAAGCTGATTCTTCTCTATGATGCAGTGTACTGTATCAGATTTAAAAAAAGAAGGAAAAGAAGAAGAGCGAACAAGAATGTGAATTATTTCAAGTGGTAAAGGTTAAGGTGGAACAAGATTTGGGCTGAAAGACTTTAGGCTTTAGCAATGTGCACCTGTTACATTAACATTATATTCACCAAGTGGTATAAAAATCCTACAAAGATACTCCCCTTTCTCCATTATAACATTTTGGAATGTTTTCTTTTCAGTAGCGTGGCTGGATAAGGACAAGTGTTTAAGGATATGTTGTTGTACAGCTACAAGTTGGGCTTTGCTTTTTCTTATGAAGCACTTTCAGTCCAGCAGACCGTTCTGGCAGCCCTTGAGGTACAGTTCATCCTGTGATAAATGCCCATCGAAGGCTTCTGTGTAGAGGCTGCTGGTGCTGCTTCCACTGCTGCACATGAAGGTCCCCACAGCACGGCCCTGACGCGCATGACCTACAGCATCACTGAACACCTTATTTATCTGCTCCTCCGAGGGCATCCACCAGTCTGGGTTAGAGGCACAGTGCATCCGGATAAATTCTAATGGAAAAAACGGACCGTTCAAGCACAGCACTCAAACGAACTTAAGAAGGCACACTGTTTTGTGAATAGGGCAGAAATGTACCTCTGAGGCAGCTGACTTTGACAGGGTTCAGCGGTCTTCTCTCCAGTCCCGGCTCCCCACAGTGGACAGAGCGCTTTCTTTTGCCCAGCCCACAGGAGAACTTCAGCTCATCGGTGGTGAACACGTAGCGGATCAGGTATCGTAACAGCCGCCGGCCATCTTTCTTTGATGAATTGACTGCTTCATCCCACTGTTTGTTGGTAATGTAGAGAGGGTAGTTCTCCAGGAGCTGCTTACTTCCCTGCTGAAATTACAACCAAGATGGATGAGGTAGACAATACATTAGTTTGCCATTTGTCATCAAACTGCCTGTTTTGAATATTGTGAAGTTTATGATTTGGTAAAAACTTACCTCAAAAACAACCTGCCTTTCCTCTTCCTGAAAAAAGCTACAGTTTAGATCCACTGCTAATATCTAGCAATAGTTTGTTATGTTTGCTCCTGACCTCAATAAAAGCTTCCTCGGGTATTGGTTGAACCAGCTGGTTGTGAAAATCAAGCACATTCTTGAAATAGTCAAGAACATTTTGACAAGGAACTGGGAAAAGGATGGAGCAAACAAAGATTAGAAGTGACAAAGTTGTCCATATGGGGAATATTGTGTTAACAGCTGTAAGTCACACCTGGCATGTTATCCAGCTTATTCCGCAGCTCCTCATTCTCCTGCTGCAGGGACAGCACCTCCTGCTCCAGCTCCACACAGCGGGGGCAGCAGCTCTCCTCCTCCTCCTCAGGCAGAGTGGACGAAGGGTGACCGTAGGACTCTGAGGGTGTGGGGGAGCCCCAGCCCCCTAGACCGTGCTGCTGAGGGGACAGGCCTGAGCTGGGCTCAACAGGCGAGCTCTCATTCTTTAGGCTAGGGGCCACTAGGGGCTGCTGTCGGGGCCCGGACAGCAGGTAGTTCTGAAGGGAGTCAGTGAAGATGCGCAGCACAGCGGAGGTCTGTTGTCGGGTCAGGTGGTTAGGCTGGACCTCATCCTCCAGGTCTGTGGTGGAAGAGCTCTCTTCAAATTTAGCCTTTCCCAGGGAAGGGCAGTGGAGGCCCGGGCCCTGCCCTGGGCTTTCCTCCACCTTGATGTTGGACATGAGAGAGCTAGAGGGCTCCAGCAGACGCCCATTGTTGAGGAGGCTGAGGACTCGGCTACATTGCTGGGCAAAGGCATCCAAGATGAGACGATTTTCTGCAGTAAAGATGAGGGCAAAATTATATTTTATTCCGGACTAAGTGTATCAAAACTGGGAGACATTTAAGCCCAAAATTATACAGTACCAATCTCAACAGGCCAATGACAATCATAATGAGTGATTAGTGCATACCGTAGTCTGTGCACGTCTGAATGTGATGATCCACACCACACATACCTCCATGTAATGACTCTGGACCCACTGCCCTCACTCACACTTATACAAAGGAGTCCAAATGAGTTGTGTGTTGTGTTGCAGTCGTTCAGACGTGTCTATCAGCTCGCCGCAGATGTGTCGCATTTATTAATATGCGTGCGGTCTCTGTTTACCCGTCGAGATGTATCTGATATCATTCGCCTTCACCCACCTTCCCCCAACGCCACCACACCACTTCTGTGGCACTGCGAGCTGAGAGCCTCATAAAATTTCATTAAAAACAACACGCTTGGCAGAGGAAAATTTATGAGAGCCATTTATTTTAATCACAACTCTTTGGAAAGGCTTTTCAATGCAATTTGTGTTATTGTGTGCTGACCTGATTGCTGAGTATGGGTTTCTTCTCTTCAAGGCAAAGGCATTGTTTTTGTTGTTTTTTTGGCCATGACAGATACATGAAGTTACTTCCATCAGGTGCCATTTGACAAAGAATAGAAGCTATAATTGGATACGGCTGAATTAAGCAGTGTGATGAAAATGTTAAAATGGGACAGTTAAATCTTTATTAACACTATTGAGAGAATTCACACTTTGTAAAGTTTTAAAATGTCAAAAATAAAATATATTGCTGCTCACATGCATTTAAAGGTCCGCAACCTGATCTCATACTGAACACTTGGGTGTGAGTAAGGGACAATGAAGAGGTGCGAATTGGTAGCAGTGATAAAGATGTGAATATCTGATTAGAGTGTGTAATGTCTGACGGTTAATTTCATAAACACCATTCATTGCTTTCATCTTAATACTGGTTCCCATGGACCCGCCCTCCGCACAGGGAGCACATTTCTTCCACACAACGCCACTGTAATGAACAGCAGCTGAGAAGAAAAATGAGTACAGAACAATACGTTTCAACAGGACACTGAAGTGTGTGCACGCACGCACGCACCCACCAGTGGGTACAAAAGACACACTACAGACAATTACCCAATGCATTCTTAGCACATGCACACTCCAGATTTAATCATAACTGCTCTCATTTCAGCACCAGCTCAGTCTCTGCTCAGTAATAGAAAATGATGAAGAATGAAGTTGAACACACAAGAACCAATGAGAAACTGACTTTCACTCAACACCAACTGTAAGAACTCCACGCCTGAACTTACTCTTCAGATTTGTAATCAGAAAAGATGTATAGAAGAGCTCTTTCTGGAGAGGTTTTGACTCACCTGAGCTGATGGCATAGGTGCAGTCCGGGGCTTGATTCACCGAAGTTCTTCCAGGGGACAGCCTGGGTTCAAGTTCCCCCCCGGGCCCCTGCGACTGGCTGCACGCTGAGGTGGAGGTAGGCACCCTGCTGCTGGGCCTGCTCTCACATGGGACTCGATGCTGCTGCTGCTGTGAGAGCATCTGGTGCTGCTGGCTGCTGCTTGGCGCGAGGCTGGACTGTTGGAGGTGCGGGCGCTGTTGCTGATGGTGCGGCTGGAAAGGATGAGGCTGCCCGGGATGAAAGGTGTGCTGATTCCCCATCCATCCCCAAACACTGGCACTTCAACAAAAGCGGACCTGTCAAAGCGCGACTTACCAGCCGAGCGCCTGCTCTGGAACATTTTAAGGGAGCTGTGCGGACCACGCTGTAGTCGGCTCATTTTGGGGGTGCATGGCCCTTCGTCCGCGGGTTGCATCTCACCATCCATCCCGGAGCGTGGCGCAGCGGGGTGGCAGCCTGCAGGTCAGTATCCCGTTGTGCTGGTGTGACAGGGCTCCAGATCCGTCACTGTCTGGCTCGTTTCCCTACACAGACACAGCGTGAGGGTGGGTTCATTTACTGACAAGCCCCCGCTCCAATCCCCAGCCGGGAGCGTCGACACTGACACCCTCCGGAGGGAAATGCAGGCGGGACTACAGCGCTGCTGCCTCACTGTAGCTCCATTTAACAGGGCGCTGTGGTTTTACAATCGGATGGTAAAAAGCACAATCTCCTAAATGAAGAGGGAGAGGCCATTTTGTTCAGCTCACTGCCAACTCAAATGTTAATTGAGTTTAACTAGGACACATAGGCCTGACCAAAATTAACAGAGAAAATCACTTAATGTTATGCTATGGGTCTTAATAAATTAGTTCACAATGGAAACGAAGCATTTCAGTGGCTATCACCGATTGGTACAATAATTGCCTATTTAATGGCTTTATTGTGGCGCAAAGGCTACAGGCAATTTCCACTGGACTGCATGCTACCTATTCTACCACTCAATGCACATTAAAACCTTACCTTTCTGCCAAGTAGCCTAAGTTCACATTTTTCATTTTCTGTAGATAATTTCGGCTGCGTGGAATAACCCTGATTGATCTTCACCAAGGTATAGCATTGACTTCAGCTACCACACGAGGGCGCCACCCCAACACATTTAACAGACGACTGTTCATAGAGATGTAAACTGACTGTCCTGTTCAATCATGAAAACATTAGGATGGTAGGCCGAAAATCTGCACTTATTAATTACAGTTGCGAGGCTGCTTTAACAGTGCCATTGGAATTTACCGCCATTAACAAACAAATAACACAGTAGATAGGAGGCGTTTTACTGCGGCTATGTTGTCATGTTAATTTTAGGTACTTAGTCTATTAGCATCTGTTAAGGCCAATGAAAATGTTGCACAGCGCCCCGACTCAGTGGGACACTGATTGGGGTTAGTCTGGTTTTATTTGTTGGAGAGAACAGTTGCACTAAAATAGCCTATTAAAATGTTAATTGTTATTTTGTGCCATAGCTTACCAAACCCCAGAAAAAAGTTTTTTCTTTCTTTTTTTCTTCTTCATTTGTGTTTTAGTTGAAGACTTATCTGAGTATCGCATTAGGCTACATGAGGCAGAAGAAGCTGATAAGATTATGTGCGCTTCCCAACGTAACATTTCGTGAGATGTTCAGGAGATTCTTGCTGCTGCGCAACGTGAATGCGCACGTCTGCTCAATGAGGGAGACGTGCGCGCGTACAAATCGGAGTCACAAAAGTTGCGCGGCTCAGTGGAGTGAAATTTCTACGAGTGGTAGGACTGGACACAAGAGAGAGAGAGAGAGGGGGCAGCAATCTGGTTTTCCCGGTGGATCCTTAGCCATGTTTGCGTCCGGAGGGAGTTGAATAATGTCGTTTGAGAAACTTGTCAGAACGGGTTCAGTAAGGAGTTTTCTGAGGGATTCGGTCCAAAACAACCTCAAAGATGACTGTGACTTAAGCCAACTTTTGGCGTACAGTTAATCATTAGGATAAAGCAGTTTTACAGGGAGCCAACTCCACGTCTGCCCTGTGGGACATACGTTGTGTGGCCGTTATGGTGCGCCTTCTCCACTGCGTGCTGCTTGGTTATTTCACTTGGAACCTGCGGATATCGGACGCACAGGGGGAGTACTGCCACGGCTGGTTAGACGCTAATGGGAATTATCATGACGGGTTCCAGTGCCCGGAGGACTTCGACACCACAGACGCCACTGTGTGCTGCGGGACCTGCTCATTGCGCTACTGCTGCGCGGCCCAGGACGCGCGGCTGGACCAGGGGAGCTGCACAAATGACAGGGAGACTGACAACACAGAGTTTGCAGCACGTAAGTTTCAAGTGAATTTGGATCATCATTATTTGCAGTCTCTGCCAGAGTGACATGAGGTTCTCTTTGTGCCAATGATTGCACACACACACAACAATAAAATACAAATTCTGAACCTTGGGTGACCACCTACACTTTTTACATACAAATATAGCCTACATTTTTGGGTGTCCAATACTTTCGAGCCGTTTCTATCTCTGTGTGTTTTGGGGCTAAAACAGCAAATCAAGTGGTTCTTTGACATTGAGGGTAAGAGGTCAGTGGGAGCAGGTCAGGTCAGACACCTCACTGGACCGGTCTGCTTTCATCACATCAAGAGAGGATATTGTTTTGAAAAGACTCATGCACATACGCAAAATCCTCTGTAAATAGATTTGAAGTTGTAATATAGTACAGTGGTGCCTCTCCTTACACCATCAGATTCTTTTAGAGGTGAAAAGCAAACATTAAGATGAACTCACACAACAATCAGCTGCTACATATAAGACTCAGTGTGGTCCTCCAACCCACCATTCAGGGATTGATAACAAACCTCTTTCAACTTGAGCTTCAACAGTTTTCTTTAAATTTCCTGAATGGATCTGTCGCCCAATGGTCAATTTCCTAATTTCCTAAACAAAATAAATAAACGTCAACTGATTTCCCCATGAGCCCTTGTGAGTGAAACTGAAGTGACCCGGCAGAAGTCGGAATGAAAACAAAGCACATACTTCCAGACTTAGTTAGCCCCCAAAAAGAACATTTTAATAAAAGCTCGATTCTTTAGTCCTTTTGCTGTTGAGCTGTATGTGATACAAATTTAAAATGGGCACGTGTTACAAGGGCGGTAAGACTTCATTCCTAGTGATTCAGAATAATTCACTATTTGCCTTCTTAAACCAAGCTTTATTGGTAATAGTTTGCATAGAATCTAGAACATACTGAGCTGTGTGCCTCTCTGCTATTCTGCTCTGATGTTGACCTTTTTCTAACTCATTGCAGAGCCGGTGTACGTGCCCTTCCTCATGGTGGGCAGCATCTTCGTCGCCTTCGTCATCGTGGGTTCTCTGGTGGCCGTTTACTGCTGTACGTGCCTGCGACCCAAGCAGCCCACGCAGCAGCCCATCCGCTTCTCTCTGCGCAGCTGCCAGGGCGAGACCATCCCCATGATCCTGACCACTGCGCCCCCCAGCCTGCGCGCCCCGTCCCGCCAGTCCAGCACGGCCACCACCAGCTCCAGCTCGGCCGGCGGTGGCAGCTCCATGCGCCGCTTCTCCCTGGGGGGTCAGGGCTCTCAGCAGCAGCAGCACGGATGCTTAATATCGGCTACAGTTTCTTCATCCGCGTCCACCCCCACGCAGACTCCGCCCCTGCCGCCGCCTTACACCTCACCCCCGGCCCCTGTGCCCCCCAGCCTGCCACCCGGCCACGCTCACACGCCGCTGCAGCTACACCAGCACACCCCCGGGTTCCTGTTGCCCCAGCAGTACTTCTTCCCTCTACAGCCCGACCCCTTTGCAGCCACCAAGGGCTTTGCTGACTTTGGACAGAGCTGACAGAGCTGCTGCGTTTTACAAGACACACAGCAACCCTCCGCGCCAGAATGAAATCCAGTCGTCACATGTTTCTGTGAATCTATCGGAGTGGAAGAGTTAAATTGACTTGACATTCTCTCAGATAATGCCAACTCGATGTGGTTATTTTTTTGGGGGGTTAGAAACATGCATACACAAGATCACAAATGGCATTTATTCCGGCATTCAGTAAGGGCTTTCATGCTTTGAAAGTAGACTGGACAGTATCCCAACGCTCGCCGTCGGTGGGTCTTCGAAAATATTTGCATATTGATGGGTTTACAGAAACGCCACACTCTTTACCTGGTGACTGAGTTGGAGACAGATGCTGGAGGACTTGAAGCAGCTAAATGGACAGAGACACTAAGCTCCTGTAAACAAACTGAGGCCCGAGGCGGTCTTTGCCTGTATGCACTTTTCCATCACACTGACACTCTCCGGATGTCATTCTCTTCTAACTCACTAAAACAAAAGTTCACAAGGAATACTCGCATGTCACGTATTTACATTTTGAAACTCTGGAGGATTTGTAATTATAAATTGATTCAAACCAGGGAATGATGTCTTTGACAATCACAAATCTAAGGGTCACTGTCACACGATGGAAGTGCAATGTGGACTTCATTAACAGTGTACAGGCCTTGCAGCCCGAGTGTGGTTGTCAGAATGGTTCCCAAAATTGATGAATAAAATGTCTCTTTCTACTGCCTGCTGTGTGCCGTTGAGTAACACTAAACCGGATGACAGGAGGAGGAAGAGAGTGTATCCTGAATGAAAGGAAATCGGATTCGGCTGCGCTGCTCTCTGGCTCTCTACCTGTGGCTCGTTCATGCGCCACACTTCCCAGCAGGAATGTGCGCTCAGATCGGTCATTGTCAGTGTTCAATGGGCATACCATGGTCACAGTGTTAAAAACAACTCATCCCAGAAATAGAGGGTTTAGGTTGCACCAACAGGTACCACCAGGCCGGGACAAAGAGTGCTCTTTTCTACGCTTCTCTGACTGTGAAATAATCCTGCCAATCTAGTGACAGTTGTGTCCTGTTGTGTTTGGAGAGGGATTTGTCATAATACTATTTATTTATACTGAGAAAACATGACAAATGCAATGTTTCAAATTAAGATCGCATGCAAGTTTCTTATAAAAAAAAAAAAGCTGTCATGTTTTCTAAATGTGTTGTAGTTACGATCTCAAATATCTTTGTCATGCTCGGCCAAGTATCAGAATTCATTTCCAAGTTTTGATTAGAGATTTCTTATTATCCAAGGCAAGCACACCAGCAAGCAGTCTGTTTAATTTCTCCAACATTTGTGCATCTAAAAGTGTCAAGATTTATCTTTAATTCTTTTTATTTTTTAAAGTCTAGTCTCAAATGCAACATAAAAATATGTACTGTATGCTCCAAAATAACGGTCAGCTTGTGTGACCTCCCAAATTAGGACCGTCACATAAGGATATGGTTGTGACAATCACCTAAATATCTTCTTCATAATCCAGTATGATCCAAAGTAATAAACAAAATGTCTTCAAGGCTGATGAGTTACCCAAACAGAACTAAACAAATAAGATGTTATGTAGCTCTCAAATAGCATAATAATGTGGACTACGTATGTAATTTCTCGTCAGCATTCATTTTCCACATAGTTAGGCTGTTGGGCAAATCTAATCACATTCACACACACACACACAAAAATCAAAATTAAATTTTTCCCGATATTGTCCAGCCGTAATTGTGTTGTACAACTAATGTTCTATAAGCCCATCAATAAAAGTACACATTAGTCCTTCATGATTGTAAAGTTTATTTGAGTAGTCTTTCATGGCAGTAAAAGACAACACTTAAGTTTGCAGTCCCAACATGCAGAACAATCATTGAATAGAATGACAGAACAGAAATCCAACATTTAAAAAAAGTTAAAGGTGCAGTATTATCTTCTGTAAAGTGGTCAACACTCGAGAGAGAGAGAGAGAGAGAGAGAGAGAGTCAAAGTAGTACAATTAACACTTCAGAGAACAGTTCGTGTGATCCATTCATGCAGCTCACAGACAGCGACGTGTGTTCAATGGTTTCTGGGAGTAAAAGCAACAGTCCAGGCCTTTTTCCACGACGACAACATTCAGCAGTTTGGTATAATTTTTGACATGATGACAACCAAACACCAAAGAGTCAGAATCATCACTAAACCGATAAAACACAAAAGCTGAAGTACATTGCATGAGTAAAAATCTGTTACAAACACTTAGAAATGATCATCAAAACCGAAGAATTGCAGAAATGCAGAGATCCACTACTGAAAACATACATAGAGCGCATTGTGCAACATCTTCCATCAAAGAGAGCTGAGCTTCAGAAAACCTGACCGCGTACTGACACTGTGTTCCCGTAAGGGCCATGCATCAGTACACAGCAGTACACCAGAGATAATACGTGAGGCGTGCAGACGGACAACTGCAGCAAGCGTCTACACACCCTCATCCACTCCAACACAACATGTATCTGCTCCCAGCTCCGACACAGACATGCAGTGCAAACGAGTTATCCACAGAGTACCATACACACATGCACATGCAGACCCACACGTACACAGCCTGCTCTCCCATAGGGAGAAAACAGCAATCACACAGACATTAAGTACTCAATTATAAATAAAACAAGCTGTTACAATATTAATCATAGTAACGAGACATTAAACAAAGCTCACTTTACCCTTTCAAGTGATCCTAACCTGCCTTTACTCAGAAGAACTAAAGTTACACACGGTTCATTACAAAGCCAGTCAATGCAAAAGTCATACATTTCCAATATAAAATACAAATCCACAAAATAACTATAGAGACAAAGTAGTTTTGATACTGTCGTGGAGTTTCCTGGCTAATAGTTCTCTCTCCTTTAGCTAGCTAATGGCACTTGTGTTAGAAGGTTAGGATCTTCACTTGAAGTTAACATTACCACCACTGAGAGCAGAACACTCTTGTCATTTACATGTGCCACAAGGTGCTCCGTAGTATCACATTGTACAAGTGCAATACTCTGGTGATTCTTCTCGAGGTGTGTGGAGCACTGTCCAAAGATAGCTGGCTAATTTATTCTTGGCTAACTTTATCATCTAAGAGGGAAGGTTTATGTAGGCACCGTTGTGATTGTTTCAGACAGGAGTGACATGTGGAATGCTCGTATTTGTATAGAACAGTAAAAAAGAAAAAGAAAAGTGGACTGTGTTGCATGAGACTACAGCTTTGAGGAAACAACAAAAACAGGCACATTAGCTACATACATTAAATATTCAACTAAAATATGCAGAATAAAGGTTGAAGGCATGAGAATTATGTAAGGCTTTACACAATAGATGCAAAAATATCTGCGCTGAAGTGGTCCATTTAGTGCTGGAATACACGCGCGAGTGTGGTTACATTTGGTTTAAAGTTATTCCCAATTCACTAGTACTTAGAAGATTGTATCTACGATATCTATTGTATCTTACACTCTATATCCTCATCATCACACATTGTCTGATGTTGAACAATAACAGCAATAAAAGCAGCTGAGAACTTCAAATTTGGTCTGTTCCAATGACCATCATCGTTAAACCAATGTAGAAGGAGAGTTGTTCAGGCAGAAACTGTGCAAATACAGTGAAGAACATCAGACCACGGACTGCTAAGAAAGCACAGTGCTCATTATGTCTGTTGGACACGACAGGCGGATAGTGAAAGTGTTTAAATGTGCATGGTGTCCCTCTGTGCGGAACTTCCCTTTCCTCCACGATACTGTTCTCCACTTGTATTCTTTTTGTCTCTGGTGAGTCCCTTGGAGGCGCACCACAGCGTCTCTCCTGGGCTCAGTGTCGGAGCAAGTGGCTGATGGGCGTGGCTTCACCAGGCGTTGGTCCTCTGTTTAGTGGTGTCATAAGCTCGGATCACCTCAGACTGAGACACAACACCGTTTTCATCTTGGGAAAAGGCATAGCCATCTGTGAAAGACAACGCAGTTTTAAATAATCATACAGGATCATCTGATGTCAAATGATTATGAATGAAGACAAAGAGAACTTAAAATAATGACACACTGTTATAATTCTGGTCTAGAGGGTCCTACAGGTGAGTATCTAGCAGAAGGGTTCCACTCTGAGCTTTGTCCCACACTCACCTTCAGGCGTCAAATGACTGGGTCAGTCACAGGGGGCCAGCGGGTGAGTTCGACAGGCCCCACTGAGACGAGTGCATAGTGGGGGAATAACAGCGCAATGATTTCATCATTTTATCATCAAGTCACAACTCAGACTGACACTCGAGGCACGCAAGGGGAACAGGAGTGTGACAGGAAGTCAGGTGACTATCAAGGCTAAAGGGGTGGGGCTTCTATCAGTATAGGCTTTAAGGTTTAAGATTGAAAAAGTATCACACAATAATGATTTCATCCCCACCTATGAGACAAACAGAAACAAACTGATGAGAAAGAAGCACACCACAGCAAAATAAAGATGATAAAGAAAACACAAAAGAAAACAGAAATATAAACCAGTGGAGGAGTTTAAGGCAAATACACATAATACTATCAGCTGGATATCATTTTAGTCAGTGTCAATTTTCTCTATACCCCAGTGAGTATCAAGTATGTATCAATAACTAAAGCTATACATATTCACATACAGTAGATATCTTGTCATGTGTGAGGCATGAGGTCATGGAGAAGTGGTGTGCGCTTACACACATTACCCGAGTGCCTCTGAGCACAGTATTTATGTGGAGAAGTGAATGAGCGAACCCTCTAGGGTCGACAGACACAGTGTATCGGGAGGAATAATGAAGCACACTGTGTCCCGTGACAGGCTCATAATGTGCAGGCCCATAAATCTAAACGTGATGAATTGGATGTTTGGTGTTCTGGGAAACATTAACATGAACAATGTGTAAGAGAAAATAAAGAAAAATAGGACAAATTCCTGCAGTTGAAAAACTTACGGCGCAAGTTTTGCTGAAAGGACTCGGAGCGGTACAGACTGACGGTGCTCTTCTTGAAGACGTTCTTAAGAAGCTGGGCCCTCTCCGTCAAACTACAAACACACACACACACAGAGCAGAGTTAGTTTCCCGCTGAAGGCTACAGGCAGTTTTAATGAGCCATGCATCAAGTGTCTGTCCAAGCATAGTCACAGTCAGACGGTCTGCCAACTGCTCTACCTGCTGCTCTCAGCACCGTGCAGTCGCCGAGCGTGAGGTGAAATATCTGAAACAGCCTACAGGTATTTGGGATATGTCTGCGTTTGCGCTCCCAGTGCATGTCTGACTGTTTGTTCACTCAGGGCCCTCCATATTTGCGTGTTTGTGCCTTTGTGTATGTGCCAGCTGCCAGGGAGCGTGCTGGGGTTGGGCTTTGGGCCAGAGGGGATACGTTTCAGCCGGCGGGCCCTCGATCTGAGCTGCAGCTAATGACGCCTCACAATACACAACTGTATTATGGGAGGGCTCCAGCGCCCAAATGACTCGATCTGGACGTGTTGAATGGACACCTTCTCTTGACATGATTACTGATATTACTGTCAAAGCTGCAGCAATTTTGTAATTTTGAAGATTTCGCCTTTTCCTAGTAATAATCTGTCTGGCAGGGGTGTGGGGTGCTTTAGGGAAATTATGAAGGAATTTGGGGTAAAACACGATTTCTCTCCAAGTCTTAGAGATTTTGAAAGGAAACGCATATATGGGGTTTCCCAAAGGAATAAGATCTTGGTCGATAATACAATAATTCATATCATATGGAAATTACGCACGACTGTTTAGAGTATAGGGTTGGAAACAAGTACAAAACACAATCTTAAATGGAAAGTTGCCTAAACAGATTATTTGGGGGCCGTTCAACATTTCCTTCTATACAAAGATAACCAGCAAAAGTGCTTCAATATACCTTTTGCCATGGACCACAGCTCCCGGGTCTTTGGATAAAGCCTCCAGCTCCTGAACCTCATCCACCAGAGTTTTGAAGCACACCCTCTTCACCCTTTACACAAAATAAGAGCATGATTACATTGCCAGCAACAATAAAATATCAGGGTATGCCGGCAGTAGCAAGTCAAGTTCTCAAGAAAGTCTAGCATTCGGCTGACACATACAATCAGCCAAGTGTTGATGTCAGCCAGATCCGTAACAAGGAGAAAACAATTCCCATGGATTTTTGAGTGAAAGCGGATGCTATACATTTTGTTCGAAGTCCATAAATTTGAAAGGGCTTTAACGGCAAGATAACTAGAGGTATTTCCTACACTGGCAAGATCCTGAAAAGTGCTGTGAGTAGGTGACTCACACTTTGTAGGCCACGTCAAAGACCAGCGAGGTGACAGGGATGAAAAACAGGCCCATCCAGAAGACGCCCGAGCTGAACATCTTGGTAGCCTGAAACACAGCGATGCACTTACAGTAAAGTCACAGGGGACAAAGGACAGGTCAGCTTGTGATAAGATAAAAGCAAGGCCCTTAAGGAGAAGACACTTGATAAGAAGCATCCTCTATCATCCTGTGGAGAAACATGAATGGCATAAGATGAGCCTAAATAAACCGTTGTTGTTGTGGAAATCGAGAAGATTGCCCCAAATAAGCTGTTCAAAGTGCTTAAGCCGCCGTGACTAAGTGATTCCATGTTTTTTTTCTTTTTTTCTATGGCTGCCTTCAGGCCACAGGAAGTACCTGTGAAATGTTTAGGCCAAAGTATCGGCTTCAGAGGAAAACAACTCTAGTGTGTGCTGCGCTGAGAGCTTCTGTCAGTGCATCACAGCCGACCGGCAGGCCTTTATTGTGCACATACTACTTCATGTCCGACGTGGGGTTCCACATGCCTAATATAGTGGATTCAAATAGCAATCTACAAATGGCAACTTTCTGTATCAAGGTCAATGTATGGAATTTATCATAGATGTAAAACTATTATTGAGGTTCCATTTTTAATGTGATTTTAGATTAAAATGTTAAATAGTAAAAAGACATGTATTATTTGAGGATCAGACTTCTGCATAATAGAAATCATTTAAAAAGGTCTGAAAATATTCCAAACCCCCGAACATTTAGTGTGAGAATAGTGTTTTCTTTGGCTCAGTGCAATGAGACGATTTGTCAACACATGTCAGAAATGTTCACTCTCATTGCATGCATTGTAATGCGCCTCTTGTTTAAGCTGAGGCCCCAGCAGTGTTCTTCCTGTAACGCGACACACTCAGTAGCTGGATGCATTATTGCATCTATCAGAGTCACAATATCAGGGCTCAACTTAGCTAATCGGCTCACCATTACCTACAAATTGACTTTGATGCATGTCAAACGCAGACGGCAAGAGGCAGTTTGAACCACCAGAGTCAGATCATCTTAAACCAAAGGTTAGAAATGCTTTGTTGGATGAATGGAGCTATTCTCTGCAAACACAAGCTTAAAATGAGATGAGGGAAATTTCCGCCAGAGCATGTGGTGTTTGTTCATGACCATTCTGAAACTGTGCAGGCTGGGTGGAAATATTTGCAGGTTTTTTTGGTCATCTGTCAGTTTAATTATTTTCTCTTCCAGCCAGTGCATCATGCATTTTAATGTAAACGAAAATAAACCAGGGATGTGTACTCAGTATATTTAATCAAAGTCAGCTGGCTCCAACAATAAACCATGCCAGTCTTCCACACACGTTAAGCATATATCAAAACAGCACACACACTTCGATTTTTCAAGACAGATTAACACACTTTTACTGATTAAAATATGGTTTAGTTTTGGCTGTTTTTATTGTACGTCTAATTTCCCCGTTTATGTTTACAGATCAGATGTTGCTGTCCCATCCCAATCAACACATGTTTGTTTTCAGCCTCTGGACAGACTCGAGTGTTGGCGGCCCTGGTGATGTCTCATACCAGGGGCCCCAGGGAGCGACGGGGTGAAAGGGCTCCAAAAACGTGGCTGCGCTTTCAGGACAAGCTAATAAACTTGTCTGGCTGGGCAGATAGCGGTCTCCCATCGAATCTGCCGTGGTTTAGACTTCTACAACCATGTTTAAAAATGCATGTTCATATTTCTGTCTTTCAAATCCTCTCAAGAAAAGTTTAAAGGGAGCGCAGTCAACAGAATCTTGATTTGATCGAATCGCAATTGCAATACAAGTGGACATGAGCGGGGAGAGACATTCAGCAAATTGTCAGAACCAGGACTTTACTAACTGGATTTAAATTTGAACAGAAAAATTGTCTAGAAGTTTCTTAAGTGGGTCTGTTTTTCAAAAACTAAATTGTATAAGTTGTAAGGACCTCTGAATGATTCGGGGGAAGGTTCTTAAACACTGTACTTTATGTTGAATTGAATATATATTTTCAACAACTGTGACTTTTTCTCAAACACTTTGAAGGTTGTTTTTGACTCAAACTGTTCGGGCAGGGGGGCAGTATCCAGGGAATCCGCTTCACCACAAACAGTCGGCCTCAACTGCGGCGCAGGAAATGGAATGTGAAACTATAAAATTGTCCAAAATATGGATCAAATCAATCCTGGTCTAAAGCCTTTGTAACGTCTGAACATTTTATCGTCAGACAGAATGATCAAGTAGTGAAGACAGGCCAGCACAAAAGCTTGAGACGGGGTAAAAACAAAAATGTTATCCAATGAGTGGCCGCATCAACCATAAACAATGCAGAAGAGGGAAAGCAGAAAAGTCAACACAGACTCTCCAGTGGGTTGTTTTTGAGTCCCGGTTTGTCTGTGCAACTTTTACTCGAAAACAAAGGAATATACAAGTCTATATTAGTGTTGATTGAAGCATCCTCTGATTTTGAATATTGCTGGGAATCGCCAATTTCTTTGGCTTTCATCCACCAAAATGACAAAACTCTCTTATCATTTAAAGGCACACGGCGTAACATTTTACACTATACTGTTGCCATCAATACAAAACACGCTCCCAATAATAATAATAATCAAAGAATGGATTTGGATGAGAACCTAACCTGTTTAAATCTCAAATTCTACTGACTGTAGTCACATCTCCATGGAGACGAGCTGGAGACCTACCCACTCCCGATCAAGTTTCCGTCATGTCTTAGGAGAGGTGAGCCGTACACAGCAAAAGCACATGGTTGTTTGTATATTTATGAGGTATTTTTCAATGATGAAATTATCAATTACATTTTGTTTCCTGGGTGAAATTTTACACAGTGTGACTTTAAAAAAGTTGTCTACATTGGAAAAGTACTGCACCGACTGAGAGAAAGCATATCTTGGTTTAATCATTTTGAAATATCATTGGGAGAACCATTAAAATGCATACACTATAGCCCTGCATAGTCTTCTTCAGCTGACGTGACTTTGAAGCACATAAACTCCTCATCACATGTTTCAACTTAACTGAACAAGACTAAATGTCCACTAAAGCAACTCGGGCATTTTTCCATATGCCGCTTTCATACAATACTATAACGAGAGCCTGTAACTGTCCAGAGGCTAAATCAGCATTACAATACGTAGGGAGTGTTTTGGAGAAGAGTAAACAGTTGCAGATCAAACGCAGAGCAGCTAGACCCGTTACCAAAGAACAGAACAATAATACCTTTTATGTATAAAGCGCTTTTCATGACACTCAAAGACGCTGAATGACCCAAAGGAGCATCGACACAAGGGAACATCTGTATGTCATTTATGCCATTATACAAATAAAACGTACTGTAAATGAATGACAAGACTAAACCAAAAGAATATTTGCGTTCTTTCAGATATTTGATATTGTTTTGCTTTTCTGACAGAAATGTTAAAGTATAACAAAAGTAAAACAATATAAAATGTTTTGCACTAATATTTGTTGAGTTCAAGATTAGATTTGCCATAAGAGTAACATAGTAGTGCTATTGCATTGTGTTTGATTTGACTGATTCTTAAAGCCACACTGCGTAGAATTTTACCCCCCAAAAATAAAATAGAAATACAAGCTTTTATTTTATGACAGATTGAAAAAATACCTCATGAATGCACAAACAAACAAACATGTGATTTTGCTTTGAGCGGCTCACCTCTCCTAAGACATGGGGAGTGGGACCGGGAGTGGGTACGTCTCCAGCCCGTTTGCATAGAGACTAAAGTCAGCAGAGTTTGAGATTTAAATAGGTCAGGTTCTCATTAAAATAGCAGTCTTAGCATTTTCTGTGTCGAGCTTTTCATTAGGAGCATGTTTTGTACTTATGGCAACAGTATAGTCCAAAATGTTACGCAGTGTGCCTTTAAAGCAGAACACACACAATTACACAATGGAGATAAATATGGCTCTAAATACTGTTTAAGTGATTCTATTAGTGTGTATTGGTGGCTCCAACCCAGAGGTTTTCTGGCCAGAGACACCAGGGGGAGATAAAAGACCCCCCCCCAGTCATCCTATTAACACTTGTATTCCCCCAGAGGGACTACGAAAAGGATTTATTAAGGTAAACAAGTTACTTAGTTCTTCTTTAAATAAGTTTAATTTGTTTACTTGTAATTGGGCACTTCTCGTTTATCCTGCTTTTATTTGTAAATAATTTAAATGACATTGTGAATTGTAATCTAATAAACTTGCCTATCAGTATCAACTCGTCAGAGGCTCTTTTTTGCACTCATTCGAGAGTGTATTTTCCTCAAAAATGAAGCAAAAGTGAGTGTGAACTGTAAGGCATGGGATAGAGACCCTCAGAGCAGCTGTGTTGATATGCCAGATGAGGCAGCAGACAGCGGGTCAGCGTGCCAGAGCCGCTGTGAGACATCTCAGGTGTGGCTAAGCTTCTTAGTGTGGCAGCTTACACCGCCTCAACTAAATAATCAGACATCTTCCTTTCATACCTGTGACAGACTTTTAAGTTTGGTGGGGGGGAAAATGAAGGCAGCACATATGCAGCACAAATTCCTGTAAAGGGTTTTCTGACTACTTTGTGGTTGGAGTTTTGCACCTGTCCTGTCAATAGTCCAGAGAATATTTCCCCTGACAGTGATGAATGCGTGTACACGGAGCCAGGCGCTGCCTAACGTCGCGCGATGAGAGAGCGATAGGGAGTGAGAGCAGAAACAGGAGGAGAGGGCAGCTCTGGCGTACATTATGTGGCCAGTGGAGGTGGATAGAAAGGCAGCACAAATAAAAGCAGCTGATCAATCAATTGAAAGCAGCAGTATGTTGTCGCCTGTCACTATGGAACTACACAGACCGGGCGGGGCACTCTGAGCTTTCACACTGTAGTTTCTTTTAAGAATTTGTTTTGGCTTTATTCTGTATTCATTTTATTTGAAACATTGAGCAAGGTGTTCAGGCTGGGATGTAAAGCCCATGATACTGAGGAAAGCAATGAACCTGAGCATTTTAAAGATTTTACACATAGCGGTAGAAATGAGACTGCTGGTACCATTACAAAAAGTGTAAGTTAAGAGGGATGTGTTCAGAAAACGTAAAAGCCCTAATTCACAAATCTTTTGACATGTCTTAATGCAGTGGCCGGGCCGGGGACCGGGGACCGGTACCGGTACCGGTCCGTGACGCATTTGCTACCGGGCCGCAGAGAAATGGGAAATCATTTATAAACGACCGCATTTTCTCCGATTTCTCTTTGGCCTGTCCACAAGCCAATAAGCTCGTCCATAGATATACAACTCCTGATAGAAAGTCTCCCTAGAAAATCCTTTGGACTCGAGTTCATCTGGTTTCATTACAGACAGCATTACATTACAGCTCTCTCAATTTTCCTCAGCTCGTAATGTTTCCAAAAGTTCATGCAGCCTCACAAGTTTTTGTCACAACCTTTTACGCTTTCACAGGACAGAGAGCCGTATTTATCCCACTGCAAAGCGGACAGAAGAGAGAAAGGAGAAAGGGAGAGGAGAGATTGTGCCGCTCCTCTCCCTTTTTCTCCTCTGTCCGCTTCCCGTTGCAGCGCGCTGTTATCAAAGACCCATAGTCTATGCACGTGTTTCTCAGGGCGCTCACCCATATATGCCCCCCCCCCCCCCCCACGCACCGGGCCGCGGAAATTATTTTTGGTCCTGTACCGGTCTGCAGCAGGAAAAAGGTTGGGGACCCCCTGTCTTAATGTATTTAATCAACTTGGTAGGTTGGAAGCAAATGAATATCTATCACAGTGTAATGCGCATAAGGAAGCTCATAGTACAGCACAGTACAAAGTCACACTGTGTGAACAGATGAGGCCAGAGTGAAATATGTGGGGCTTGATTTGGGTTGAGTTGTTCTTCAAGGGCTGGGGGATGCTGTCTGTGATGCCGTCTCGGGTTTCTGAGAGATGTGTCCCCCGTTTGATGATCCACTAGCATCTGAGTGAGCTGGGACAGGGGCGTAAGGTTACCGTCTACCCACAGGACACCATTACTGTCCTCGCTCAAGTGCTGCAGGCCATGGATGAAAGCAGCCGGTTACACGCCAAGATAAGAAGGTGAAGGTAATCTAGTCTGCTTCTGTGTACCTGTGTCCATTTGAGGGGAGACAGAGCTAAACATTTAGGACACAAGTCTGGTATGGGACAGGCCAGGGTGAGCCTGGTTCATAATCTGGCATCTTGTGGTCTTTATACGGAGCTCCAGAGTGAAGCCAATTTGAATGCGCGTGGCTCAAATGTAGAAACTAGGGCCTTTAACAAATAGGGACACATTAAGGGTGAAGGACCAAGTAAATCTGACCTTATTACTAGAACATCTTGTTTTAATAGGTTAAACATTGCCGTTAAGGTGACATTCACTTCTTGCAATGAGCTGCACTTACGTATAGTTTATGAAATGGGTCACTATGTTAAAGTAGAACTAAGTAACTCAGGCCCCTCATTAATTGTTCGTGAGAGTAAATACTACGCTGACATAAAAGACAAAGGGAGAGAGGGATATTGTCCTGGAACCGCCACCTTAACGTGGTGGAGGGCTTTGAGCGCCCCAATCATCCTGGGGGCTCTGTTGTCAGGGGCTTCATGCCCCTGGTAAACATGTCCTAGATGACTGGTCAGACAAAGACCGGTTCAGAAGCCCCTCACGAGAGATCAACAGGCCCGGTTAGAATCAGGAGGCCGTCCTTCTCTGGACCCACCACCTGCATGAGGAGCCATAGGGGCTGGTGCAATGTGATTTGGGCAGCACCAACAGCTGCCCCCACGACCCGGCAATAGACAAGTGGAAGAAAATGGATGGATGGATATTGTACGTCCACTTACACAATGGAGATATTTTTGTCACTCAAACCTGGCTGTAAATACTGTTTAAATAGTGATAGCCCACAGTTAGCTTTGCCCTTTAGCCTGTTAGCTTCTTCTTCGTGATTCCATTAGTATGTATTGGTGCCTCCGACCTAGTGGCAGTCAAGTTGCAATTGTGGTTTTCAGGCCAGAGACACCAGAGGGAGATGAAAGACCCCCCCAATCATCCCATCAAGACTTGTATTATCCCCAGAGGGACCACGAGAAGGATTTATTAAGGTAAATAAGTTACTTAGAACTGCTTTAAGACATATCCTTTAAATAAATTGGCAACAATAATAAGTCTATTTGTTTATTCATCTCCTGCTGTGCTCTTTTGTGATTAACCTTTGTGTTAAAGAGTGTCTCCACGGGGCTGGGGTTAACTGGGCTCAGTCTTCACCTGTGGCTGGGCTTATGGATGTGAAACTAAATTAAAGGAGTGGAGATGTTTTCTTCACACAAATGTACATTGGATTGGTAATGTCCTTCCACATGTCATGCCTTTGCCATGACTCTACCTCACAGTCCGAGTGTCACCTGTGGATACTCAGAGCCAGGGAGGGCAGGGCAACACAAACATTGGTCTAATTAGCCCAATTAAGTCATTTTAAAACACAAGCCAGAGGTTTGACATTTTACACCCATCTGGCTCTCTTTACACAGTCCCATGTCAACGCAGCGCTCTGAGATCTCCCACCAGTGTCTCTCTGAATTATGAGGAAAAGCGGCTCTGGCAGGGACTCGGGAAGTTATAAGAGGAGCATTTAGTTGCGTATTGAGGGATGTGGTCCTGGCGTGATGGCGTGCGTGTCAGTATGTCGAGTGCAGGCTCGTGGTCATGTGTTTACCTCTCCAGACATGTCAGGAGCCAGAGTGATGAGAGGCCAAAGGGATGAGTAGATGAGGAAAAACACCACCCACAATCCAATGCTTCCCCAGATGGCAATGTGGCTGAACTGTGGAGACAGGTGGGTTAGGGAGTCGCTTTGATCTAGAGGTGTACCAAAAATTAAAGAGCTTGGCATAAATTCCTTGGCCTTTCTATTCTTGTGCATGAAAATAAATGGAAATAATATTATAATATAATATATTGAAGAGACATTTAGAGACATCATCAGTGAAATATGCCACATATATGTAATTATATTGATATCTTTGAGAATTCTTTGTTAAGGATATAAAAAGAGTTAAGTGAAAGTGTCTTACTGTGGTCCAGGACGAGGTCTCCAGACCAGCTTTAAGACAAACTGTGATGACCACAAACTGCAAAAACAAATGCCCCGTTAAGCATTTATAAAATGAAGTCATTCTAAAAATGTAATGCAGTAAATAAAGAGGTTAAAGCAGGACCAGAGCAGGTGCACCAGGCTCTGAACTCAGCTGCTGTCAACAACACAGAAGCACTTACTGTGTAAACCATGTTCCCTAAGAGGAGATAGTCTGGAGTTTGTCCATTGCCAAAAACAGTATCTGCAAAGAAAATCAAACACAAAAGCTTGTGAAAGTCCTCAGGAAATTGCTACAAGTTCTGTTCAGTAACTTTGGTGTGAAATGTTCCTTTGGAGACTTGTTTACAGCGGACATGGGAAAAGAAACTGAACAGAGCTGTCAGTCGCTGAGTCCTTGGTATTCTTGAGGAGAGAGTGTAACTAACTTGTCTTTCACAACTCTTAATACAATAATGTTTTCATAAAGTCATCAATTTGACAGGAAAGTATGGTCAGAAATGTAAGAGAAAATGGTATTTTAAACACAGGTAACCAGCTTTTCCTAAAATAATATAGCTGTAATTAGCATTTCACTCTGCCATGTGAACTGGATCCAAAATAACAGTAGAGGTTTAGTGCCAGTAACAAGAGAAAGAAGGGCTCTGCTTCTCTTTATTTCCGGCTGATCACATGTGCATGTTCACTGAGGCTGGACTGACAGCCTGTCCATCAGACTGAAGGGCTTGGCGCCTTTGTTTGCAGAGCAGGCACAAGCCTGTGTGGTCCTGCGCTGCGGCCAGCCTGCAGTCAGTGGCTCCAATGATCTCTTCTCTGCGTGAAGAGCAACATGCACCGACATGCACTTTATCCTTGGATGGAACAAATTCTTTATTTTGTAGTTTGATGAGTGACAACTGAATGGCAAATAAATAGCAGTAAAAGACATATTTGAGTGAGTAATAGTAATACTAAAAGTAGTGGTAAACACGTTTGTAATTCATGACTAACTAGAGGACGATGCAAGAGAGAACTAATTAAGACGGAGTATGTGAGTCCGACTGTCCTCCCTCTTCATCCTAAGCCCAGAGCGCACCGCAGAGCCTTCTCAGGGAGCTACTTACCATGCTGGAACGCTTTCAGGGGGAACCAGAAGAGGATGACGGAGTGGAAGAGGCCGTTCAGACAATGGGCCCAGAAGACCTAGAGAAAATGGGAAGAAAGGTGGAGGGGACGAGTGGGGGTGGGTGGCGGCGGGAGATTCCAAAAACAAGGGAGCGAGAGAAGGAGACAGAGGGGGGGGAAAAAAAGCATTTAAAAAGGGTGCGGGGAGCTCCAGCCTAACCGGTGACCCCTAACCCCACGCCTTTGTGCCAGCCCAGCGCTAGGCTAAGTGGCGGTTTTGTTGAGGCCTCCTGCCTGAATAGCCTCCCCGCTGACAGACACGTTGTATATCCTCTGAATGTTATGGGCCAGGGAGACGCTGCCGAGTGTGTGTACAAGTGCTGAAAAGAATTGAATTTATCTTCTTTACACTAAGCTTATTTGGGAATTTGGACAATTAACCACAGAGATATGCAGTCTTTGAATCAACAGCAGGGTCCACGACATCATCAGTGCAAAGTCCACCCAAAACAGGCCTCACACAGATTAAAACACTTTTCACGGTAACTACAAGGAGTCTGGAAACGAGTGGTCAGCCCGCACAAGTGTGTCGACTTTTTAAACCGATACTGGCACTCATAAAGCAACTTGTTTCAAATGTGGCAGCCAAACGAAACACTAATGGGAGATGTAGCATGAAACTGCCGTGAAATCTGTCCGGCCAAAAAACTGCTCCGCTGCTGTGCCCCCCCTTTCCTGCGTCACGCTGACCCAGACGACGGTGCTAATTCTGAGCGCTCTGCCTGAGTTCATCTGATTCGAAGCGCGAATTTGGCTGACGAGGTGAAAATAAAAAACAAGCCAGAGGAAAACATCACCCATTGATCGCTACTTCTTGGCAGGCGGGAGTATAAAAAAAAAAAAAAAACGTCAGCAAAAATGTGATTAAAAATTACACATGGAATTTATAAGTTAACATGAATCGGACCTTCTAGGCTATGTTTAGAACCTGATAACAGTGTAGATTTTACCTGTAAAAACATGTTCTGAAATAGAATAGAAAAACCTTATTGTCTACCATGCACAATGATGGCAGAAACACACAGCTCACTCACAGCAAATATAATAAAATAAGTTCATTGCAGACACAGCAGCAGCAGATTCACCTCATCAAAAGAAAAGAAATGGAACGGAACAGACTGAGCGACATTACAACTTATTCAACTCCTTGATGGCAAAGGGCACAAAATAATTCCTGTACACATTTTTCTTGGCACAAAGAAGTCTGTATCTCTGCCGTGATGGAAGGAGCTTGAAGTCATGGGACAGTGCGTGGCTATCGTCATCTGTGATCTTATGACAGAGACGACGCACTGCTTTAATGTGAAAAAAATAGTTTTTTTGTTGGCCTGTGATTTTACTGCCTTGTTTTTTGACAGTTAAGTGACCAAACCAAGAAACCATGTTAAATTATCAGTACACTCTCAATTAAGCACTGATAAACCCTTGTTAAGATGTGGTCACTGACTTCAAAACCTACGCAGCAGGAAAAGCCTTTGCTGTGCTTTCTTGTAAACACAGTCAACATGTTCATTAAATCTGAAAGAATTGTCCAAATTTGTTCCTAAATATCTGAATGAGTCCACTTGCTCTACATCATGTCTGTTTAACTGAAATGGTTCGAACAACGGATTTGACGGCTCCAGTTTCCTTTGGCTGGTGAAGCACATTTCTTTGATCTTTTTCATGTTATTCATATATTAGTATTCTTTCAAATGTGCACAGTAAAAATCACAACATTTGCAAGAAGAAAAAAAAAATAGTAAAAAATTTGTGGAGCCCCGTCAGAAACAGAGGACAGCACCAGTGTCCCAGCTTCACAATCCAATCAAAAACACCATGCTTTCAGTCAGCTAAACACAGTCGCATGGCCAGCACCCCTCCAAACGGGGATTACCTCACTCTTCCGCTGTGTACACAAACCTAATACACTGGTCGCAGAGTGGTTTCAAACTGCCCCCACTGCTCGGTCACAGTGTCCTAAATTGTCCCTAATGTTACCGAGCCATATTTATGCCAATTAACCTCCATCTGACAGGACTATTGCGCCGTGACTGCATACTTCCCCCCTGTCCCAGACCCAGCACTGCAGGGGTGGAATCCTGTACCGCTTATCCCTCTGCTGTAATGAATGCTAATGGAGGCAACAAACGTTCAGAGTAGTTTGTCACAGTGGGATCGTCCCCTCAGTCCCGACTTTTTCCATGGGACGCTGTAAGTTGCTCAGGACCCTTTTCCAAATGAATGCCCAGTGTGTGTCCTGTAATGATTCTTTGTGGAGCCCCTAATTATCCCAGAAAAAAAAAACATGCACAAAACCAGCCATAATTAATTCAGAGCCAGACATTTCAGGGGTTTCTTCACTAGATGAGACAGGTCATATAAGACTAACCAGCTTTTTGTTTTGAAACTTTCATTTTGTTAGTTGTTTGATTTGTATAGTTGGGTGACATGTGGCATTTCATTTCTTGAATAAGACTGCAAAATTAATTTCAAATAGTGACTATAAGAAATCACAAACCCTACATACATTTCGAATGTCCTATGGACCAAAACATCTGTCTTCGTAAGATTTGAATATGTATAAACAGAGCTAATTCTGTAGTGTAGTGTTTTTGCTTCTGAAGCATTGCAAATGTGCACTGAAAAGAAGCCCTTTTTCTACATTAAGAAATAAATTGCAACTCTAATATCAGGATTTGGGTCCCTTTCTTTACAAATGTGTGTAGTCCTAATCAATACAGAGATACATTTATTAATCAAGAGACAGATTAAATTGACAGTTGGGGACCTGTTGCTGTGCGTACGCACATGGGCCCAGCCTGCTCTCACCTCAACACAAACAGCCTTAATTCACAAAGACAGTATCTGTTGTGTACAAAAGAGCCAAGCGCGCAGAAGGACAGCCGCTGAGGGGCCAAATTCCTGCTGGATTTTCTCGCCTCGCCTCGGGCCAGCTGCAAGGAAAATATCTCGCGAAGAGAGTGGACAAGCCAGCAAAAACAACCTGCTGACCTGGCCCAGTCATCATTCATGAGCCTTGGAAAATGTTGCCCAAACAAAATGAAGGTCAATTTTTACTATCAGACAAAATAATGTCATAAAAGTTGATGAGAATAAAACACCGTGTTTCAGCACAGTAAAAGACATACATCTTCATTTTGCTGTAGTGAATTAACAAATCGGAGACCACCATAAAGCACTTCACATTGGTTTTTGCATTTGGCTGTAGCTACTGAACTAAATGTTCCCAATATTCCTTCATCGCCTTAACATTCTGCAAGTCTCAAAAGAATTCAATGCAGAAAAGTGGCAAGAGATGTTTCGATCAAGTCATATATCAATCTCCTCAACATATGCCGTTTTATTGCCTAGTTGTAAAAAACAAATACCTTTAAATAAATCTTTTTTTTTTTTAATAACAATGTTCTAGCAGTCATTTTCTTTGTGTTGAAATGAAATGTGAAAAGTCACAGCATACAGGCCTCTGATGAGGACCCCCTACTGATGTTTAGTTAGTTCCACTAGTCACGGTTGTTTCAAACTAGATCCGACAGCCTTGCTCAGGGAACAAACAAGGACTCTCTTAAACAAATTGCATAATTTTCCGCAACAAAAGCCGTCTCACAATAAGAGCACACTCTCCCTTTCCCCCCCTGTGCCTGGTCCTTTCGCCTGCATCCCAGGGCCCTCTGACCTCTGGTGCCCCTGTCCGCCATGGCCAATCCTGCTCTAATCCACCTCCATGCAGAGCTAACCAGGTCACCACGCCTGTGAAGGGGAGACCAGGAGTCTGCACCCAGCATGAAGAACCGAGCAGACATCTTTATCACCAACAAGGAGAGTAACAGAATACACAGACACAGCAGGTCACACCAGAGGCTGTGGTCGGAGACGTCCAGACTACAGCTGCCAGGTCGATATGCAAGTTAGCAAATAATAACTGATGTCATGATTACCTTGGTATTGAAACCCATGGCATTCTGTGATGTTTTGTAGAGTTCTGGGTATTTGAGCATGTTTCTTTTCTGCAGGAGCGCTCAAATATTCCCAAAGTGAGAGGCGGCAATGCAGTAAAGATCTGAAAGAGAACACCAACAAACAATTAGGTTTAAAATGGCTAAATAGCTGAAAGTAAGCAATAACAGATGAGAAAAGGTATACAAGAATACACTGTACATTTACTGTATTTGACATAATTACATAGTTACACGATATTAGTGGAGATTCACACTCGATCGCTCAATCATACAGTTTATTTGTCATGCCTTATCTTTTAAAATGTTAAACACTTCCCCAGTGAACATCTGCGATCCTCCTGACTAAGAAGCAGGTATTTAGTGTAATGTAATTTTGGGCTGCTATTGCGATACCGTTCGGTATAGCAGCTGCTCCTGGTATTGTGTGGTTTGAGGGCTCAGCGGGTCAGTTGGCGTGAGACCCCTTTCGGCCCATCTGGAGTGGGTGTCTACAGCCCTCTGTCTATAACCAGCGGTTCACGGGACATGCTCCACTGGACTTCTTTCTCATTCAGAGCTGGGCCCAGGAAGGTCTCCATTGAAGGGTGGATTCAGGCCACTGCCTCCGACAGACTCCCACTGAGGCGCAAGAATTCCCTCCATTTCGGGATAAACTAAAAAGCGCAGGCATCTGTCCGGAGCCGCTTTATTATTATCGTTTTTTTATAAAATACCTGCGAGGAGTAGGCCTGTGAAAAAACTCCCCTCACTCAACAGTCAGTTACTCCCAGAAATGACTTCCATTCGAGGGCAGTCAAATGTTGAGTTTGGGAAACTTCACCTCACACTATTCTCATTCACTTCTGTTTATTGAAGTAAACTGAATATAATAAACTGTTTAAAGTCAGATATAAACTTCTTGTGGGTGAAATGACATAGTATTTATGATCAAACCAGCAAAGGCACATGTTCCTCTTCTTCTAAACTCATGACAGATTTGAAATATGAGTTCATTAGGAGTGGTCCCATTACGCAGCCCTGTGGGACACACCACATCAGCGGCCCGCTCTTTTTGCTTCATTCCGCCTATTCTTTTTATCATTCAGACTGAGTAGGCATTGCTAACTACACTCTGTGGGGCAAGCAAAGCTGTTGTTCTTTCACGTACAGAACATTTTTAAGCCACAAAGGGAATGAAGACTTGACAAGGGGTCATAAATAAGGGAGAACGATTTCAGGATGCTGATGACATACACTGCAATAAAAGGATCATTTTTGGGGCACCGCAGCAAGTCAGTTCAGTGTCAGGGTAAAAGATCACAGCGGGCTCTTTTGGAGGGCATATTATATGCACTTACCACATTGTACAGACCGATGCACCAGCGTTCAAACAGGATCTGACCAGAAAAGCCATTGACAAATGCAAACCAGATCTGTGAGGGGAAGAAAACACAGGCAGCGTTACAACAACAAAAAAACACACACCAAGTCAATTCGAGGACTTATTCATCAGGGTTTTTGTTCCATTTGTAAGATGCAATAAACAGTAGTAGTCTTTTAAAATGTAAGACCACATGTACACATTTCTCAGATAAACAGATATTTACTGTCAAATCTATGCATTGTGGTGCAGTGGTTAGGGTCACTTCACAGCTACGTAGGTTTATTCCATGTGCTCTGGTTTCCGCTCCCAATAAAAACATGTAAAATATGGTACCCCTCGGGCCAGGACCCTGAAAAAGATTTTGGATTTCTGGATATAGGTAAAGGACCTTTAGAGACCTAAAGGTCTAGTAATAAACACATATAGATGCAAATAAATGTTAATGGGTCCATGCTGCTGTTTCTACCCTGTCGTACTCATTTGAAGTAACCTGTGGTCTGGCTTCAAACGCAGGGAGAGACTCGTGGACAGTTTGAATTAAACAAAATGAGTGGCAGTGAGAATGTCGGGACAACCAGACGCCACGTCTACAACCTGAACGCTCCCAGTGCTACCCTCCATGATCAGGCTGACGACACAGGGATGATGGACAGGGCTAGTTAAAAGGGTCAGAATTAGGGCTGAGAGACTGAACGATGGGTACTTTAATACATTGTGTCAGCAGGAGACAGTGGTAATGTGAACCATACGCAGCACCCCGCTATCTTTATTAGTCACACAGAGTAACAATGTATTCAAGGCTGACAGGCGTGTACTTTAAGAGATTTACTCCAATGGATGTGCATCGAGTTACAAAAAGGTTGAAGAGCAATACAAATTCACCAGGAAGTGTACGTATCCCCCTATTTATTCCTGTTGATGTCTAAAACCTTTGAACCGTTTTAGTCACAATTTTCTATTGAGCATATTTTGATTTCCTCATAGTACCAATAAAAAAATCAATTTATAGGCCTATAGCATCAGACTACAACATAATGAACTGAACTCACTGTATAGTCGTAACTTCTTGTTGACAATCTTTGTTGCGGGTGCCCAAATTCTCAATCAAACAACAGGCATGCTGTGCTTCCTTTGGCCATGAACAATCAAGCATTTCTTTGCTTCATTTCACTTCATTATGGAGGCATGAACTGTTATAAATTCTCAGATTGAGACAAAGTCCTACGAGGGCCCAACTTTCCATCTAAATCTGCATAAATGAAAACACACCCTATTCCCAAACTGAGATTATCTTTACATGTATTTGTTTGTGAACCCCACCATCCAATGACAAATTCCACCCTCTTTCTATCCAGTGCACTCGACCGTGATGCTTATTGTTCATAAAAATGACAAGTTACAGATTCCTTGAGAAGAGGGTTTTTTTTTTGGCAGGGCGTGATCCGCGGAGGTATGCTTTGGTGATAAATGCATTGAGAAGCCGTTGCTATGGGTTATGTTTGACGCATGAAGCCATGAGGCAGGTTGAACCATTAGCGTGGCTCGAGCACTGGTAACGAGGGGCTAGCGGGTAGGTCAAACTGCTGAATTAATTACAGCGCGTTTCAATGAGAGACTCTGGCTGATATATTGTTGTGCCAAGTTTAAAAAGGCTCCTATTCATAGCATGTGGTAACTGCTTCTGTGTGAGTGTTTTGGCCCGGTCTTCGGGGTCCCAATAGCGTCTCCCTCTTTTCTCCCTCTCGGGCCCTTCTCTTGAGGGACAGATGCATTGATTTGCTCATTAGGGGAAGTACCAGCCAGGATTTTTCTTCTTCTTTTCTTCTCCTCATTGAGAGCCACTCAGCGGAGGGGTGTGGCTGGCCTCTCTCCCTCAGTGCACATGGTGAAAAACAGCGATGAACGAAAAGTGGGAGCTGAGAAAAGGAGGATTGGGCAGAGGCGATAAGACGACTTCTTGAATATTCATCAACAAATCCAAAAAAAAACACACACAAAAAACACTGATTCCAAAAGCATAGCTGTACAGGCCTCGTCTAAAAGTATCAGGTGGGAGCGTGACATTTGTCCCCAAGATGCGAGTCTTGATACTCTTAATCTTTGTGCCACTGAATTGGCAAAGGATTCAATGCACAAAGCAAGAGTGGAATAAAGAGAGGCATACAGAAGGAGCGGAGAAATTTATGGTGGAAATATGCAGAAGTACAAACACGAGCTGTGCCACTATGTCAGGCGAAGTTTCTATGGTTCTATTCAGGGTAATAATAGTCTGCTAGCTCCACGGCTTATGCAGACCCCTTTCATGTAATTGCCTCATAAATGCCACTTGTCCATTAGGTTGCTCTACAGATTCCTGGCAATAAGTCAGTTGAATTAAACAGGTCAGGGCATTCTCACCTTCCTTTTGCAACACGTAATTTATGTTAAGACTTATCGTTCATTTTTGATGCAACCAATGACCACCACATCTGTCACATAGAAAAGGGACAGTCTAAGACTCGGCAAAACCAGGACAAAGATTACAAAAGTCTAGTGGGATCAGTGCACTGCTTACACTGACATTCATTTAATGTAGATAATCTTATGCCCACCGACTCTATACATATTTAAAGAAACCAAAAGTCAGCGCAGTAAGTCCAAGACATAAGAAGGCTTAAACATAAAGTTCCACAGTTATAGGTTTTTAGAAAGAGTCAAACACTACACTAGACAGTGGCACTCCTCAGAGTCATTGGGAAAACATGCAGGCATAAACGTAAAACCTATTAGTGATACAACTAAGCATTTAGCCACTTTGTCAGGTTGCTAGTATTAAGGAGGTCAGGGTAAAACATCAGGGGAACATCTGAAATATCTAGACCACCAGAGATTAAAAATGTCCCATTACCTTCTTCATATCCCTGAAGGAGTTTAAATGGGGTTTGATGTTATTTTTCTTTCAAAGAGCCACAAAAAGTACAAAATTCCATCCAACACCAAACTATTCAATTTCAATAACAACACAAAGGCAGGACAGAGTGAAAACAACAGGATGCAAAAATGTTGGCTGGCCTTATACAAAACACTGGGCAAATTACAAAAGCTTAAGTAAAATGGAGTCCATCTATGACAGATGAACTTGCACATGTTTTAGGGACAGAAGATTGAATTTGATACAAATGTAATATGGCTTTGGTCTTGTACCACATGTGGGAAAAGACAGAAAGTGAACACTCAAGACAAGATTAATCACATCACTGAAAACAAATGTAGACTGGATTTGTGATATAAAAAATAAAAATCTATCCAATTCATCCATCCATCGATTTTCTTCCCCTTTATCTGGGGCCAAGTCGTGGAAGCCTTTGCATTGGCACAATCACAGCAGACAGATTACGTAGGAGGGACTTGGTTATAAACCACAGGTGCAGGGGCAGGACAATGGGCAGCACCTGATGACGATGTGTGGAGCTGGTGCGGCTTATGACGTTCTGTGGAGGCCGTGGACACGTCTCCAGCCAATCAGGAAATTCTAATTTAGTAGCAGAGTTTACCCTGAAGGGGCGCAACCCATTCGTTCTCAGGCCAATGTTAGGATTTAACACATGTTTGCGCTATAATGTCTGAATAATGTCAGGGACCAGTAGACAACACTATGAGACACCATTGAGAGTTTATCAGTAAAAAAACTTGATTTGGCGTTTAGTTGCTCTTTAATAGTACTTGTGTCATTGTACTGATACCTGAATAATACTTTTTCGATACCTATGGAACATTTGTGCATAGAGTTATAAAAGCTCCAGCCCTCAATCTAAAACTATGACATCATATTAATGCAACCTATTGACAAACACTGACCATGAGATAAAGAGAGCAGTCCAAACTGCATCAGATCTCTAGCCTGGCTAACGCCAGACTGCTGTGTGCGCTCGAATCTATTCGAACTTCACAACAGCCTGGGGACCATGGCCGACATTTTTCCATGGATTTGGGCACCAATCACAGAACGAGGAGGGACGGTAAGACGATGATGCACTATTTGACAAACGGAAACTTGTAGTTTGTTTAGGGATAAAAAAAATAAAAAAATATTTACGGATCCAACATGACAGCAGGAGACGCGATGCCATTTTTCGATTAAGCTTTAGAATGTGTTATAAATAGTTTAGCTCAAAAGTTTACAGCGGGTACGTCATACGTCATTTGATACCATGATACGATTGGCTATGGCTACATGCAGACGCATGAGAGACATTCGTAGCGCCCAATAAACGGCTATGAACAATCGTAAACCACACCTCTCCTACGAGAAAATGAATTGGTGGTCCCCAGACTAAATATCACTTGTGATTTTAGTCTGGCGTTAGCCAGGCTATCAGATCTCAGGAGCTGTCAGACAAGCGCAGAGATCAAAACCTCCCCGCACCAGCAGTGATAGGCCTGCTGCTGATACTGGGCACTTCATCGGTCTCCTGTCTCTCAGTTAAAGCCTGAGCCTGCTGCTACCACTGTCTGGTCTCTTTCAAAGGCCAACAAACTCTGAATGATTTATGGAGTAAACAGCATGCGCCATTAATAAGTGGGAGACTAGTTCATTGGAAAAGCCTTGAAGTGTATGTCCTTCTTCTCAGTATGATGAGGAAGACTTGAAGGCTGTTCTAGGCAAACATCCAGTCAATTAGATAATAGTTTTCCCTTCATAACGAGGTGTGTTTGTTTTCGTGTTTTCTGTCCAGTCATGTCAAAATGGTGAAGTGAAACCATTCATAATGCTCATCAGAGACTGGCAGCTCATGTTTAGCGCTAGTCATCAGAAATAAAAATATGGAAAGCCCAACAAGAAACCCTGACTTTGAACAACTTGCGCTGTATGAGGCTTACCTCGATGATGTAAAGGACAATATTCTTGTAGAAGCAGTACAGGATGCACTTGGCCACGCGGTTGTAGTTCCAGGCGCCGTGCACAAGCAGCAAATTCTTCAAGTATTTAAACTTTGTGGGGAGAGAAAGTGGGAAAAAAAACATCAGATAATTATTAACTAAATAATGTGCACTCTGAGAGAGCGCCGTGTGCAGAGTCTAATAGTTCATTAATCAACAACCCTTGTACTGCACAATAATCCACTCCCCAAAATCTCAGCATCGATCAAAGTATGTTTTGGAAAAGGTCAAATGACTGATGATGTGTAAGCTTAAAAAAAAAAAACGAATGAATATCTAATAGTGTCAGTCACAAAACAAAGACTGAAGTTTCTGAAAAGTGTCTCAAGGGGTTTGAATAATTGTTAAATTACTTTCAAATCATTCCATTATTATGGACCCATGGTGAACTTACAATTTCTGCAGATAAGTGTGATTACTTTGGAGCAGAATCCAGTGGCAGGTGTCGTTTTTCAGAAAATGTTAAGCCTAGGCAAAACTACGATTGTTTTTTTTTCTGTAAAATGTTATATTGGGGAAAAAAATATAATTGATTAACTTGAATTAGTTAAAGCAGAACTAAGTAACTTATGCCCCTACAGGCCATAAGCGTCACTGCATGTTGCGTGAGAGTAAAATATTCCGCTGCCAGAAAAGACAAAGAGAGAGAGGGCATATTGTACATTGTGTCACAACTAAGATATTTTTTTCACTCAAACTTGGCTGAAAATAGCCCACAGTTAGCTTTGCCCGTTAGCCTGTTAGCTTCTTCTTCGTCATTCCATTAGTTTGCATTGGTGGCTCCGACCTGGAGGCGTGGTTTTCTGGCCAGAGACACCAGGGGGAGATAAAAGACCCACCAATCATCCCATTAACACTTGTATTACCTCCCCAGAGGGACTACGAAAAGGATTTATTAAGATAAACAAGTTACTTAGTACTGCTTTAAATCTCATTATGTCCCATTTGTAATGAAGTCAGAGTGCCTTGGATCGCCTCCGTTTAGTTATTTTGGAAATGTTCTACCTGAATCCTTGAGGAGTATCATGTGTTTTTGTGCAGTGTTACCAAAATCTTAGTCAGATGGGACACCTCAGTAATTATACTATATATTATGGGTTCTTGTGATTAGGAAATCGTGTCACCAATACAGCTATAACAATAATTTGGCTACAGTATATATTGTGCAGCCCTAGTAAAATGAAAGCTCATCACTGACACATGTATCTGATCCTCACAGGGTGGATTTAGTTTGAAAAAACCTTGGCTGATGACAGATTGACTGCAAGACCGCCTTAAGCCAAAACTTTATTCTCCGCTCCCTCTGAAAACTAAGCTTAATGCAGATTCAATACAAACTGCCCAGAACTAAGCAAACGCTAAGGTCTGTGCCGAAGCTGGAGGATTGATATAAATTATGCAATTAGAAACGGGAACAGAAAAACAGGTTACACAACCACACAGGATTGATCTCCCTTAAAGCAAATTGCAGTTAATGTACCATCACGCAAACATACAGGGTCTGTTGGTATAACTTTATTTGATGCAGAACACAGCCTAAATGCATTATACAGTGAGGGGCCAGCTGCCTGAGTGACACACACTTAGACATGTCATGTGGATTTAAGAGGGCACTTGAGACAAACCCTGGCCTCTGGAACAGAAGTTGCACGTTGGGGCACAGAGAGTGCACTATGTACTCCTTGTTTCCAATATTCCTGAACCCTTCGGCTATAGGAGAAACATGAGGTACAGAGCGGCATGTTCAGCATTGAGAAAGTTACAGAAGGGGAACTCAGAGCTTTTGTTGCGTACACGTATCGCATATCGATTGCAAGTATCATTATGTCCTGTTGCTAGGGCATACAAATACAAGCATTTTAATAGCTTATAGCCTGGATCTCTTTCTGTGTGGTTGTGTTGAGAGTTTGGTATCAGTGGATGCTTGTTCTACAGGTGTAAGTGCTCAACTGTGTAAGCTACAGCCCTGGCAGTCATATGATCTATTGTTATCAGGGACAATGTGTCGAGATATCGCTAACACATATTACACTTGAGACCATAATGACAAGAGTGACAGCTGCGGGAATTTGTCTTCTTGTGGGATTGAAATGAACAGTGATAATCACGTTTTCTCTGGGAAATTCTGAGGTCACACAAATTAAGTTGCCCAGGGATTTATTTCAAGTAAAGAAAACAAAAAATAAAAAATAAATCACTCCCAATTTCAGCCTTCAGAGAAAAAATATATTGAAATATGCTTATCTGAAAACAAGTTATGTGTTTTAATCTTCAGAAGCTTATAAATGAACAGAAATACAGTACATCATGCTTGGAAATCTGTTTCACCTGCGCAATGGAGTAGTCGGACGAGTTGGCCGCCTGCAGACCCTCGTTCCCTGAGATCCCCACTCCGACATGGGCCGTCTGGATCATCCCCACGTCATTCGCCCCGTCACCGATGGCCAGTGTGATCACCTTCACGTGTTTCTTCACCATCTCCACCACATCTGACTTCTGAAGCGGAGAGACTCTGTAAGAGAGATAAGAGACCTCACTTTAGTTCAGGGGATCCCAAAGTTTTCCGGTCGCAACCCCCAGCATGACCCGATCCTCGAGGCCCCCCACTGTAAAATGGAAGGAGCGCGTGTAATAATTTAAAGTGCAAAATCTGGTTTATGCATGTTTACTTGACCTCCCCATTTTGTTAAAGGGGGGTATTATGCTTTTTTCAATCACATAGCACCAGTCTATAGCATACTACAATGATGACGTAACCTTCTGTTGGTCTGTATATGCAGTAAATTAAAATAACTGTCTTGAATAAAATTGCTCTCTCAAAATGGCTGTACTGAACGTCTTGAAATAGGCCTCTGTCTCTTTAAGAAGCTTTCCGACACGCCCCCTTCAGCACACTGCTGTGGCATTTAAACAACACTACTGTGTGGGGAGGGGGCTCTGCTGAGCTGAGGAGCAGTGGTTGGTGGCTTGGCTGGGGACAAAAGGTCCAGAGGCGTCTCCAGGAGGTGGGGGCATTCCTAGGAGGACTGAGGCATAGCTACACCTAAAATGGCTGCCGTCTAAGTTTTTACTGATTACTCAAAAATATGTGAATGAGCCAAGGCAACACTCCAGGCATGTGTTTAATGAGGGAATGACATAATAACATGATATAAAGCTTGAAAAAGTCAATTTTACATAATACCCCCCTTTAACTTGCCTGTTTTCACTGCGAAATAGATAAAATACAAATTGTATATTGGATTATTAAAAAACAAATACAACTATTTAGGCCGTACAATATCCTTTGCAAACAACCAAATATCCTGCCTCTATATGGGGTTTGATTTTGTTTAAAACTTGCAAACCCTGCACTTTATAACCACAGCAAAAGTGATTCCTGCATTTCCTCTCAAAAGCTCCTGGACAATGAGTTGAACCTGGATTAAAAAAAAAAAACTAACCATAATCTCAATACCTGTTCGAAAACTCCCAATTAGACATTTTTCCCCATGTCGTGCTGCACTTTCAGTAGGTGTTAGTGTATGTTTATTAGAAGCGTTACACGGTGCCAAAGAAAAGGTGGAACTCATGAAGACTGGCAATAGGAATATACACAAAGAGAAAGAGGCCCGTGGAGAAACGAAAACTACTTCAATTCTTTGCAGGGCTGCATAAAATAACATTCATTCTTTAAAAAATGTCTTTAGATCAGCACTTGGCACAAGCAGGGTTCTTCCTCGACTTTGAACTGTAAATTGAAGCGTGTAGACAGTCAAAAATGAGGACCACCCTAAAAAAGTAAATATGGAAGCCCTAGGGTGAGTATTCCGCCAAATTGCCCTCTTTGAGCTATTAACCACAGCATTGTGCCGTTCCTTCATGAAAAAACACACCTGGAGATGTGTTTTGTTTCATGTTTGACTAAAAACCTACATAATCAGTTGACTGATTTAACAGCTCCTGTGTGCTGTTAAAATGTCTGATCACTTTAATGCTTTAATTGCCTTCACTACAAATCCTTTCTTGTAAATAGCCGGCAGACATAGTTCTTTAACCTCTTAACCCCCGCCTGAACTGCGGACATTTTCTCCAGTTTGGCGTCATGCAAATCTAAAAGCTCCTTGATAAAAGTGTCAAAACAACAAGGATGAAAACGCAACAAAGATGTGACAAAAAAAAGTGACAAAAGAGCAACAACAGCAAAACAAAAAAGCGATAGAAAAGCAACAAAATAGTAATGAAAAAACACAAAAGAGCGACAAAAAACGTGCCAGAAAAGTAGCAATAACACAACAAAAAGTGAGGTCTTCGCTTTCAAATGAGGCATTATACTGTTGCTCTCCGGTCAGGAAGCTTTAAGATTTGGGTAAAGCCGAACTGGAGAAAAGGCGCTCGGTGAAGGTGGGGGTTAAGAGGTTAAACTTCACCCTTCAGGCCACAAAAGAATGTCAGAATGAAAACAATTTGTGAAATAATTCAAGCCAATGTTAAGCTGCACAAATGTATTTTTCTAAGCCAGAGCATTATATTGGACCTGTAAGGTGGCTGGAGGCAGACAGAGCATTGTTTAAAAGCATGTTAAGCTCCCAAGCGACATGTCGTCTGCACCGAATGATACTGTACATGGACACATCTACAGTGTCTTGCGAAAGTACTAATACACCTTGAACTTTTGCATATTTTGTCATGTTTACAACCATAAACAAAGAATTTATTTTGAATTTTTTACTGAAAGTTCACACAAGTAACAGACAACTGGGAATTGAAAGCAAAATGATACATGATTCTGTTATTTTTCAAAAAATAGAAAACCGAAAAGTGGTGCGTGCATAAGTATTCATACAGCATGAATTAATACTTTGTGGAACCCCCTTTGCTGCAATAACAGCAGCAAGTCTTCTGGGGTATGACTCTACAAGATTTGCACATCTAGAGACTGACATTTTAGCCCATTCCTCTTTACAAAACAACTCAAGCTCTGTCAAATTAGAAGGAGAGCGTTTGTGAACAGCAGTTTTCAGGTCTTTCCACAGATTTTCAATAGGATTTAGGTCAGGACTTTGACTGGGCCATTGTAACACATTAATATGTTTGTTTTTAAACCATTCCATTGTAGATTTAGCTTTGTGTTTAGGGTCATTGTCCTGCTGGAAGGTGAATCTCCGCCCCAGCCTCAATTCTCTTGCTGACTCCAGCAGGTTTTCCTCCAAAATGTCTCTTTATTTGGCTCCATCCATCTTCCCAACTATTCTTACAATCTTCCCAGTCCCCGCTGAAGAAAAGCAGCCCCATATCATGATGCTCCCCCCACCATATTTGACACTGGGGATGGTGCACTCAGGACGATGAGCAGTGTTAGGTTTGTGTCCTCCATATGACTTCTAGCAAACTTCAAACGGGATTTCTTATGGCCTCCTTTCAATAATGGCTTTCTTCTTGCCACTCGTCCATGAAGGCCAGATTTGTGTAGAGTACGACTTATACAGTAGGCCCTATTTCGTTTTGTCGCCTTTCACGCGTGATTAGCACGAGACTCACGTGTGAAACACGCGTCTTTTATTTATTTTTTCCCCAGTGATGCTGCAATGACCCAAACAACCACCAGGTGGCACTTGTGAGCAGGGTTAGGAACATTGGCTTCTCACAGCTCTTTCTTCTCTCTTCACCGGCCAACTTTTCTGTGGCTTTATAGCTCAATGATAAGGAGCTAGACTCTGGTGCGAGAGGACCCGGGTTCAAGTACAGGCTATGACACTTTTGATTTTGTTGACGTTTAAATTTTTTCTAAAACATACTTAGTAATTCATCGTCCATGAAGGCCAGATTTGTGTAGAGTACGACTTATAGTTGTCCCATGTACGGATTCCCCCAGCTCAGCGGCAGTACGTCGCAGCTCCTCCAGAGTTATCTTGGGGCACTTGGTTGCATTTCTGACCAGTGCTCTCCTTGTTCGGTCTGTTGGTTTACGTGAACGGCCGTGTCTTAGTAAGTTCGCAGTGGTGCCATACTCTTTCCATTTCTGAATGATGGATTGAACAGTGCTCCATGAGATGTTCAAATCTTGGGAAATCTTTGTATAACTTAATGCTGCTTTAAACTTCCCTCACAGAACAGCTGGAATTATACTGAGAGTAGATTACGCATAGGTGGCCTCTATTTAATGGTTAGGGCAAGGTGTGGTCATTCTGCAGTCATTAGGAATGTTATAAAGGCAATTTAATGCACTCAGAAAATGCTGTATGAATACTTATGCATGCCCCACTTTTCACTTTTCTATTTTTTGAAAAATAACACTCATGTATCATTTTGCTTTCACTTCACAGTTGTCTGTTACTTGTGTGTGAACTTTCAGTAAAAAAATTCAAAATAAAATCTTTATGTTTATGGTTGTAAACATGACAACATTTGCAAAGGTTCAAGGTGTATTAGTACTTTTGAGAGGCACTGTATGTCTATAATGTAGCACTAAAAATTAAAGTGATACATTGTGTAACTGTTCCTTTACATGACTCGTAAGTTGACTTTAGGAACAGCCAGTCTATCCACCTCCCGCACTGAAGCGCTCCATGGACCAAAGCCAGTGATGGATAACCCAGAAAATCTCCAGAGATGGTGTTGTAAACTGCATATCTGCCTATAGCTGTAAAGCGGCTGGGTTTGGTTCACCATGGTCAAGAGGACTCATTAATCTTAGTGTTGTCTAATAAAAATGAGAAAACACAATATGGGCATTGTCGTATCTTCTGTCAAAACGATCAATGCCGTGTAGGGAAAGTTGTGTTGTTATGTTGAAAGTTGCGATGAAGTGCTTGCACAGTTGTAAATATAACAGACCACAATCTGTCTAATGGTGGCTTTTATAGTTTGGGGAGTAAATCTTACCTGCAGCATATGACAGCTTTACAGGACAGGGCGAGGTCTAGGAAGTACTGCCGCACTCCAAACGTCAGAGCATATTTTAACGTCTTCCCATCAATAATAAGGGCAAAGTCGTTTTCCTTATAGAGGGCATCTCCCACCATTCCACAGTGATGGCTGAGTGTCTCCCTTGTTGCCTGTAAACAAAAAAAAGAGCATCCTCTCAGTGTAAAGGTGTCTGCTAAACGTGTCATTCACTCCTGTTAAAAACTGCATTTCTTTGCAAGAAAGAAAAGAGCATAAGTTTGATTCAAAAAATGTTCACACTGAAATGAATGTTTTCAGTGATTATATGGTGGCCAAATACAGACAGTGTAGTTACAAATATTAATTTGGCAGCTTCAAAAACATGAAGATCAAATTCACCAACTCTACAGTAACCCGACAGGCACAAACCTTTCCCAGTGGCATTGACACAACATAACATAACCATGTACTGCTCCACAGTGGGACAAAATATGCTGCAGATATTATACTATCACTTTTTTAGGCCTTAGCTTTCAAATGAGTGTTACAATTAAAGGCTGATGTTTGCTTCCTCGGTGTACAGTGCAGCTGATGAGTGAGAGTGAAATGCTATAAATATGAGAATGACAGAAGGATTAACTGTCCTTCAACGGGGTATGCAGTATGTGCTTGTTACAGCTATGATATCATCAAGGCATACGTCACTCAATCATTTCACCAGATGTTGGTCATTACAATGATGCCTGCAGTCATAGTAACCAGGTGAAAGTGCAGTATCATTTATTTATGAACCATTAGTATAGCATATTAAAAAGTCATCAGACGTGGGTATAGTACAAGTAAAAGTGAATTGAGCAATGTTACATTAAATAAACAACAGCTAGGAAGTGATTTACACAAGTCGTGGCATAATACAATATAGATGTCTCGGCTAACATTTAACTAGACACTGATGATGCTATTTTTGCAGTAGGATATCAGAATAAAACATTATGGAAGAAGATCTAATGTGTAAAAACAATGTTTGGCAATATGTAGTGAAAGCAAACATCTCCATGGTGTTCTGAGGATACGGAGAGGCGAGCCCACTCACAGACCAAATAAACCAATAAATAAAAAAATAAAAAAATAAAGATGGATGAAAAGAAAAAAAAAACTTAATGAAATCATTGCTTATATTTTATTCTATTTATTGTGTGAAATGTTACACAGTACGGCTTTAACATTTCTAATACTTTAGAAAATACAGGCCATTAAGTCAAGTGAGAGCGGGAAGGGCCTGGCCTGGTGAAGGTCAGATACTGTATGTCAGACTGTACCAATGGGACCCGACAATGTTTGCTTGGCAAAACAAAACTCTGAAACCCCAGCTTTAAGGAAAATATTTGGAGAAAGGGGCTTCACGTTTCACAAAGCAGGAGGAGGGAGAGAGACACGCAAAAGAGATGATGGATTAACAGAGGAGGAAAACCGGAGCAAGAGGATACAAGCTCAGAGCAGCTGTGAGGATTTAGACATCCCTGGTGGGGTCTGTGTAACAGGGTACGGCGCTATAGCGAGGGCCGAGCTGTAAAAGGCTGAAGGTATGACTTAAACCAAAAAGGCTGATTTTTTTTTCAACTGTGTGTAAGCCTAGAAAAGGATTCCCCGAGTTCGCAGCACTAATTTATCACATGGTGCATAAAGTTTACCATTTCCTCAAGTGCTCCAGCCATTTCCTCCTAATTTCCACTGGGGAATTTCAGTGCTAATGCTACATGTCTGTTTCTAAGACCCCTTTGTTATGGCTATAAGGGCTGGTTTAGCCTATGTGACTGCTAGTGTTTGGGTTTGGCATGTAGCATCTATTCACGATCTACAAGAGCTGCCCAATAAAGACTGAGTCCCATTGTTGATATTGTCCCAAAGAGATGGGAGCCGATGGATTGCGACACTCCCGATGTGGAATCTGGACATGTGCGTCTGTCTGACATTTGGAGATTGAAGCTAGATGTGATATTCACAAATAGTAAGGCTGTTTTTGCATAGTTAAAACTTGAAACTGTTCTCATTAATTGTGTCTATTCCCCTGTCACAAAGTTAAGTATGTGTTGTAAGTTGGGAAAAAGTCCAAGTTGTTTCATATGTGACATACAGTTGAATTCAAGCCAGTTCCAGCAAATCTTCAGAAGTTCAGCAGCACAGACCCAACTTAATCCTCTCTTTAATAACCGGCCCCAAACAACATGCTCCAATTACTCTCTTTGCAGCACGAGCACATACAAAATCACCAGGCATACATACAGCTCTCTTTGCCTGATTTCGGTGTAGACTTTTCCCTGTTTGCGTTCTAGCAAAGTGCCTTGTGTAAGCATCTGCTCAACCACAGCAGAATGGGAGCTGACATTTCAAAGCGCGGTCCCTATATAAGTGTGGGCTTCGGACTTCTTCCTCAGCTCCATTCATCACAGCAAACGAGTAGATGACAGAATGAAAGCTGTCCGTCAGCGCCCTCACACACACACACCCCTTCCCTGGCCCCCTCATCCTCTGCCCCATGTGCTGCCGACTCCACTGGGCTGGGTTTCAGCACCATCTGTGGCTTAAGCCTTTTTCTGCTCCCGGTGCAGGGACGTGCCCTTTGCAAATGTAGAAACAACAGACAAGACGGTCCTGCTGGGGGGTCAACACTCCTCTCTGTTGGGTGTCTTAAATACTTTAGTGGAGAATTGGGATGTGTAGTGAGCCACACTGCTTCAATGCTTCCTGTGGCCCCATTCCCTTAGTTTACAGTTATTTTGGGAGTTTTCAGAAGATGAAGGCGTGGATAGAAAATAACAAAGATGAACATTAAAAAAAAAAAAAAAAAAAAAAAAAAAAAAAAAAAGAGTGTTCTTCTACTGGGTACTACGTCTTCAGTCATATTTTAGTTTAGTGTTTTGAGTGAAAAATATACAAATAAATAATAATCAAAACAATACTTACATCTAGAGTGTCTTCATTGATCACAAGCATCCCCATGTTCTTGGTCAAAAGTTTGCAGGAATGTCCTACACACAAACACAAGCATTCAAAAATAATAAACAATATGACATACATATTGCACATAACCATATACTGTATCTGAAAAATACAATAATATCTCATAGGAGAAGTGTAACCAAATGCCCATCATCATAATGGCATTATTTAGAACTGTGGTTTAGATCAAGCATTCAAATATGCACATTCATGACTTTACAACAACATATTAAAGCATTACCGCCTGAAGTCACTGTCTGTGGGACATGAGTAATGAGTTTGGTTTACAAGGGTTTGTCAGTTTCCTGTTTTAATAGGCAGTTACAACTCTGGGCTGGCCGACACTGCTCTCAAGGGAAAGCTCTTGGCTGGGACAGAGGCTGAGGGTCACCAACAAGGTGGTAGATCGCTTCCCATAAGGGAAAACAGAAATGTTCACAAACTAAACTGAGGCTTTCAGTCGGATCCCACAGTTGTAGGAAGGGCTGCCATCTGTGGCATAACCACAGGAATATTTGTGGCCTTCAACACTTTGCTTCTGTCTGCAGAGAGTCTTTGCTTTCCTTAAAGGGATTGCCACAGAGAAATGTGTTGTGAATACATGGGTGGCTTTTTTTTTGTAACTGAGATATGAATAAAGCACGCGCAATACAAAAGTCAGAGTCAACACAAAAACACTGGGTCATGCATGAAGGAAGGGAGAAGGTTTCTGCACCAGGACAGGGCAGGGTCTGGCTCTGGAGATTATTTCTTAAGAGCAAAGGTGTAAAAGTCAAAAAATTTGCCAACTTGTGTAAAATGTCTAGCCATGTCAAAACTGCCTCTCCCCCTTTCTCCCCTGCCACAGCCCTTCAGCCTTATTTACTACCTTCATTTCACTGTTCCCACAATGCCTTTTCAATCTCAGAGTTGCATGCCAGGCGTTTTATCTTGGTCAGAAATAAACCCATGAGATTAGAAAAGAGACAAACAAATACTCTAGTTAGTCCAAATTGGCAAGAGCCAGATCGAAATTACAGTGAGAATAACATTAACACTGTAGCATCAGAGAGGATCAGAGACTGTTTGTGCCAATCACAACAGCTACAATCAATCAATTTATTACAAGATTTAGTTTTAAAACATGTTATATTGTCTATATAAACTGTCTATAAACTCCAGATGTGTGGCACAACATACCTTACGTTTTTCCAGCACAAACCTGCTGTTAACAAATATTGATAAGCTTATTCACAGCAATATTGTCACGTGCTTGGCTCAAACCACCTGTGGTGCGGATGCGAACAAACTGTGACCTCCCTAAATCAACAAGTGGGTGCATTACTTCTGCCTCAGACACTAAATATTTACTTTACATAATGCAATGTCGGCTTGAGAATACCTCACTATACCAGAGTGTATAGTCTAATCTACAGCTTCTGGTATGTCATTCACAGCAGGTAGACTGTTTAAAATCAAAGTGATACATTTAATATAGGTCAATACTGCCAGTGCCAAATGTGGCTTTCAGAAAAAGTATATTTGACTGGCCCATAGCAGCAATTTAGTCACAGGGATCATTTTCTGTGAGTAAAACGTCAGAAAACAACATCAATATTGAGTGGAGATTTTACAGACTTCATAGAAAGGTGGCCCTGGGAGAATGTGCTTTTGCAGAGCACTCTCACTTTTGGCAGGGTCAGCACAAAGGGCTGATTCAGCCAGGCCGCAGAGGTAGGTTGCCTCAGATGGAGGCACTCTTCATATATATTTTTCTAAACTCTGCGTTAATATGTCAGGGGTATAGAAAGTTGATCTATTTGTAGTAGCCAGCCACATTTAAACACATACAGTAGCATTACTTTTAAAGAAAAGTGTCAATTCTAGACCCCACTTCCCAACATTAGCAATATCTTCCTGATAAGATCTGTAAGAGTATAGTCTCCAAGGGTGCCACATATGTGAGAGGTAGAGCCTTGTGTGTATAAGCATGCTATGTATTTCATGTCTGTGAAGTGTGCTCATACATCATTTAGTATTTTTGTCAGATATGTGCGATGAGGAAACGCTCTGCTGTCACTAGTTTGTCTTGAGGAATGAAGAATGACTGTGTGACTGAGTCGAGTACCTGTTTCAGGCTACCCTTCAACCAACAGCGTGGCGTATCAAGTTTACTTGTGACTTTTAGTGGGCGCAGTCCTCACAAAGTCCAGCTGAATCAGAACTGTCCTTTGACAGCTGTTTTGCTTAAATGTTATTCAGACATTGTGTCCAACAGGGAAGGGATTTGTGGAAGGGGACAGCATTTCAGCTCGAGCCTCAGGCAAAAATCTCACCAATATTGATGGCTGTTTCCTGTTTGTCCCCAGTCAGGATCCAGATCTTGATGTCGGCTTTCATCAGTGTCTCGATGGTTTCAGGGACTTTATCCTGGAGCTTGTCTTCGATGGCTGTGGCTCCCAGGAGCTGCAGGTTCTACATGAACATGGATAAAGTCAGGAGAAGTTCAATTAGTATTAATATGTCGCATTCTCATGCCATCATAACATAAAGTCAAGTATTTTTATCACTATAGTGTTTAAAAAGTGATACAAATACCTAATACATAACATTATCGAATCACAAAGGCACAATTATGGTCAATTAAAGGATTTTAAGCTACAAGGTTATTATGGCAAATTTGCAGAACCAAACCCGCAAAAAAATGATAAGCCTAATTCATAGATTTTCACATTGGATGTTTCTTACAAAATGCAGTGACTTAGAAAAGAAATGATACCACCAAACTTTAGAATGTCATGAACCTATAAATGCTAATCAAGAACGGAGAAGGTCTTTGAATCGTCATGTGTCACAGAAACATGAGCCAGAATGTTTTGCCTCTAATCAGCAGCTCTTGTTTATCACCCATAACGTTCACTCGAGGGGTTGTGGATCAGTGACTGCGCTGCGTTGCTTCCTCCCACAAAACTCAAGCTGTTTAGCAAGGAAACAAGGCAGTTCAGCAGGGCTCGTTGTGGGGCCTATCACAGAACTCCAGGACATGACAAGACGCAGGGGTGGAAGAGAGACGAGAGCCAGCAGCGGAGGAAAGGGGAAGGCTAGGGAAGCTTTTAAAATATGTCTCGAACTCTGTAGTCTTTATAAAGCAAATAAATACAAAAGGAAGATTAAGGCAATTATGGCTGAGATATAATATGCCATTTGTAAGATGGCACACAGGTTGTTTTAAGAGTATTTATGTGATACAAAGAAGCTCGGAGCAAGATTCCAGCCCGAAGTCAGGGAGCGACCAACAATCTGTAATGTACTGTATGTCGTGGTTGTGGTACAAGGGTTTTCTTGAATGTCAGATAAACAATGAAAATTGCACATGAAACAAGTCTTTATTCTTTACACTTTTTTATTTGTATTATTATGTGGGAGTTTACCTAAATGTGACTTACAGTAAAAATCTGTGCACTTTTTGTCAGTACAAAATTATAAAACACTATAAAATTTATAAAATTTAATTTATGATATTTATAGATTTTTTTGGGAGGGAAATCTATGTACAATTAACATCTTATATTTAGAGTCGGGGACAATGCTCATCCCTAGAAAAAAAAAGATCTGATGATAATAATAATAATAATAATAATAATAATAATAATAATAATAATAATAATAATAATAATAATAATAATAATAATAATTATTATTATTATTATTATTATTATTATTATTATTATGTGACCATTTATCTACTGAGCTTTACTTTACAGATTGTTAGTGAAACATAGTGCCAGTCCACCCCCTTGTGGCCAAACTTGGGGTACTTTTATTTGTAGTGTGGGTGGTCCCAAAAACAAGCAAAACACTGGAAACTATTTTGCTTAATGGACACTGAACTTTCCTCTGAGAAGGTGAGTCTTATGATTGATAGCCTCCATTTGTTTTGGGGAGCCAAGAGCTACCATGAAGTAGCCTGGCACGTCCAGAATGTATATTTAATACAGAGGAATATCAGTCTGGGCCCAACGCCCTCGTTGGCTGCTGGTGGAAACTCAACTTGTGATTTATAATCATGTTCAAATATTAGTGTGGAACCGCTTATAACACCGCAACAGCGCCACACGTCTGCCCTTCGCCTGGTTACTCCACTTCCTGTTTGCTCCACCTCAGAAAGCAGTGTTAATACCAATCACATAATGTCAATCGCTGGTAGAGCGGCAAGTCTGGATTTCCAGGCAAACCACGAAGCGCACGCCAAGTAGCTGATTTTGAAATGTGGCTTCCTGTGTTTGACGAATGCTTCCACACGGACCTCCCTCACCCAAACCCCAATCTACCTGCAGCCAAATTCTTCAGACCTCATCATAACAAACATTACACTACACAAGCCTTGAGATTTGCAGGTGCGATACTGCAGCTCTCTGGGAGGCCCGCTGTCAGAGGCGTAGCTTGCCATAAGGCAAGGCAGGCAGCTGCCTGGGGCCCCCAACTGTGAAGGGCCCCCATGCACCAACCCGTTTTTCAGATACCTGCAGTAAACGCTTGATATACTGTATAAAGCCTTCCTAATGATTTTGGTGATGCAGTTACATCATCTCTCCACCAACGCTCTGTGGCGCTGTTTATCCCCATCCTCCTGCATGCTTTAGTGAGTCATGGTTGCCTAATGTTAACTTTTAATGAGAAGTGAACAGACTTTTTTACTCATGGCTCCACCAGATTATATTTCTAATAGTGAAACCAGTTTATTGTAACTCTCTTCATGACCTAAAGAACCTCAGCCTTCTGTTCTGAGGAAAACTTTTGCAGAGAACTGCATTATGGGAGTTTTCAGGTGACCCGCTCCTGCCCAAATGACATCCTCTCTCCCAGTGCGCAGTACACCGATCGGCCACCAGAGGGCCCCAACCGACATTCTTGCTTGGGGCCCCTTGGTACCCTTGCTACGCCACTGCCCGCTGTGTCTATCATTACTCGTCAAATACTGATTTCTGAAAGCTGAGTAGGTGAATCGTTGCCAATCTCCAGCGTTTATGTATAATACAAACCTTTTCAATAAGTTCATAGCTCTCCTCCATCTTTAATGCTCTGTTCTGCAGGGAAGTACAGGCTCGGTGGTAGAGTTCTTGCCATTGCTTATAGGACGACTCACTGATGTCTGTCACAGCAAAGCAGAGAGTACGCAGTCCTGGGAAAAAAACAAAAACAAAGCAATACATGTTCAAAATTACAAGTGATTTTAAAGCTATTTTATAACTCTTTTTATCATGATTCTAAACTTCATGTCATATTGTATACGGTTCAGGCAACACATTTCCATTTTGAAATCTAAAATAAAAAACAACCAAGAAGCCAAAAATATAAGAACCTCTTTATCTGTATGTGCTATTTTTAGCCCTCATCAGCTATTCTGGATGACATCATTTTACTGATACCTCACAAGGGGGCAGTATAGACACAAAGAAGAAATCGGTGCAGTTCCACAGACATGGGCTTAACACCACTACCATAACCTCCAACCAAGTTAACAATTTGATAGATTTAGAGTAGAACTTTATAATGCAGCTCGACTCATTTATCATTTAGGCAAACAACACTCTGGAAGAAAATGATTATGTTATCTTTTATCTATTGTTTATATATATATATATTTTTTTTATATTTTTTACTTTATGAAGTGATACAAACGCATACAAATGCAGACTTCAAAGTAACATTTTAGGTACACAGGGAGACAAATCGGCTCACTCACCTTCTGTGGCAAACTGTTCCAGGTGCTTCAATGTGATCTCTTTATACCGGGAACTGTCTGCGAGACGGTCGTAAATCACTGTGTCCTAGACGGGGGAAAACAGTTAATGGTTACACAGACCTGAAAAGAGCAGGAGGACCAAAGGAAAGGCGCATCTTGACTTTAAATGGGAGATGTTGGGTTCATATTAGGAAAGAATATACGTTTGCTTGCTTGTTTTTTTGTTAGTGACGCAACGTAGTACTGCAGCTTTGCTCTGGATGGATATGAACCAAAACTCAAAGATGCAATAACAAGGGGGTGTGGGTGAAATGACGATAAAATTGAATTATTCTCTGACCCTATGATAATGTCCCACATTTGGGAGATCGTCAGTTCATGTCTTCTGTTTACGGTACTGTATCTCTATACTCAAACACAGACACACTCAGTATATAAGGAAAAGCAGACAGAGTGACAGGTAGATTTAACTAATCACAGTGAAGTGTAAACTCTCCCTGGAAGCAGATAGCTCTAGTCTTAAAAACATTGTGTATGTTGTGGATGTATTATTTTGTTTTAAGATGAGTATTTTTATTTATTATTAAACATTTATTATATTTATGTAGAAGGCAATATGCGATGCTCTTGCTATATTAAACGATCTTCTGAAAAAGAAAAAAAAAGACGTTGGACAGTTGAGGAGCATGCAACACTGCGGGTGATGGCCGCGTTGCCATGGAGACAGACAGACACTCACGGCCCCTTTGCAGTAGAGGCGAATCTTCCCAGATGGGGTGCGCATGATGACTGACATTCTCTTTCTGGTACTGTGAAAAAGCAAAAAAAGACAAAGTGGGACAGGATGAGAAGCAAGTGATAACCTGTCACTGAGGTGTTAATTACCACAGACAGTTTGAGATTTTTATAAAACGACAAAACAGTGATTTATTTCAGATGACAAGCAGGAATAAATAATAAAGTAATGGAGCTATAGCAAATACTCAGCCTTGCCTTTGACTACAGCTAGCCATTCAGACGTCATATCCTCTCTTCCTTTAACTGCTCACACTACATCGACCGAGATACATTTCTCCTCCAACTGCTCAGCCAATCATTGCTCAGCTAATTTGATATAACGGACTGCTCCTCCTCTTCTTGTCATCAATGGGTTCCTTCACCTTCAACAACTTCGATGCAACATTCATCGTTCCCTGACAGTGTCTACTGTCTAAGAATCTAAGCATCCAAATTATTTTACATCTTTGCATGCTTTTATTCCTATCTGAGTCTCTCCAGGCTTATTCATTTCAAGAACCTTAACATGCAGATACCACTCAACTAACCTTGTAAACTCCAGCACATGAAGCAGTTCGTACTTCTCTTCTGTCCCCAGCTTAAGGAGAGAAAAAAAGCACATCAACATAGTGTGTCAGTGACAACTTATCTTAATAGCACAAGCTAACCCTGCAGCCTTACTCCAATTAAACGTAATTGAAGTTCGGATGCGTTTATCAGCATGTCGTACTGAGCATGTGGCAGGGGAATAACAAGGTAAAATTCAATTAACTTTTTTAATTCTAGAAAGTGCCTGGTTCCAGACAGAGCGATTAGAGATGCTCAGAGCCTTGAAAGGCCTATTAAAAGGTTCAAGATTGTACAAACACCTGGAAGACGAGGCGTTCTCAAAATAAAAAAAATGGTTTTGGCCTTTGCACTTGTGCTTCTGTGAGTGCAATCATCGCGTTGGCAAATTAAGAGAATACCCATAAGGTCGATGCGAGCGCGGAAAGAACACACTGTGCATCTGCTGGGAAATGTAATAACAGGACTTTAAGCCGTTTCCATGTATCTGCTTTCATGGAAAACCTCAATATACTGCAATAACTGTGTGTGCTTATTTTACATGTAAAAAAAATAAAATAACTTACAACTTCCACTATGACGCTGTCTGGTGTTCTACCGGAAAAGAAAAATCCCAGGTTGCGTGCAGCCCTGACCAGAGCACCTTCATCTAGAAAGAAACATGGCATTTTTCAGAAATCCACAGCTGCATTAAATTAGAGCACATAACCAATCTAGTGACTGTAATGTGGAATGCAAATGACGATTTAAAGGTTCAATACATAAATAATTGCTCTGTATTCTTCAATTCTCTATGCCATTTCACTTATGTACCTGTGCAGTTCAATATAATCTGCACGTAACATTGACTGTAGTGTAAAAATGCAGTTGTTTTTATATAAGACGTCCTGTGTTTAGTTTCCAGAGTCGGTGTACCTGGAGACGCAGCCTGGTAGGCGATGCCGTCGTCTGTGCGCTCTGGGACTGCAGTGTGACAGATGGCCATCATAGTCATGAACTCCAGGATGACAGCAGCTGTGGGCTAGTGGAAGAAGAGAGGGCCAAGTGACTTTTAGAGCTCTTTTATAAAACATGTCACAACAAAACAACTGGGAAAGCTTGATAGTCAGACATCTGTGGAAGGGATACTTCTGTTCTCATGCTGTCGGCAGTGAATAACATTAACTTCTGTTGCTCAAAGGGCACCGTGGCTTGTTTTATTTCTATTTTTTTCACCCAAATGGAACAAGCTGCAGTTTCATTGGTTGTAAAATTATTGCTTATAATTGTAAAATAAGATTCATTTCCCCCCCCTGTTATATGTATATACTTTTCTTATTCTAAAAAGAAACCGTGGAAAATTTGGAATATAGGTATGTATAAAACTTAATTAGCTCAAGCATCATTTGGCAAGTTAGCTGTGTTTTAGTTATTACTGACCGCTAAGTACATGCTCATAATAATATGTATATTCACCCAGATAAACACAGAGCTTGACTCAAAGTCTAATCTTATACTTGGGGCTGTGGTGTTAATAAGAGGAAACGTATGACTAACAAGCCTCAGCCGACGACAAACATCTGCAGAGACTCCCATGTGCCCGGAGGACCACCAGCTCGGTAAATGACCTTACTAGACACATGACCGGCCAGTAACTGTAAACTCAGGCCATTATAAAGTGACTGATACAATGCTTAATTTAGGTGAACAGAAAATACAGACCATGGTTTCAACTAACCCTATTGCATTCAAAGTCATTGTCAAAATACTAACAAAAGGTTTGATATCTTTCCCTTTTTGATGAGTGTGAGTATTTGCATAGTGCTCCCATTAGCAAACAACCAAGTCTGTGCGCACACATACAATGTCATTAAAATTGCACCATGCGTGATGGCGACCATGCAGGAGCAACAAAAGAGAAAATGGATGAACTGGGGAGGGAGGGCATATCAAAGGGGCCTTGTAAATGAAAGTACACAGAGTCTACTGTCCAGGTGGCACAGAGAGCACTCTCTGCCTCCTAGCAACATGCTAATCTGCTATGGGCTGACAGGTATTCTCTGAAGGACATGTCAGCATATCGTACAGCAGTGCATATGTGTGCCCCTGAGTGACTTTGTGTGCACAGTATTACAATGAATAGGACTGTGTTTTGTTTTTTTGTCTAAACTTCTAAAACACAATTACAGTTATTTGGGGTTGTAGAGTAAAAGTGTATGATGACATTTGGCACAGATTTTGTATTAATTATTTAATATGCTTATTAATGTATTTGAATCTTATTTTATTCTGTTTTAATATCTTCTCTTTTATTTTAAATGCATTTTATCTTTTCTGTTTTTGCACCATTCCACACAAAAAGTCTAGTTTATGAACCCTTTTCACTGACACAGTAAAAATGATTCTGACTTGAACAAAAAAATACATTTCTGTTCCTCAGCTGCTATGATATTTATTTTTTTTCAAATTAATTTAAAAGACCAGTCCATATAATGTAAAACAGACTTAAAGCAGAACTAAGTAACTCATGCCCCTAGAGGCCACTGCAGGTGTCGTAGCATGTTGCATTTTTTTTACTCATTAATTGTCGGTGAGAGTAAATACTACGCTGACAGAAATACAAAAGGGAGGGAGGGATATTGTACATTGTGCCACAACCCAATTACACAATGGAGGGTTGTTGTTTTTTCACTCAAACTTGGCTGTAAACACTGCTAAAGTGGCGCTAATCCGCAGTTAGCTTTGCCCGTTAGCTTCTTCTTCGTGATTCCATTAGTGTGTATTGTGCCTCCGACCCGGTGCAGGGAAAGTTACAATTATGGTTTTCTGGCCAGAGACACCAGGGGGAGATGAAAGAACCCCCAATCATCCCATTAACACTTGTATTACCCCCAGGGGACCAGGAAAGGTAAACAAGTTACTTAGTTCTTCTTTAAATGTTTTGTTTTCTTCATAATTCGAAAATTCTTCATTGAACATTCGTACAGACTGACCGGACTACATGGCTGGATTCCTGTCGTTGTGTATTGTGTAAAATATTGTGCAGTAGTATGATAAATCCCACATTGAGGGCAGAGATAAGTAAAGTACAGAGGGCAGGACACGTTGAGAGCTTTCTTCTGATAGCACAATTAGATCTGACAGCTAATGCCATGCTGCCAGCTCGCACCCCCACAGACTCCTGGGTAATGTATGTCACGGCAACAGTGACAGACAATCATGGCTGCCGACGTGTCCAGATAGAGACGGTTGAAGGGTCAAGCTCAGAGCACAGGAGAGAGAGGCATCAGATAGAGGAAAGAAAGAGGTAGAGAGGGAAATGAAAGATAAAAGGAGCGAAAACGCCTACTGAAACAACTGGATCTTTGTAGGCAGCAGGCAACACAAGAGCGCTAAAGGGGATGATTATTCTAGTCAGCATACATTTCATTTTGCTCTTCAGAAGTCTGCCACCCCTCACTACTGCATTAACACTACTCCTACTGCCAGCCTGCAGCGAAACAGACTGCTAATGATACACACTCGTAACGCATAAGCAGAGAGTGGAGTGCATGAACTGAGAACATACTCATCACTTCTTAATAATACCAAAAAATGCACTTTGTAATTAATAAGACAGGGATCACCTTAATAAGAAAAAACTAATTGTCCTTGCAATCATGACTATATAGTGCCCAGATCAGAGTCTATGATGTTGTCGCTCAGCAATAATGAACAAACCAAGACTGAGAATTACCCTCCAATTTCACACAGACACATATCTAATTAAACAGAAATGAAAATAAAAGTTAAGAGAAAATCATGTTCATACAAGTAGTATCAACAACAACAAATGTGTGTCTCTATCATCTGATTTAACTGACTATGGTTATCTGCACTGACTTGGATGGGCAGTTACCTGTCTGGTAGGTCACAGAGTGTGCACTTTAATGGTAGTTACTCAGGAAGTGTGCCAGTGGACTGTGGGAGCTCAAGGGAGCTGCCTTGGTCCACTGCTTTATGCCATCTTCACAAATGATCTACCATTAGTACTGAAACCAGCTAAATTAACCATGTATGCAGATGATACTACAGTTTATGCATCTGCAAAATCAATATCTGAATTGTCATCAATCTTAGAAGATGAATTGAAAATTGTTGAGCGATGGGTTTTAAATAATAAATTGATATTAAACATTTCAAAAGCAAGTATACTACTTGGCTCAACTAAATCTCTTAAACATAATCCAAAGTTAAATTTGTTAATAAACACCGCTTCTATAGAGCAAATTACAGAGGCAAAACTTTTAGGTGTCTACCTGGACAATGAGTTGTCTTGGTCAAGACATATTGAATCTATGACAAAAAATATGGGAAAATCTTTAGCTGCAGTAAGAAGATGCCATCAGTTTCTGTCAGCACACATGGCCACGTTTGTTGCAAGAACTTTAGTCATTTCTCAACTGGACTATTGTAAGATTATATGGGCCAATGCTAAAAGTAAAGCTCTAGAAAGACTGCAACTGATGCAGAATAAAACTGCCCGTTTGGCACTGAACTGCTCTTATTATAGAACCAGCGTAAAAACTATGCACTCCGATCAGGGCTGGCTTAAGGTGAAAGATCAAGCTTTAGCTTTAGCTTATTCTCTACTTGGAAAATATTAAAACTCAATAATCCTATGTTTTTATTTAGTCAATTTAAAAACAACAGAGAGTCATATGGCTCTAACACTAGACATGCATCAGAAGGACGGTTTTTAATTCCCAAAGCAAATACACATTTTTTCAAAAGCACTTTTGTCTATAGAGCTATGACGGAATGGAACGTTTTGCCACTAACCTTGGCTCAAATAGACAACAAATCTGTTTTTAAAGAACAATTGAATAACTATATTGGTGTTGATTATCTTTGAGGATGCAGAATGATGTCAAATTTACATTGTACTTGTTGTATTCTCTTTTTATAATGTATTTTATGTCTGTCGTCTGTCATATTCACAATACTTTTGTATATGTATGCTTTTAACAAGGACCCCAGGAAGACTAGCTGTCTGTAAAGCATAGCTAATCCTAATAATAAACTAAACTAAACTATAATACAGCTAATCCAGGCTCTATGCAACATGTGGAAATATTGTTCTGTCAAAACATCCCAGAGGGCTTACTACTTACCCTGAGCGCACTACTGTTTATAATTAGATGTGACATTCATCCTCTTCCAGTTCATATTTACACAGTGACTCAACAGGCCAATCAATCAGTTTTTCTGGCAAATTCCTCACCACTGGTAGCCTTAACAGGAATATATACTGTACTAATATGTTTTGCACAAATCTGAATTTAATGAATGAAAAGTGATGGTTTGATTTTAAAGACTAAACAGAAACATCAACTTCGTAAAGTAGATGCGTCACACATGCGCAGCATCAAACGTCTAACATTACAAAACGCCTGGCTGGCTCTTAAATGTGGCCTTAGATAACAGCAATGGGGACAGGGAGAACTGACATGACTTACGTGATTACTTTGGAGGTTTTCCAGTAAGCTTGGGTCGTTAAATCCAGCCTCGTCGGAGGAGTGAGAGCTGTGCCTGGAAAGAGGAGACGGAAAAGTCAAAACAAAACAGAACCTGATGCTAAAGTGCTAGTTGGACTACATTGACCTGGAAGATTTTGTTAAGGCTGGACCAAGCTGGAATTCCAGAAATAAGCTATCATTATGTGGACTCCAATAGATAGTAAAAACAATTACATACAACAGTATACAAATAAATGTCCCTACAGTTTGTCAACAACTAGAAGCCTTTCTTAACCTCATTGAAGTACAGAATTATAATGCTTAACTTTTATCAAACAATGAATGACAGCTTCACTTGTAGAAATTCTCGTGGCATAGACAGAAAGGGCAGCATTTCTTTTAAACAGCCAAGCACAAGACATCATCATCATACATTTAAAGATGCAAGTAAGAGAGGGGTAACAAACAAAAGCATTTAGGACAATGAAAGAAACATCTATATCCTGTACAGCACCAGTTACTTCACCAACACTGTATTACTGCAACAGTAAGTAAGCCCTGAGCTCTTGAACACTGCATCTCATTATGCTGATCAACTTAATGAAATTTTAATCTTCAGAGCTGGAAAAAAGGGTCCGATTAGATATTGATTATCTGCCAGAACCAGTGTTGGGAACGTTACTTTAAAAAAGTAATTAGTTATAGTTACTCACTACTTGTTCCAAAAGTAACCGAGTTAGTAACTGAATTACTCTATAATGAAAGTAACTTGTTACCAGGGAAAGTAACTATTTGCGTTACTGTTAAAAAAAAAAAAAGCTTTATATCAAATAATTTTGTTTTTTTGTTTTTTAGCAGTTTTCAAAAGTCAGTTGAAATGAGTAGAACAGACAGGTGTTTGTACTTATGCACTATCATGTAAAAGATGTTAATAGTAACTGAATGAACTGAATGGGGGGTAGAGTCGGGGGGGGGGAAGAGAGCCTCTGTGACTGAATGGTATTGACCAGTATTTGTGCCGCTGTTTTATTAATGTAGGAATACGGCCCTATTCAAAGGGAATGGGGAGGAACAGGAGTAAAGAAACATGTGCCAACGCAGCCAACGATCAGGACAGACTTTACGCACAGGCATTGTGCAAGTCTCTCCGTTCATTCATCAGGCAAAAAGTAAAACAATTATCAGCAAATATAAGGTTAAATGCCCTAACAGAAAGTTAGCGGCTTGCTGTCTCTCTGGAGTGGAGAACGGGGAGAGAGGAAGAAGAAAAGGCGCTGAGAGAGAGAGGTAGAGTGGGGGGAAAGACGCGTCTCCACCGATTCTGCGTCTTTGGGTTAAAAATAAGTTCCAACACTACAGATCAATGACCACAAACTCGATTCTCCCCCGCGGCCGCACCGCGCTGTGGGGATGACGAGCCGCGGGTCGGGGACAGACGTAGTTTTTGGAGCATAGAGCGCGAACACTCTGCACAGACAACGCGAGTACTCTGTGAGACTCCGCCCACCCTCTCCCCTGCTCCTGCTGCGTGAGCTGACACGCGCTCATTCAGTCGAATTGTAACGTGCCACGTCGTTTAACCAGTAACGATAACGGCGTTGTAACGACGGGGAGAGTAATGAATTAGATTACTCTGTTACTGAAATAAATAACGTTGTTACCTAACGCTGTTCTTTTAAAAACGGCGTTATTCCAAACACTGGCCAGAACACGGCGGTCTTATCACTATAGAAACAAGGCTGTTGGCTGTTCAGTTAATACAAAGAACTGGTTCCAGACAACACCATTACGCCATTAAAGGAACTTCAAAATATTTTGTTGTTTCAGGATGCCATCATTTGTTTCCTCATCAAGAAAACAACAAGATCAGGGCTGCTTTTAACTGGATTTCACTCATCTTTACATAATGTCTTAAGCAAAAAGATAGTTGTTGAGGGACACATGCTTAAATATTTGAGAGATATTTCAAATTCATAGGAACTGACAAACAGGTCTGAATCCCGCGTGCAAAAGGATCGGACACGCCCATGCTTTTACTGCAGACCTATAAACTGTACGACACGTCTGTAGTAGGGTTGTGTCCAAGTACATGCTCTTTTTAATAACAAGAATCAAGGCTGGACACGTCTTTGAAGAATATACACGCCAACATAATACAACAGCCAATTGCAACATTATACATTTGTTCCTCTGTGAATTCAGACAATTACATCATATTTCATTCCATCACGCACAGACACATAGTAAAGATCCACACTCAAAGACCAAAGACCACAGATATAGACAAGTGCACATGTGCAGTAAGTATTTTGTTCAAAGTCTTTCCCACAATGCAAAGCATCACTGAACACATGACAGAAGCAGAGAAACTGGGTCAGTGTTTCACAACCAGTCTTACCAGTCATCCTCAGCAAAACTACCATCCTCAGCCTCTGGGACGTGACTGCAGGAGCGAAGGTAGCAGAACAGAAATCATGTGACCTACTCCAAACATGTTGAAGTGCACAGACAGCACCCAAGAGAGTAACAATATGAATGGGGAGAAACTGGCATGAACCAGAGTGTTGAGATATACTTTATCCGTTTAGGCTGTCAGAAAGCCGGTAATGCCAGGCCAACAGAGTATTTTTTGTTAATATACAACATGGAACATGGGAAATAGGCAGCCCTGCTCTGAATGTGCTCATCTCCGGAATAAGGCATCCTTAATATCAGATGTTGGTGGGAGAGTGACTGCAGTGCAGGCTATTGTTAACTCTGAGGGTGGAGAAAGTGCTTTGCGAAACTTAAAAGATTCAGGCTCAGTTTAACCCAAACTGTGGGGTTGTTTATTAGGCCTGCAAAATAATACACAACAAGCTGATCTAACATGTAAATATTTAATAATCATTGTCATATAATCAGAGTTTGATTGCAGTATTATTTTTACTCTTTTCAATCCAACAAAGCTCAAGAGGACTCTCACGCTCTGAGTTTTCCCTAAATCATGGATTTAATTATCATCTACACCTCGGGGGATGTCATTATCAATTACAAAAAAACAATACAGCATGTCTGTAAATCCCATTATAGTCACATATTACAGAATTAGCTGCAAGTGTTACTAACACAGTAGTCTATTCATGTTTACATTATTTGCTTGGTTCATATTTGAGAAACAAAACAGCTGCAGCTCATTAGAGCCTGTGCTTTGCTTTTGTTTTGAAATGCTCAACCATACAGTATTTATCACCTGCAGACGAAAGAGCCCTTGGAATCAAAAGCTACAGTCTCTGTTTGAGCCATAAAAACTACAGAAAGGAAAAGGCATGTCAAACAGTTTAAAACACAAAAATGTGTGCTATCAATATCAGCATCTATTGGCTTTATACTCACACAACCAAGCCTTCCCTTGTTCAAATAGATTTTTATAGGGAAAGATTTAGATAAAATGCGCTTTATCCTTCATCCTACACTTCATCAATCACTTGTAATTGAATCCTAATGGGATTAATTATGTACTGTCATGGTTATACTTGCAGCACTGTGCAGAGATACTCCTCTGGATCAACACTGAGCTTTGGTAATATTGCACAGACCATGTGCTCTAGCTAAGCCTGAGGGGGTTCACATGTAAAAAGGCACCATCATTGTAACATTATGCCAAACATTTTTTTTTTTTTTTAATTTGTGTGACAAAAAACTCAAGCCATTCATTTGTGCTAGTTCATTGGTAATTTACTACGAGGAAGGGGGCAGAGAATGAGAAGGCGCTGCATTTAAAAAAAGATGATGGGGGTAAGCAGCAACAGCTGCTCATCTGCTGGTAGAAGATGTGGGAATCGATTATTCAATAAGCTCTCGGATCTTTGAATTTACAGTATGTTGATGGGTTCAGGTCCCCTCGATTAAGGATACGATTTTCAAGAATGTACAAACTGATCTCAAAAGCAACAGGAGGAATCGGGGCAAGTACATACCCATAGGCCACTCCAGCAACTGTGCACTTCTTAAACTGCATGACGTTGCAGGTCAGAGTCCCAGTCTTGTCAGAGAAGATGTATTTCACCTGCAAAGACAGAACAGTGAGAGGTTTAGGCATTTATGAGCAGGTAGCATACTGTCTGTATGGAGTTTAGGTCTGAAGAGAAATGATTACCTGGCCTAACTCTTCATTCAAGTTAGAGGTCCGAGCCATAGCAGGAGTGTTGGTGGGTTCATACAGCATATCAGTGTCCTGGGGGGGAAATCAACAGACTTTATCATCTATTTAAAAATCAAAATATTCTTTTTTTAATGTTTTGAATACAGTACTCCCATATCCAGTGTACATAATCACCAGCCATTTAAACTCACCCAATTTATGAAGAAGGCTTGGATGAACTTGATGACCTCCAGAGTGACCAGAAGGCTAATGGGAATCAGGTTGTTGAACAAGATGATGAAGGTGAGAAAGTTGAGGCCAAAGTTGGCTGCCCCACCGTCTATAAAGGAGTGAGCGTTGAACAAAGGAGTAGTACAGAAACAACTCATCAGTGCTGCTACACAAACCAAAGTTAGTTCAATGAAAATGCCCAAAGCTACTTCCAGCTAATGTTTGCCATTAGCCCTCTGAGGATAATGTTTGAGGCTAACGTCATGCATTAGCTAGAGTTAACCATTTTCTTCCACCCAACCTCATCCTCTTGAGCTCAACCAATTAGCAGTCCAATTTAATGTCCCCTGAATTCAAAATAGCCAAAAGGGACTTAGGAATCTCAAAGTCATTAGTATCACAGCAGCAGCCTTGGCATCCAGCATGATCCAGGCAATGAATTCCACAAAGCACTATGCAAAAGAAATGATGCTTGTTCCCAAAAGCCCCCAAATCAACTGACTATGATCGACATGAACCCCCACAACGTGAAACAGGAGGGAGGTGGTTTACCTTTCAGCTTGCAGGTATTAACTGTTACCTTCTCAAGCCGTGATCTTTGCATTGCAGGTTGAGTACTTCCCCACAATAGGTAAATTTGCAACAACAAAAAAGGGATGGCACACACAGAGGGTGGCAGAATGAAGCTACTGCTACAACACGTAATGGTGGGATTGCTAGTCTGAAGTGGGGAGGAAGACAGACATATCAGATGCTCTCAAGACAAAGGGGGGAGATTCAGTCCATAGCACATTCACAACCAACAAATTGTGGAAAAGGGCGGGTGGTTTATGCCAGGAAATATTAAACCGTAGGAATCACTCTAATTAGTGAGGTAATTCATTACCTAGAGATAGATTTGGTATTTTGGGAATATGCTGCTTATACTAAAACTGAGCTGCCCCAGCATATATAAAACATGTTCGGAGTAGTGTGTTGTTTCATTCATGCAAGTTTGAGTTAACCTGCATACTCAGCCTCCTTAAAAGGTGCATCATGCAACTTTTCATGCGAGAAATAAAGTTGATATTTGTGCGTAATTGACCTTATATGACCCAGCGGCTGTGTGAGTGGTCAGCATGGAGCCTTTACTTACTTTCGATCACGGTGGTCTCTAAAACGCCTCAGAATCAGTTGTTTTCTGGTGAGAGGATCTGTCAGCAGTGAAAACCTTCCAAACAATGGATCCTGGAGCGTCCTAGAGACCACTGTGATTGAAAGTAAAGGCGCCATGCTGACCACTCATATAGCCACTGGGTCATACAAGGTAAAATACACATCAACTTATCCACATAAAAAGTTCCATAATGCACCTTTAAGGGCTCAAAACGCTCACCTACTTATATCATAACACAGCACCTCATTGTTTTAAAGTACAGATGCCGATGCTAAAAGATGTTCAAATACTAAAATATGTCAAAAGCCTTTTAAGGACAGCGCTGAGCAGAAGTAAATAATTTATGCATAAAAAGCTATTCCGTCAGTAATTTTACAAAGTGTAACGTCAGCGACTAAGTGATAAATCCATATACTTAGCTACGGTAGCAAAGGGCATAAACATTATGCACTTATGCCCTCAGTGCCTATAAAGTGACGATGCCACAATATAAAAACATAATGCCTGCTAAGACCAGTGTCAGCACTCTGCAAGGGGTCAAAGTCAAACTTAATATGCATCACGTCTGCATAAACATAGACTGCGGGTGTCATATGAAACTCAGTGGTATGTGTCAGAAACAATGCACGCGCTTAATCCGTCATTTTCAGTCGGTCTATGCTGATTCAATTTAGAAACTGAAGTGGCCTAATTCAAAACAAATGGCACCTTTTCCACCTCTCTCTTTTGGCACAGATTGGATAATATGCACTGGACAGAGTCTCAACCAACCCTTATGGAAATACAATCATCAAGATGGAATCCTGCGTTATGACTTACATTTCCCTCGATAAATGGATCAAAATCATTTGAAGCTTTAAGTTTCAATTGGTGAAAACCTCCACTGCCAATACATACCAACTGCCAAATCTCTACAAAGGGAAAGTGTAAGCCAAAATGCAAGCTGTAACTGACCAGGGCACAACCTCTCCTACACAGACCTATCAGGTTACAGAGAAATGGCCAGTGTCACGATAATCACTTTGCAAACCACGTTCAGAGATTCTGGATATGAGCAAAAAATTAATGATATAACTGTACTGTAATAAACTGTAGTGTAGGTCTAATAAATTAATAATTATGTAAATAATGTACCCAAGGGCAGCCCTTTTGCAATAGCAGCAAATTAAAAATAGAAACTAAAGCAATGGTGGCAAATCAAAATGTCTATCCCATTGAATCTAACATGTGTTGTAGCAAAGCTAAACTTTTGAGCTTTGAGATGTTTGTGGGACTGAAGCTTGGCAAGTGCAAAGTGTTTAACGATACACAAAAAAATGAAAGAAAAGTGAGACACCGTTTGCATCAGGCACTGAAAATAACTAAACAAGGTGTAAGAGAGCTGGAGGGGAAAACCTATTGTTGAATCCCTGGTTTGTGCTTGTCCATGGCACGGCCCATACAATGTTGGGCAACCATTAAGGGCGAGGATAGGGGGCTTCATTTGCTTAGCAAAGGCAGAGCTTCAGTAAGGGGTTAGTAAGGGAGGGTCATTCACGGATGGCCAAGGCTTTTAAATGGTTGTTACCTGGAGCTGTTAAAAAACGACAACAAAGAAAAAAAAAATCAAACAGAACATTAGAAAGAAACCAAAAGTACAGCAGCGCAATGATATTCAACCATTTCTTTAACACACACTCACATCAAAACACATCTATGCATATCTCAGTTATAGGGAATATTAGCATTCCCGCATTGCCACATATTTCACTTGTAATGTGAAACGCAGTTTAACTGAGGCAACAAAAATGAACTGAACACATACCAGCATTATAAGTAACTCAAAATAGGACAGAAAATAAGCCGATATGGAACAAGTGACACAAAATGTGGGTAGTAGGCGCAGCATGTGCTTTAGGATTCTTACAGTTGAGATCCATGTACCAGGCATCATTGCCATACTGGTACTTCCAGATGGACTGGCCGATGGAGCAGACCAGCGATATAGCCAGCAGGCAGCCGAACAACACTAGGATCTGAAAGTTGGTAATCCTTTCGACGTTGGAAAGCTTCAGAGGGGGGCGTGTGGAATTCTGGCAACACAGAAGGAAACATGTTTAAATATTTTATCTGTATAAAAATCACAGTTACAGTTGACATACATAACTTGAAAACTGTGCTACGCCCTACCTGCATTAATTTAGTGTCATGGCCTGTGTACACGACCACTCCATGGACCCACTGCGTGTTCCTCAGCTGGGCTCCCCTCAGTAAAATCTGGTCTGGCCCCAGCGGCAGAGTGCTGCATTTAGACACTCAAGTCAGTCAAGCAGAAGCACAGAGGCAAGCAGCCCTCCTTTTGCACACTTATTTGTAGCTTATATGAAGAACACATCGCAAAACAATGATCCTTAATATCTATTCAGTAACCAATCAATCAGTTAGGTGGCAGCTTAGGTCAGACATCACTTTGCGATTCATCATCACTTAAAAAGTCTACTAATAACAATCTGAATGCATTTGATAAAGAAATATAGAAATATGGGGGATTAAGCATAAATAAGGGTCATAATGCCAAGCAGAGTTTTGCAATGTACCTGTGGCCGTCTAGTCTAATATTCCCCACAAACTCGTACAAATGACGGTTGGGGCTCTCACACTCCATACGCCCAGACAGACGAATCAAGCTGCCAATGTCTTTGATTTCGGACGTCACCTGAAGGCCCTGTTAACAAAGGCATGGCACCTTTATTTCATATTATATAGATGGATAATTATACATTTTATTTGGTAGTATGTTCTTTGGCAGCACAGTAATAGCATGTTAATAGGATGGAAATAAAAAGGTGATAAAAGCATTTAGCCGCCCTGTTTATTACCAAGAAAAGGCTGACCAATTACACGCTAATTCCATCTTATTGCCATGCTGAAATATTTGCTATCTCATTTTTACTGGTGCAACATACCTGTCTGATTTTTAAGTTGGTCTCGCCATCCAAGTTTGAGGTTTCAATGTAGCACATACCCTGTGGTTCACTGTTGGGGTGAAGAGGAGACAAACACTTGCAGCTAATTCTGGCATTGTGCAACAAGAGTTTTATAATACTGTAATTCAAACTAATACTTTGGTGGTACAACTAAGAACTAAAGTAAACAAAGATGCCATATACTCTAGCAGTGGTTACATGGAAATATTATCAAAGAACTGAAAATGGTTTTGCTACTAAGGGAGTTATAACATCTTTGTAATAACTTTTGATTCAAACATTGAAGGGAAATTACGAGTGAGAGTGGAGTGAGGACACATCACAATGGGCAGAGAAGGCAGGCAGAGTACAACAAAGCAGGCAGACAAATGGGTCTCTGACAATTTCTGGGCACAGAGACACACATAGTTGGAGCATGCCAATATTAAGGTGAGCTGGGTTGTTGGTAATCTTCTCTTTTAAACAGTGATTTATGCATTCAGAAAGCAGGGCCAAACACACCCAGGGTGAAGAGAAAATAAGAGAGATCTCAACCATAAGCCCAACCACAATCAATAAGACATTTACACTATGCTGTAAAGTACTGGGCCATCCGGCAAGCGCTTTGTTTTATATCAAAAAACAAAAGTCCACTCCGCTCTGATGGCCTGTTGTAATTTAGTGCATATAACTACTGTATGTTGGAATCAAGTGAGAGGTAGGTTGTCAGTAATTCCAAGATGCTTTGCCTTCATCTTGCTTTGTGACTACATGCAAAAGTGCCACATGTTGCATTCAGGGTCAAAGCCATGCACAGGTTAAATAATAGGAATTGTATATCGGTCTAAAATGATTTGCATGTTACCCGTTTAAAAGTTAAAATAAAATCATATAAATAACATATTACTCATAGGTATTCATTTAAAGTAACTTGGTCATTTAACGAGAGGTAAAATAATATGTTGATCCCACCGGGTCCACAGCCCCTAATCTCTCCCACGGCTGTTACGTTGGTGAAGCTGCTTGGTTTTCTGACCTGGACGACAGTATGACGAGGTCAGCCGGAAGGTGATCCCCATTTGCAGCTCTGACTACTTCCCCAACAGCCACCTGATATTACCAACCACACACCAGCAGGGGGCGAGAGAGAAGACGTGTGGCAGTCGTTCACAGGAACGAGGAGGATGAGAAATAAAGGAGGAATGGAGAGAGGGAAAACAACAGACAAACAAACAGCAAACACATAAGGGAGAGAGACAAGTGTTTCAGTCTTTGGGAGATGACAATGACCAGTCTGTATGATCTCAGGGTACTGCATTTGTTCTCTTTTTCACAAACCATTCACTTGTTTTCTAACAGTTTTGGTAAACTTTTCCCGGAGGAAATGGTTTTTGAAAAGGTGAAGAAGTGCATATATGCAGACATGATTGGTAAAATCTGGTCAGAACTATAGCCCACTCATAGGAGTGATGGCTGGCTTCAAATACCAAGTTTAACAGTTAAAACGGGACAAAAATGTTCACAGTGTGAATCCAACCATCACTTCTTAAGTGAAAGCGAAAACAGAGGGAAAGGAGTTCCTAGTAATCAGGCAGCACGATGGACTCCTATACCTGGTAGATAAAATGGCAGCATCCGCAGGAACAAAATCGCTGCCATTTACTTTAATAATATCGCCCACTTCAACCTGTGAAAATAAACTGGTTACAGCAGGCACTGCCTGGAAAAACTACAGGGATGGCATTTGATCACTGAGTACAAATGCTTTCATCATTAAGGAATAATAAAGTGGATAATTCTATTATTGTATAAAAACCATGAGCAAGTCAAATCACATTTGTGGAATTTATAATTATGAAAAAACTCTCACCACAAAAGTTAAATTATTCTTCAGTTCAAAACCAAATACACTGTAATTTAATCAATGTGAGCAGAAAAAGAGCAGCTGCTTTAACAACATGCATCATTAAGAAATAGCTCTCTACACATATTTGTTTTTTCCCATTGATGTAGTTGTCCTAATTTATTGTTATTAATGTCAAATAAAATATTGCATAGGGTTGAGTTGCAACAAAATGTGCACAATTTTAGGCATACAAAAAACATTGTTTAGAGCTGAATAACGGTCCAACTTTTCAGCATACCTTCCAAAATGAATGAATATTACCACCAGTGAAAAATAGTCTCATTACAAAAGGACAGAAGAATCTGCTCTTTGTCCTGACCTTCTAATGGCCAGCCACATGGAAACGCTGCCTTCATTAGGGGCTGCATAGAAGGCGTAATTGTTGTGGACCATGTCTCTATGTGCTCTATATACATACAAGCTTTCTTTCCGTGTCTGAAAACAACAAAACTGATAGGGCCCAATGTATTTTTGTAACCTGAATTAAAATATTTCTCATTAAAAGGCCGTCAGTGGATACATACCTTCTGCCAGTGCACAATCTCCCAGGCACCATTTCGCAACACTGTGATGAGTAATGTGGGGAACGCAGGAGTGAGTCACAAGCAGGGTGGGAAAATAAGGAGATGGCAAGAAAAGGAGCACACTTATTACAGAAGTTATAAAGTAATACTGTTGATATAGCAAACACAAAACAGTGGTACCTTGACACTCCTTCTTGTTGACTATGCTGTCAGCATTATGACGTTTCTAGGAAAATGTAAAAAGACAGATGATCAAAATATGCCCCGGTCCGTTTAATTTGCATCCAATAGAACATTACATGATCAAAATACGAGAAAGGCAGCCTCAATTCGTTAGTCATCGTCCGTATTGTAAATAATACAGAGAAAGAGGTCTGGGCTGCTGCTGGCATTAGTTTGTGGTATTTTGGACTAATGGAAGTGGCCAGTGACTTGCACTGAACCCTTATCACTGTCTGGACAGAGTTCACACTTTTCTGGCATCTCAACGTATGCTTCGTCAGTACAGTATGGCAATAGCTCAGGACAACGTTGAATTGGTTCTTATAACCACAGTCATTACCAAATTATTTGTGTGTCTGAGTGCCTTAGGTCTGTATTGGTTGCATGGTGGGTAAAATTTAAAACAAACGTAATGTGTGTACTCAACAGCCACTGCTCCCACATACAAGACCAAGTGATACCGTCATGGTTGGAGGTGGAGTGAAGAAAATATAACCCAAAATGCAGGACTGCAACAAAACTGGTGATGTTTAATAAATGATGAAAACCAAAATAACAAAATCCAGAGATGACAAAACTCAAACAAACCGGGGCTGACGTAGACAATGGCCCCTTCCGAAACAAGCAGCTTGGTAAGAGGTCTAACGCCAAACTGGATGTGCGTCAGCGTCCACCATGATAAGAAGCGTCCGAATTGGGCTGTCAGTTAGGAAGGAGTTAGGAAAAGAAGCCTCAATGCTAACTATCATAGCTACTTTAGTATAGGAACCTCTGGTGCTAACTAACCGGTGATTAGGAGCTATGTGCCATCCCATAAGCCACTGCGCCAATCCCCCCACCCCCTCGCGAGTGATTCATGCGCAACCACTGTTGATTGAGACAGGCGCACATTAACTAAAACAATATATATATATATATATATATATATATATATATATATATATATATATATATATATATATGGTGCGAATTTGCTGGGGGGGGATGTTCCCCCTTCTGGTTTTCTTGTCCCCGTCTCTGTTTCTTTTATTCCTATCCCTACTTCTGCTGTATTATTGTATTAAACGTAAGGGGGATACATTGTAAAACTGGCTATGTGTTCAAGGTCCGTGCACCTGCTGGCCAATTGATTTCATTTTACACGCGGGTGATCTCTGCTTTAGCGGTTTTAATGCGCACGGTGTCTAAACTCTGCAGATGACTGTTGCAGAGAGCGAGGGTCTGCGGAGTCAGAAACACTCATGGACCGCATGTCTCGTCACCAGCAACTTTGCAAATAGGTGTTTTTCTTTTCTTTTTTTATTATGAAACCCTGAAAGCTGACGCGCTTCCGGGATTGCACAGGCCCGAGGAACTATATTGTGAGAGTGGACTTTTTAAGTGTAGCCTGTAAGGCTGCATGTGTCATTTCTGATGAATTAATATGCACAGAGAACTGTGTTATGTATCCTGATTGACTTTATGATCAGTTAAATCTATTTTGTACACATACAGAAATGAACGGGACCGGCGTGTCTTATCCCCTCGCCCTCTCTCTCCCTCTGTGTAGAGCGGTGCAGAGAAGTCGCGCACAGACGCACATGCTGTGGAAAATAGGGCTCCACAAAAGCGTTCTCTGGACCACAAACAGCTAAACGCTGCTTATTTTATGTATGAAAAAAACCTGCTGTAAAGATGATAGACTGAATCGTAGCTGAACTATGAATGCGCGCATGGTGGCAATGAGTGACGGCAACCGCCCCAACCCGACCCGCGATCAAAGGACAATTTTATGACCGGACTCGATCCGCGGGCAGCCTGCGGGGACCGCGGAGGAACCCGCGCAACCCGTGCGTTAATGCCCCCAGCCATGTGTGACACCCAGCGCGTTTTATGACAGTTTGACAAACAGGATGAGGAACCTTTACGCACGGTTCTGATTCGGTTCGGAGAAGTGCCAGCCGTGCGCATCTGCATGTTACATTTCCAGATCTGTCCCTCAAAAAAGGAAGACACCTGTCGCCCTGGTCACACTACGCTGGTTACTTAAAGTTTGATCATCAAGAGTTATCCAAAACGGCCCAACTCCCTGAGCAACACGCGCTCTGGAGGGGTCGCCCCCTACTTCAGTCGTCTATGCACAGGCCATTTGAAGACTCTCATCTCCTGTTTCCCTCGCTGAAGGTAAGCCAAAACTATACGGAGGAACACGTAAGGCCTATGTGTCTCGTATATACATATCTGCCTCGGAGTAGGCTATAGGCTGGATGCATTGAATTGGGTTGTGCGCGTTTATATTCAGCCCAAAAACACACAGGCACGGACGCCCTGCACACAACGGCATCAACTTCACCCTCCGCTCGACACACACTGAGCTACTACTAGACAGTTACAACACATCTTACAACACTGGGATCAAGTTCAACAGCATGAAATGCATGTCCTTTTTATGCAATAATAGTGATTGAGTAACTATCCCCACTTCTGTTTTTTTGACAAATCGCACCCTGTGTGTATATATATATATATAGGATAAGATTCTGCACAAGCCAAACTTTATAAAAGTGACAAAATACATGTTAGAGTCATCACAGCACAGTTACATGTCATTGTTTTAAAACACTGCCTCAGTAAATGGCTTAAATGAAGGCAGTTTGTGCTTTTGCTTTCATTTAGTAGAAACTAAAGGCGCATGGCTAATTTGCATACTGTAGCTTTATGAAACAGCTGTTGAGATAAAATAACACTAAAGGGAAATGTGATGGCTCATTTGGATTTTCTTTTCTCCTTAATGTCTTTATTTGGACACTATGTTGTTGCATATGAAATACAGTGGGTGGCGACATGTGCTTTGGTTTGGCCTGCACTCCGCCAATAACCTTAAAGAAGAAGAACAGCAGCTGTTGGTGATGTCACTTCCCCTTCCCCTGGGTAAGGACGGTCGAATTGGGCAAATGCTGCTGAAGCAAAAGTTCACTAACTGCATAGAGATCTAACAGTTGACCCAATGAATGGTTAAGGATTAGTTGCTAGTGTTAGTACTTAGAGGCTATATTTTGATGGTTTCGGAAGCAGCCAATGACACGACAAAAGACAAGAGAAACACAGGGGTATAAATACATGAGGAAATGGGGCACAGGTGAACCACATCAGGGCGGGGCAGGCAAGTAACAAGGGAAGTCAAACAGAAAATCACAAAGACCAAAAAGACAAAATAAAACACCAAGGACAGATACAAACACAAAGCAAACCAAAACAGGGTAACAAAAGGCCGAATCGTGACAGATACGTTATCATGTTATTATTACTTCAACCAGAAAGCTCTGTGCTTTTGTAAATGTTCAATATTACCACCTAAAAACAGAGTGGTTTCAGTGTGGTGTACCCTCTTCTTTATTTTTTCTGTCTTTTCAGGATAGCCTGCATTGTCATTTTTATTTTTTTGTATAAAGTAGTAATATAAAGTGAAAGCATCAACATAGCATAGACTAGAATCTAGGAAAAGCATTACAAGCAAAGATACAAAGCTCATTCCTCTTTCCTTCAGTGCTCTCATGTTGCATTAATCTGACATGACAATATTCTCATAAGAATATAATTAATTGTTGAGGTGGTGAACAGGTCATTATTGTGGTCAAAAAGCAATTTGTTTTATAACTGGTTATGGTTAATAATTATGTAATTACTGGGCCAGTCCACATGAAATTAAAACTTGCATATCTGTCTGCACAAATTATTATTATTATCAAATTATTTTTCTCATAATTAAGTGCAAACGTGGTTAGAATTTTCAAACATGTGTGATGTAAAGATCTGAAAGATTAATCTGGAAGGTAGAGAGACCTATAGCCTCACAGACACAGTAATGATCAGGTTAAACATTTGGACGTTTCTTTCAAAAGCTGTCTCTCTCTCTCATAGTTCAGCCTAACCACTGTTATGACAGTTTTTCAGAGCCAACTAACTAAAGCTAGTCGCGGCAAATACACAAACTAACCTATCGTCTTCTGGACGGCTGGGCCTCTTAATCAATGCCCCGAAGACCAGCCTAAGACATGCCAAGTTTGCTGGCTAAAGTGCCGGGTCCCTGCATCCCTGACAAGATCCTCTTTTCACACCTAAGGATACAATAGGCCCAAATGGCCCTCTCTCTAAACATCACAAAGTTTGTTTACATGATCATCCAAGGCGCCCAGTTGGCGCCTGCACTTACATCTGAGCAGTACCACTCCCATGCCCATGCTGTGATTCTCTTTCATGTGTTATATAGCGGAGTCACATAGCTGCCTCGGCAGATCTTACCATGGACTGAATTCTGTGGGTAACGTCTCCACACGTGTGTTAAATTGCACCTTTTGATAAGACAAATACTTTCCAGCTTTTTCCCTTATTGTGGTAAGAAATTCCACGACACCACTCAATAACACTGACATAAATGTGCGAGTTCTATATAGCCATTTTTTTTTTCATTCTTGTATGATGTTATAATTAAATAGCCTGGCTAACGCCAGACTAAAATCACAAGTGATATTTAGTCTGGGGACCACCAATTCATTTTCTCGTAGGAGAGGTGTGGTTTACGATTGTCCATAACCGTTTATTGGGCGCTACGAATGTCTATCATGCGTCTGCACGTAGCCATAGCCAATCGTATCATGGTATCAGATGACGTATGACGTACCTGCTGTAAACTTTTGAGCTAAACTATTTAGAACACGTTCTAAAGCTTGATCGAAAGATGGCATCGCGTCTGCTGCTGTCATGTTGGATCCGCAAATATTTTTTTTATTTTTTTATCCCTAAACAAACTACAAGCTTCCGTATATCAAATAGCGCGTCATCGTCTTACCGTCCCTCCTCGTTCTGTGATTGGTGCCCAAATCCATGGAAAAATGTCGGCCATGGTCCCCAGACTGTTGTGAAGTTCGAAAGGATTCGAGCGCACACAGCAGTCTGGCGTTAGCCAGGCTAATAATTAAATGCTTTTAAAGAAAAAGTGTGCTTTCCTTGTTAGCATATTGCACAAACCCAAAAGAAGACATGAAAAAGTAGTCACATGGTGTTGATACATCAAATAACTTGATTAATGTTATTACATTATTGGCTGCGGTTATTACATTATCAAAGGATTTTCTAGTTGCAAGGGCGATAACGTAATTACTTATTACGTTATCGGTCAATCATTATTACATTATCGGCTCACCACCGTTATTACGTTATCGGCCGTTATTACGTTATCGGTTCCTACAAACCCCTTTCACTTATTCTACTATGCTCTTATTGGACACACCGTCTATTCATAGACTTCCTATGATGTTGTTTTTTCATCCCTTTATTCTTCAGTGATTCCCAGTGGACCCAGTGAAACTGAGAAGTGCCATATTTAGATTTAGATATGTATGATCATTGTGCAGCACAAAGCTTATAGGACTTAGAGGCATAGTGAATTAGCCTGACACGCCAGCTTATTCTCCTCTGTTTATGCTAAAATGTGTTTATTCTAAACAGGAAATTTCGTTTGAATATCTTTCAAATATAAAGAGAAAGAAGTGTGTATGGTTGGCCAGGCTAATAGTAAATACTGCAGTATCAGACCTCTGTAGAGTTGAGAAGAAAAAAGTAAAAATAGTCTTGTTTCTACAGTGGGCGGGAAGGTAATAAAGTATCCAAAAATGAAGTTATAGGTTTAATAAAATAAATGAAATGAAAAAACAAGTATTTTTGTAATGCGATGATGTTGAAAAAGTGAACATGCCTAAAGACTGTAGTTTAAGATGCACCCACCTCAATTCGGTACCTGTAGTAGAAATGTCCTTTTTGATAAATAAAAAAAAAAAGGCAGAACAATACATCGAGTGTCTGCTGCAGCAGCGATGGGGAACAACAAGGTGATGTTGTGCAGTGTGTGCCCATAGTGCATGATTCATGAAGTTGGGGTCGATCGTGCCCTGTCAGGTCAACTTGTGAGGGACGGAGCACTACAGAGACCAGACGCTGGTGACCTTCAGCGGTGCACGGATGCAGTCATCTTCACTCACTCCCCATGTTTTTCACCACAGTTCAAGAGGAAAAAGTGCTGCGCTGGCCGCTTCACTATGAAATAGAAGCTAATAGTACAGAGTAACTGTCCACTGGGAACTGCATAGGAGGATCGCATTGCAGGGTCACCGCAATACGGTAGCATGCAACATTCGCTCGCCACCACCACAGTGGGCTGGGAGTGATTACATATGCATGGAGAGGAGCAGGCGTTTGAGGTCTTTGGCTCTTCAAAAGGAAATTAGCAACACAGCTCAACATTTTGAGCCATCTGTTCGCATTTACTGGAGCTGCGCAGTTGTTTTGTTCAATAAGACCAAACAGTTGTTGCGCATAAGCGTTTATTACCCAGAACACCACAGCTGTGACCTCGAATCACCGCATTTGTGTTTGGTTGGTCGTCTGCATGTTGGGGAATCTCCTGCTGAGATCTTGTAAGCATCACTTCCTCTCGGCTCCACAGGGAACTCTTCAGGACGTATTGTGAAAAACAGAAATGTAAACTCTACCCGGTCTCAGTGGAAATGCATCCTCCCTTGTTAATGAAAGGAACATAATCATAAAGAAACTTGTACATCCTTATGACATGAGAGGGGGAAGAGTTGCTAATGGATAATGATTCCAACTGCATCCAAGATCAAAATGCTAAAAGTCTGTAGATAAATTTGCTGAGTCCATGTTTTTTCGAATAAAAGGTCTTGTGTTTGTCTTTTGATTATTTGCAACAGTTATGCCTTTCTTGGTGACATAATGACATCGATGTAAAACCATTTGGGGCGTTACCCTGCTGACCGTAATGTTTTGTAAAGAGATTTGAAAGACAGTGCATGGTGAAATTTGGCTCAATAAGAATTTCTTACCAGATCTTCAATGATCTCTTTGACAGCTGCCACCACAAGGATGAAGAGGAGGGGCACCAGTGTTGTCCAGCGACCAGTGGGAGAAACATCTGGAATTTGCTGAACAAAGAACATTAAGTGTTAGCAACAGAGACTCTATGTTGCGAAATTACAATCTCAGTATCAGTGTAGGGGTCATGCAGCTGTTTTTCTGTAAGTCAAGTCAAACCGTGAGGATAAGCTTAATTAATGTGGATCCAGTAAGTTCAGATGGTCAAACCAACGTCAGCAATAAAATGGGAACTAGCAAAGTTAGCAGTGATACATGCTTTCTAATACAACAAATATCCTGTTTAAGTCATTTATGACTGTTAATTTACAGTAATATATTATATTCCCATATTATGACAAATGTGGATGGCAAAAACTAGTGAGGTTTTCAGGTTACAGTGCAAACTAATGATAAAGTAATAGGATGATTAAAAAGCCAGTGAAGTGCGACTGCTACCACTGTTTCACTCTTATGGAAACTTGGGAGAAAATAGATCTCTCGTCTTGCTCATCAGCATGGATGTTTTATTCAAGGTCTCAGCATCGACAGAGCAGGTAATGAAGATTCACACTGGCTGCTGTTCAAAGCACCAACTTCAAGGTCACTGGATAGAGTGGGTTTCCATCTTGCAAGCTTTCATTAACATAGACTAGTCTGTCAGCACCGCTGCTAGAGACGCTACTATGGGAGGACAGCTCAGTGCCTTCATATACACCGTGGAAAAGGCATGGGATGGTTTGTTAAGGCCTTATACTATATTGTTATATAGTATTATCATTTGCAGTTGAACACCATGTTCTTTATTCCTTAATCCATTCTAGATAGTGTTCCGGAATCACATTAACATGTTAAATGTAACTTTCTCACCGGAAGAGAGAAATTAGTTTTCCCTCCTTGCATTTTGTGTAAAGACAAAGACAACTGTGGGGAAAAAACAGACCACTTTGCACAATCTGCATAGTAATATTTTTATTTTTTTTGCTATATCAAACCCAGAAGTAGCACTGATGCAAAGTTAGCAGGTTTATAAATTGTTGTTAGCATGATGGTAAAGCTTAGCTTTGTGCTTATAAACTCATCCTCGTGAAGACTTGGAATGCATTAGAAAAGATAGGAATGAGTTTGGACCATAGTTGACAGGTCAAATAAGCTCCTGACAAAGGTTGAAAATGGGAAAAATTGGGTACAGGACCTTTAACGGTCTATAATAAAGACAGAAGACAGAACAACATGTTTAATGCAGTAACTCAACCACCTTGAAATACCAGTTTGGTTAAGTGGTACAACCGAGGACGAAGAAAAGTGATCCTCAGACTAAATGTATTGCAAATGTAACATGTCAAAAGCTGTGCTTGGTATGTTTCTGCTGGCAAAAGCGGCTTTATTTAGTGGTACGCATAGTATTACATGTGTTTTTCATTGTCAGGCTCAGATATAAAAGGAAGCTATTGTGTGTGTATGAAATTACAGTCATGACCTTAGGGAGATGACACCAGCCATATAGCAAAACCTACAGTCGGGGAGAACAGTGATGCAACGCTAATGAGGTTCTAAATCTACTACGGTCCTTGCACAGTCCAAGTAAGACGGCAGCATCAACACATCTTACCTGCAAAAGTGCAATGAAGAGGAAGAAGGCATTGGCTGCTCTTCGGAACTGAGAGTAGAGAAATCGGGGGAGGAAGGTGAGGACGTTATATTTGGCAGTGCTGCAGCCAAAATCGCACATCACCAGTGTCAACAAAAGAAGAGGGTGAAAGGGGAAGAGAAAGAAGCTGATGGTTACAACAATGAATGAAAGTACAGTATAGTTTACGACTGGGCAATTCATTAAAATCACAATCCCTATTTTGGTCAATTTCAATAATCTTTATATTCATTAGGTTTACATACAATTCTTTGGCAGAAAAATCAATCAATAAGATTAAGAATAAGATTGCCATAATTTTCCATCATAGCACAGTATTTTGCAAACAATTAAATGAGGGGTATAGTGTAGTTTAATGCGTTTTCTTCATGTAAACACTATTTAAAATATGTGAAATGGTAGCACCAAGTACAGAAACTAGTCAATATTTTGGCAGCGATGAAAACCTGGCCAACCAAAGCACATGACCATAAAGAAAGCAGGACCTGGCAAACATGAGTCATGTGCTTGGTATTGCTGGGGGATTGCTAGGCTGCAGGTGATTTTATACTGGAACTGGTGGAGCCATCAAGAGCCCGAGAGCCAGACCTCCAGCAGTCTGATTTACGGCTGTGTAAAAGGCCCAGTCAGAACAGCCACTTTGGAGGAAGATATATGCCATGATGTATGCCCAGCCACTGGCAATACTCTGCTTACTCACCCTTGCACAAACCAGGCACACGCACACACACAATATGAGGCCATAACCCCTGGCTTATGGAAAAGAGATAAGCATATGGATTTTGCAGTAAGCCTGCAGCTTCGCCTCTGTTGCACAATACAGGTACGCTAAACAGCCGCTGTGAAACCCGCCATGGTCCTGCCACAATGTAACACCACACAAATGAAAATGGATGAAAAAAGTCAAATTGCACTATAAAAATGTTTAAAGGGACATATATCAAAATTATACAGGACCCCTTTAGCCTTCATTTTTTTGTATTCAAAATAATGTGAGAGTGATACGGGGAGCTATTTGTATATATTGGAACTGCTCGCAAAATTGGGAATCTGTGCTCACCTGACCAGAGAAGAGAGTTTGAGGATGTAAATAGTATGAAACACGCACAAACAAAATACCACTGGGGTGATAAGGATATAACATCCTCATGGAAACCTGGATCATGAAATATGAAAAATAGTCTAGAAGAGAGGTAGAGAGCGCTGCACTGGATCAAAAATGTCAAGGCGGTGTAGGCTAAAGTAGAAATCTTCTTGTGAAAAAACTTACAAAAAACCAGTGCTTTTCAGACTTCAGGGCATGAAATCTATTAGGCTGTATAGAAGAAGCTGAGGCACTCTGAATTTGCGTGAATTTATTGACGCGTTTCGACTCACAAGGTCTTCATCACAATTGGTATACTGCAGCATTTACAAATTCTGATGAAGACCTTGTGAGTCGAAACGCGTCAATACATTTACGCAAATTCAGGGTGCCTCAGCTTCTTCTATACAGCCATGAAAAAATAGTTTATTTTAATTATATAGGGCAGACCCTTTAATGATCAAGCCTCATCAGTGACACCATAAATAACTAAAAAACAAACAAAACAGTTCTATTGACTTCCATACTGTATATTCCCATGCAGACAACCCCCTCCTAGAGCTGACAGATAAGTGCCACACAAAACTGATGTTGATAAATGCAGAATATAATGGATCTGTCAACATTTGAAAAAAGCGAATGGAAAGGCTGAAAAAGGCAAGTGCAAATGGGCTGAGAGTCTAAAGAGTGATCATGTTACAGTAAACAGACCTCCTTTGTACAGTGGTCCATGACAGAAGGCCTCATAATGAAATATGTTGTCATACGTAATCTAAAGCAGACCACAATGGCGTGAATACATTTAGAGCACAGTAAAGGTGTGTCCTCTCTCCTCTGGGTCATCAGCCTGGCTGAGCTAATGCACTGTTACTACCGTTCCTACATTATTATCCATTACCATACCAGAGGGTCATTAAAATAATGCTTGTAAAGATATTAACCATTTAACCCCCACCTGAACGGAGCACATTTTCTCCAGTTTGGCTTCACCCAAATCTAAAAGCTTCTTGAACAATTAACAAAGCGTCAAAATAGCAACAAAAAGGCAATAAATATGTGACAAAAAGCGATGAAAATTTTTTTTTTTCTATGACGATCCATTCAGATGAGGCTTTACATTTGGGTAAAACTGAACTGGAGAAAATGCACTTGGCTAAGGCAGGGGTTAAGGGGTTAATAAGCTGCTCATTATACTATTATCATCTACCATACTAACAGGCCATGAATAATATGCTTATTCATGGCCTACCCAAACCGGACTACTAATGCTCATTTAATACCTTATCAATACTTAACAAGCACCCTTAATATAATACCAGCTTTTTTTCTAACCTTAATCTGGTTAGGACTTAATAAAACACCTCCAAAACAAAATAAAAGAATAATTCGACAACTTAAATGGTCGGGACTCGCAGCCCTATCCAAAAGCTATGTTGATATTTCTCGCTCATTAGGTTTTATTTGTTTGTTGGTGATCTTTTTGCCGTTTTGATTATCATCATTAGTTTCCAATCTGGAAAAGGATGCAGCGGGGCCACTCTGTTTGCTACAGCACGACTTCCTCCAAAGATCATCTGACACGCTCCTTAATGGATAATTATAGATCGTTCATTTTATTTCCGGGCAGAAGAACCAAGATCACAAGACAATAGAGGAGCAAAACTTTATTCTCTCACTCACAGCTCTCCACTTTGAGGCTTGATAATCGATTGTTAACCAAATACACTGAAGTCCAATTACTTTGTTATTGTGAATTTGACATTATTAGTGCTGATTAGTGTTTAAATGTATATTATTGGTATATTCCAAATAGTGATTGTTGTAACTTGGATGTTTATGGCTGGATCACAATGTTTACACAGACCAATCTGCCTTAACCTCTTAAACCCCCACCTTAACCCAGCTCATTTTCTCCAGTTTAGTTTTACCCAAGTCTAAAAGCTTCTTGGCTGGAGTTTACAGACTATAGATCTCATTTGAAAGCTAAGACCTACAAAACTGATCTAAGAGTTTTCCCCGCATTGTTGCCACGTTGTCGTCACGTTTTCATCACATTGTTGGTGATTTTTTGTCACATATTTGTCGCTTTTGTTGTGACCCGTTTTGTTTTTTGTTTTTTAAATCCTTTTTTTGTCATCCTTTTTGTCTCTGTTTAGACCCTTTTTTTTCTTCTTTTTTTCCTCAAGAAGGGGCTAAGGGGTTAAGCCACACACAAACACAGCCGAAACCTGATTTCTACACAGCATTGGGCTGTTTTGAAACTGCATCTTGTATAAGCAGATGGAGAAGTCCAAGATGGATCACTCACATAGAGGCAGAACTGCACTAATCCAATTGAGTGGGCGAGACTATTCATACTTTCTAGTACATCTTTACAGAGGTTAGTGTCTGGCAGCTGATGGTCGACGGGGATCCGACCACAAATGAGATAATCAAATCAGCTAACCACTCAGGCTCATGCAACCTCACACAATGCAGACGCATGATTCTTTTTACACAAGCTGTGCACCATGTCCCATTTAACCATTCATATGGTTACAAATATGGTAAACAAACAGATGGCACAGGCACAGCATACGCTTTTGACTAATATCTCACAGGTTTCTATCTTCAAGTAAAGTTGGCTCATATAAGCCATTAGAGTGCATATTGTCTCGGCATTTACATTACCAATTGTGACTGGCTCTACTATATAAAACCTTTAAGTGCTCCAAGTACTAACAGGATATGCCTTTACTAGAGACGCCATTCAAAATTATAAAACCATTAAACCATTACAGTAAAAAGCAGGAAGATTGAATCACAGCTTGCTCATCAGGGTAATGGCAGCTGGAACAAAGCTTATGTTAGACCACTTGTGTCTTGATATACAGTGCAAGTGAACGCAAATAACTGGTTTTGTGATAGGTTCGAGGTGTGCAGAAAAAAAGCTGTGGCATAAAAACCTTTTACCTCAACAACTCTACAAGCTAAAACAAAACAAAAAATAACAACAAAAATAGCTAAAATAACATAGCATATCATAAAGTTATAGTTTTGATATTATCTCATATATAAAACTTGTTCCATTTATTTCTCATACTGTACTAACTATCTCTCCCGCTGTTCCACTCAACACATCCAAGTTCCACAATCTTTACTTTCACTTTTAAACAGGGTGAATAAAAACCAGGAAACGTGCTCATGATTGGTCTTTTTTGTTGTTGTCTTCATTGATGTAAACTAAACGCCTGTCTAATGTCTTCCTGGCAGTTTATTTCCCTGTATTTCCTGAGTCTTTATTTGAATCTTTATTCTTTATTTGAATAAAGACTCAAAGAGCTGCCTCAAAGCAACAGGAAAAACAAAATATCAAAACAAAAATGTAATTGAACAAAAACAGTCTTGAGTACTCGTCATCAATGTTGTAAACTCAACGTCAGGTTTGTCTGTGTGACCAAATTATTTAATATCACAAGCTAAGTGTCAGCAGCATGTGTCTGTGGAGCTTAACCCTTGCCTCTCGCAAAACACTGGATCAGCACTTAACGCCTACATAACTGGATGAGGGTCTATCTGGCTGCTTCCATTCGCAGAGGGATTAAACTTGTTATAAATTGTGCAATAAATCATCTTTCAATTCTAAGCCGCTCTGCCGAAAAACATTATAGCTGAACAAACAATCCTCAAGTCATGCATAACAGCAACACGAGGCATCATTTTGAGGGGTTAGTGGTAAATATTGGTGTGTTGGACAGTATAGTTTAATTACAGCACAGTCAAATTTAGGTTGACTGCATCCAGGCCTTCTGAGGTCACTGGTGGCAGGACAAATCCACCTGACAAAGTAGGAAAAGGACTGTTGTCTTTGAATTGCAAATGTGCCCAAAACAGATGCCAGGAAACTTGGGCCACACTCAGGCTGAGTTCTCTACAGCTGATACTTCAACTGCATTCGTAACGAGGAGGGGAGAGTGCAGTCAATACAGCCCCATAAGGCAATGATCAGGGTTCAGAAAGCATCCATTGCTCATTGTGAAATGTTATAAGAGAAGCATTACAATATGTGGATTAAGACAGTAATCCAAAATAATAATTACTACTTTTTATACCCCAACTTTGTGACAAAAATGGTTCAATCTTACAAAGATGAAGAACTCTGCCGGTTGATTTGGGGGTATGCGCATTGAATTGCCGCAGCAATTCCGAAACAAGCCCTGTATACAGTTACAAAACGTTGTGTCATGTTATATTTAATTTGGGAGTTTATAAAATAGGATATCTTTTTTATGTCATATGTAGTTAGTAACTTGTTATTAAGGACTGCACGTTGAAGGTAATAGACATTAAAAATAAATGGAAAACAATCGTAACAGTCTAACAGTGAGATTAGTATGCCTGAGAAGATACGCTTTTGTCACAATATAATACTCTACGTGACACAATAAACATGGCTCAATACAATTTGTATTGCAATGCAATATATTGTGATCAATTAAGTATTAGGTTAGTCAAGTTACATTCCAAAAAGTAATTGTCTAAATCAGACTGACTTGTGTTTGATTACCGAGTTTGTGTTCAACACAATCTGCACAAGTCACAGAAAAAGAAAGCAGTGACAAGCAGGTATGTCAGGCTGAGGTCACTAGGGAAAACCCTGGCGACCCCAGGGTTACCATTACCAGTTTGAAAATAACAGCAAGGCAATAAACTATTGCTACAGGCGAAGAGGGAACATTTTGCTGGCAGATCAATAACTCTACAGTTCGATGACAAAACTATTTCACATGAATTGTGAACACATCTCAAAAAGAAGTTACGAGGAGTTGAAAAGTTGTTGGTCATTAACATGCACTGTCCCGCCCAAATAAACCAATAAATAAATAAATAACCATGTAAGACAAGTAGAGAGTATTTTTGCAACCACACTCAAGAGTACGTATTTGAATTCATCAAACAATTAACGTGAACACTTTGCTAACTGCAGGACGGGCTAAATGAGCAAATATACATGTGTTTTCTTACCTAACACTGTTGCTGCAAAACTTGGCAAACTGTGGCTGGTTAAGATATATGAGCCGGGCATCTTCTTGGTCAGCCAGAGCTGTCTTTTCTGACGTGGTGTCTTCTGTCTTTTCATATCCTGCAACAGAAAGAGGACAGGATATTCTATAAGAGTCGTCCCACGAGTCCAAACAAGAGAGAGATGAGAAAGTCTTTTGAAGTGTCTGGGCTGGTCAATGAGCAGAAATCCTTGAAAACTACACAATATTGCAATAGACCCCAGACAGTGTGTGTAAAGCATGGATATATTGTCTGTGGTAAATTCTCTTTTTTCTTATACCATATATACTTGATTCTGTTTTAGTTTTTTTGAGAACCTTGGTTAACTTGTCACCAGTATTTATTATTTTCCCATGTACAGTTGTGCCAATAAGTTTACACACCCTGGTGGATTTCTTGAGTTTCTTTTCTCAAAGAATATGAATATAACTCATGGTCAGTGATGTTGTGAAGCCATTTATTGTGAAAATAATGTGTAAACTAATTTCAAATCACCATAACAAAATAAAATACTAAAATGACCCTGTTGAAAAGTTGTTGGTATTTTCTATTGTTACGGTAATTTGACTTGCTAGTATAATAACCTTTGCTAACACAAATTTAAGTTAACCAGGTAGTTTAGACCTTTCATTTTCATTTCATTTGCTCCTGCTTTAGTTTGTATTTCAATCTTCTGTTCTCTCATGTTAATGCTCATGATGTGTTTAATATCTGCGATGAGAACCATGTAGCTTTGAAGGGTTTTTTTTCTTTTGACTTTTTGACTCTGTTATTCTTGGAAAAGTTGACACATTATCTACTTTAAAGTGCTGTCGCAAGAATTTCACAATAGTCCCATGACATTGAAATCAACACCTTTGAGCCAAGTCTCACAATGTGATATTGTTGTTGGATCACCTTGGATTTGCCCCTTTTTTCTTTTGTTTTACGGTCGTATCGTTTGATATAAATATGTTTTATTCAACATTCAACTTTCCAACTTTTAAGTTGAGAAATAAAATGGCGGATGCTGTGTTTTCTTTTAACAAGTAGACATTGGCGCAAGAGCTCTCATTTGAATCTCTCAGTCAACAGTATCGTGGGCATCTCCGATTGCAGCATGAATGTATTTCCATGTGCAGTGAGATGGGGGTCCTGCACTGACAGGCGGTGGTAATGGCAGCCAGGTTATCAGGTAAGGTCAGCTGAGTTCTCTCGACAACTGCACCAAGATTAAAATAGTCCAAACTTTGAAGGGGGGTCTCCTAAAAGCTTTCCAGGTCAAGGTATCACCAACAACATCAGGAGAGTAACCCGAACCCTAGCGGATATGCCCCAGTAATTGGCCTGAGATCCGCTGCGGGCCATGTTTCCTGCTTGTCAAGAGGAAACAAAGAAGAGGCTGGCACAGTTCTCAAAGTCACACTTCAGACTTTCTCCACTCTTTCTGCGCTTTATTCTCACCTTACGCTTAACACAAAACGCGACGCTTAAATTACACCTCTCTTGTTATTTTAATGATCCGCTTTGGGCCGGGGCTCCGATTACCGAGAAGTCTAAGCCAAACATTCCTGCTTCCCACCGTCATTTACTCACAAGCAGGGCAGTCCCCTTCAAGCGTGTGCTTCAGGGGGCTAAAAATAAACCACCCACCCCCTAGTGGTTTGGTCACAGGGAGAACCGAGGGCTGGCAATCCTGGTCCTGCTTATGCAAGAGCCCACTCCGACAGACGTCACATCAGCCAAGGTGGTTTATTGGATTAGCGCGTAGGTGAAGATGTGTGAGCCCACAAGCAACGGGAGGCTCGAGACGGGTGCGGATTCTTTAAGTGGGAACGTCTAAGGAGTAAGGAGGTCATTAGTATGAGTATGAGAAAAGTAGTATTTAAGTTGCTTGAGACAGAGGGATGTCGTCAAGAAGCTGGTGAGTGAGCTGGTGAGTCTGCCACTCTGCATAGCCTCTAGCGTAGCTTTATGGGACCGGGGAGACCTTAAGAACTGAAAAGAAAAAAAATGATAATAACAATAATACCTTCTAGAGTCCCGAACCTCTTCCACTCTTCAGTTTATTGCTACAATAAATTCAGGTGTTTAAAACCTTAAGTGAGGGTTAATTGCTATTGATTACCTTGTTGACAGTTCTTTCCATCAACCAATTCAAATGCTTGGAAGTGGTTGTGATGAGTGAATTGCAATTTTGTTCTGGAGCCCCCTGCAAGGAGCTCTGAGACTCCTGGTGGGTCTATATCAGGGGGGCCCAAAGTGGGGCCCGCCGGAACAATTCCATTGGCCCGCCAGAGAGTGACCTACTTTATCGCAGCATCTGGTTAATACTAACCCCGGCTCACATTAACTACGGTCCGGGTTTGGTCCGGGTTCGGTCCTGATCCGGTCCGGGTTTGCCCAAAACTACCACTCACAGTGAGTCCGGCTGATACTGTGGCCAGCTCCGCCAGCTCCGGCGCCAGATGCTGCGCCAGGCACAGAAACGGCCCTCGCGAGAACAGAAGTGCACGTGAGTTTCGCTCTTGGTGCGAGTTCATGTGATAAGTAGCCCCATATATAGATAGTTTTTGTAAACAAAAGCCGTATTTGCCAGTAAAACGACTCCCCCCCGTGAAGTGGATGCTTTGCAACACACTAGTGCCCCTGTGTCACTGGTAATGGAGAAATGTTTACATTTCCGACGTTACACGCGTGTACAGGTGGTAAACGAGACCAAATAAGTAGTAAGCGGACAGATTTGATTTTGAAATACACCGGATCTTCTTTTCTCACGAGACCTTCCTGTTTGGCTCGTGTTTTTCCGTCAGCTTGATCCGTCGGGGCTCCGGTCTCCAGCAAAAATAGACTTCTTGCGGATTCTTTCCGTAGCCGCCGGAAGGCCTCGGTAGCCGGACCCGGACTTCGCGGAGCAGTGTGAGTGTGCAACATTGGTTTTAATGACTTTCTAAGTTTGCGGACGCCGTACCGGACCTTAACCGGATTTAATGTGAGCCGGGGGTAACTCTCTCCCATTCATTCTCAATGGTAAATATGCATGCAGTACACTTTTTGGCCAATCACAGAGCGTTATAGCACATTAACTCCCAGTTTTCTAACTTTTATTGCAAAGGTTGTTGACATCAGCAAAGGCACATGTTAAAAATGGACTTATAAAATTGATGCTGAACTGACACTTTCAAAATGATCTAATGTGGCATTTTCTTTGAGTTACCAAATGAATGAAGTAAAGTCACTGTAGGTACTGTAGGTGTTGTTGTTGTTTACATTTTGCACTCTATTGCTACAATTGTTCTGTTCTACTAAAACTAGGCTTTTGCCATAGTTAACATTTGTTTTAATTTAGCATGTTATTTGCATAGATAGAATCAAATGCAAATGTATAGGCTACCAACAACTAAAATAAAGTAACTATTATTATTTGCAGTCATATGTGCTTAACGCTTCATATGTTTGGCCCACGACCCACAGGCACTTTTACATTTTGGCCCTCGGAGATAAAAAGTTTGGGCACCCCTGGTCTATATGGTGGATATAGATTATGGAGGATTGGAGGTATAGGAGGGGGTTAGTGTAAAGGCTCAGTGGTGGTGAAAGCAGGGTCAGGGGGACTTGTGTGTACAATGACAAATGTGCAGAGGTCGGAGCAGTGCTGCAGTATGAGCTGTGTGAGCACTGGGCCACAGCTCTGAGCCGCTCTGATTGATGTTGTGTGTCTGTGTTGTGAGTGAGCGCTCGCAGCAGGAGTGTGCCGGCACAGACCAGGTGCTGCAATGCACCAGTTGCAGCTGCTACTGCTCAACTTTGTGCTTCCTCTCTTTCCTGCTTTTTTTCCCCAATTCATCATGTGCAGTTTTTACAACGAGGGGATCCAGAGAACAGCGCGGAGAACGGGGCAAGTAAAATTCTAACACATTTCAGATAAAGTTTTCTGTCCTGATTTCAAACCGATGCAGCATTTCATACTTCATCAACAGTAGTTCTACTGTATTCCGGCTGCAATACGGAACAGAAATAGTCAGTACTAATAGTGGAAAAAACAAACGGTAGCGTCTACTCTTCAGCCTCTTACACACCTGAGCCTATTATGGTAAACAAGCTGAAGATTTAAATAGGATAAAAAGTGGTAGAGTGGAGTTTGCGCTAAGAAAAGACCAGAATAACGTTGTCTGACTCCGAAACACAACCTCATAACAGAATCTATACAACGGTCGGTTACCATTTGCAATATATTAAGACTTATAAACTATCCGACAAGTCTACAAAGTCTGCAAAAGTAACAGATATAAGCCGAGTGGACCTTGCACTGCAGTAAAAGTCATCTTGGAAGTAGCATAAAGCATCTCTTACCGGCTTCTCCCGCTGAAGATGCTACAAATTCCACCTCCTCCATGTCCATTCATTTCCTGCGCCGCAAACTGACTGTGTGGATAATGCACTCGGCCACCGCCACACGAGTCTCACCAGGAACTGCTCTTAAAGCTCCCTCGTGGACACTGAGCATTTCCTCCGCACTAATTTCATTAACTGCTGGGCGTGCGACGGCTCAACTATACACCGGCATCAATAAAGAGAGCAGGGGTGGGCAAACTGGGCGCATATGCACTCGGAAAATAATTTGTCATTTATGTTGCACTTTCATCGCCAGCAGCTTGAATCAGCAAAGCCATTTGTATTAAGCACACAAATAAGAAAGGGCATTTGCGGGTTTTAGAGGTAAAGCTCCCGCTGAGGAAAACCTCTAGAGGAAAGATCAATGCCGCCGAGTGTCGTAATGAGTTTGGAATGGGGCCAAATTATTATTGCTGGTGTGGGCCAACAGACAGATGGGTGGAACAATAGTCGCAAGAGTATTCTGGACATGGTGCCCCCAGTGGGAAAAGCAGGGCTCAGTGTGAATTGGCCTTGGCTAGTACTCGCAGGCAGAAAATCCCAGTCTCCTTAAACTCAGCGCTAAGTGAGCTAGGCTTACAAAAGGAATCTCTCTAGGGATTTTAGTTTATTTGAGCAGTTGACGTTTTCAAGAGGTTATTTTTAATGTCCAAGATGTGCAATAAAAACAGGTCATTTGTAACTGTACTGCTCACCAGTGGAGGAATATAATGGATATTATTTGGGGAAAAACAATGTAAAAAAAGAGCATTCTTTTGTGGTTTAAATTGGTTTTGTTTGAAACGTCCAACACACAATTCATAAACCACGTGATTAACAGTCATGCTGTTTGTTTGTAGCCTGGTAAACCACACCCACTTCTTTTCTGCACAAAAGAAGGTGGGTCTGGACACACACGGTAAACAACAGACTGATGAGCGGCTGAGGGCGAACCAATCACAACCATCACAGGGAATTGACAAGGTTACGTCACTCGCTGCGCCACAGGTTCAATGAACAGTGACAGACGCACAGACGTTATTAGCCAAAACTAATCATGGAGAAGGAGTAGAGGATTATCCTTCCTTATTTGCAGTTATTGCGCAGCCTAACTAACTAACTAGAAAACGGAGTGCCCGGAGGAAACCTGTGCAGTCACGGGGAGAACATGCAAACTCTACGAAGAAAGGCCCCGCCCAGGTGGGTATCAAACCCAGGATCTTCTTGCGGTGAAGCACGAGCGTTAACCAGTGCACTACTGTGCTATATACAGTCCAATATCTCGCACGACTTCTCAAAACCTGCTTGGTCTTAGAATTAATTAATTAATTAATTAACAAAATGGAAAACAAACTACATGCAAAAACAACTATCCTTACTAAAAGTTTCTCCAAAAACAGTAAGCTTGCACCAAAGCAAAGAAACCAGAAAACCTCATCTAAAAACATACACCCTTTCTGGACACTTGCACTGGACTATAGAGGGGATGTCATGACACTGCGAAAGAGAACATCACCGTCTGTAGATTGATGCTGTGCCACGCAGTAATGCATTATATCGGGTCAGGAAGAAGTGTTGCGGGTCAAAAGGTTATTGGTCCCATGAGTGTCAACACGAGAAAGATTAAAAGCATCTGATGGGCAGCAGTGACAGCATCTATATAATGACCCGATACTGAAGGATTACATCGCGGAGCAAGTCAGGGCTGAACACTAAAGAACATGCAAAATTTAACATACTAAAATTGTTACTTGGACTGCAAGAATAACTACATCAAAATTATTGGAAATTATTTAAAAAACACTGTAGTTTACCCCGCCGTTAACCCAGTAAACAGAATATTGAATGCCCACAGCAAGTGTTGACTAAACCCCACACAGGAGTTCCCTCAAATCATTATTCATCCGTAGGTGATTCTGAGAATAATAACAATAATATGGCCCTTGATCAGCCAAAAATAGGTTCAGCCAGACTACAGCTCGCTGCAGAGCACACAGCTCTAATGAGGCACTAACAGTTGTAGGCAGGTCAATAAAACACAGTTGAGGGAAAACACGTGATCGCGCCAGAGATAGGCTCTCGCTGGAATGATTCAATAATAGCAGGGTGTGGGTTCAGCTCGAGGCTACTTACATTGATCTAACTGGGGCGCACACACAGCCGCCAAACCCCAATTAACAGAGCTCCTGATTAAAAAGTGCCTTCGACCCAACAGATGGAGAAATCACTGTCTCATTACCTGCACACAGAAGAGATATCCATCGAATCACATAATGTGGACAACAAGAGACACACCCAACCAATAATCAGAGCCATTTTGACTTCTGACTGCAATTGTAGATGTTCAATAGAAAACGGAGTGCCCGGAGGAAACCTGTGCAGTCACGGGGAGAACATGCAAACGCCACGAAGAAAGGCCCCGCCCAGATGGGTATCAAGCCTGGGACCTTCTTGCTGTGAAGCACGAGCGTTAACCGGTGCACTACTGTGCTATATACAGTCCAATATCTTGTACGGCTTCTCAAAACCTGTTTGGTCTTAGAATTTAATTAATTAAATAATATATACACATATGGAAATATATATTTCATCACTTTTTTTACATACTGTACAAAGTTCAAATGTTTTTTTTTCTTTTGTGCAAAATAAATCCAAAGTTCTGTGGTTGGTTATCTCTACACTATTTGAATTTGTTTACATTTGATCCACCTCTCCCCGTCAAAGCCAACATAATGTGCCATTTATATGTCATCAGTGCTAACATGATTCATTTATACAAGATGAATATTGCAGTAGCAGCTTCAGTCTCTTCTGAGCCTGGGTAGCTCCTGATATGACCTTCTTCTATTTGTGAATGGGGCCTCGGAGCTGGAGGTGGTCCTGTAAGGGACAGGGAGATGCATGAACCTAAGTAACAACTGTAAGTCTCTTATCAGATCACAGCCTGTAAGCACTCACAACAACAACAGGCAGCGCAGGAAATAATCCCCCTGCCTGTCTGGCTCCTCATAGGCTTAGGCTACCCTCGGTGGGGCGGGCATTCTCCGGACACTGCAGGGAGCTGGGGCATACTGTGACATCATAGGGCAGTCCTGGAGCAGCTTAGCGGGGAGATCTGCAGTCACAAACCTTTCCACTGCCTCCAACTTTGTCAATGGTAAAAAGAGAAGGGCATATGGTGTGTCCAACTGATCCGCCAACAAGAATGAAAACAGCAATGTGACCCAGTGAGTGCCCGTCAATCATCATGTCATGTCAAAGAGGGATGGCCCTGCTTTCGAGTACGAAGAGAATTCAAGACACAATTACGTTGACAAATAAGTTTTCAATATGTGATAAAACAGTTAGACAAAGCAGGTTTAAAAATAAAGAAGAAAACCAGAGGTAGATTTAGGATTTAACAAATTGCAACGGCTGCAATTATTATCTAAACTTTAGTCCTCCTCTGATTACAGCGTAAAATGTTTGTAAAATGGCTATGTCTAAAAATAGATGTAATATCCAAATGGTACAGCAAAACAATTAATCCATGCCAGTGTTTTGAGATGCTCACTGACCTGATTGATATGACGTGCTACTGTCAACAGACAAGAGGAGCAGCGCATCTGCCACAACAACACAAGCAGACACAAAAGGCGCTAAACAACACGCACAGTTCAACAAAGGGAAATGTGGACGATAATTAAAGGTAACGTATATGATGCACTCTTAGTGGCTTAAATAAGATACAACTACAACTGAAGTTGTAGCTGCACATGAAGCTAAGTATTCAGTAATTCAGTTTGAACTATTGGAGACTAGGGCCGTCACGACTCCAAATTTTTGAGTTAGTTAAAGGGATACTTCGGGATTTTTGACATAGGGCCTCATTTCCTAGTTATCCAGAGTGTTGTTGATGTCTGGAGATATTTTTTTCTTAAATTCATGCAGTTCTTATATTTGAAGAGTCTAGTTGCGCTAGCCTAGAGCAAGGCTAAAGCAGTTCTATGGTAAACGCTAGCCCGCATTAAAAAACAGTCTGGCGCACTCCACAGTGCACCTGAGGTAAATCACTTATAACGCCAGACTAACGATATAAATGTCTGTGTCGATAGGTTAATTTTAACCATTTTGCGTTTAAAATAACTTATATTTGAGCGGCATCAGCTTCGTGGCTGTAAGCTAAGGCAGCGGCGGAGTGATCTGCGAGAAAATAGTCCCTCAAAATGCGGTAATTCATGTGATACAAGGTCAGTTTTATTTTAAAAATTATTCTATTAACACAGACATTTATATGGTTAGTCTGGTGTTATAAGTGATTTACCTCAGGTGCACTGTGGAGTGAGTCAGACTGTTTTTTAATGCAGGCTAGCGTTTACCATAGAACTGCTTTAGCCTTGCTCTAGGCTAGCGCAACTAGACTCTTCAAATATAAGAACTGCATGAATTTAAGAAAAAAATATCTCCAGACATCAACAACACTCTGGATAACTAGGAAATGAGGCCCTATGTCAAAAATCCCGAAGTATCCCTTTAATGTAAAGAAAAATATTGTGACTTTACAATTATCCACGCTTACTACAATTAAGGAAGAACTTTTTACATTACAGTCTAAATGTTCACAAAAAAGTAGTAAGACATTTTACATCTGTTAAGGGTTGTTTTAATCTTTATTTATTTAGCCCTTTAGAGTAGCAATTAAAGTAAAAAAGAAATAACATAAAAACATACAAGAAACAATAGCATGTGCACGGGAGAGGCCAAGTAGGGTTATAACACCACCACTCCCAAGAAAACAATTAAGAAATAAAGTAAATTTAAGCCTCGCCAAGTCATTACATAGTCAAAATACCAAGTCAAACACAAAGTTCATGTCCGGTTTTATGGAGCATAAATGCAGCTGCACATGGTTCTTTTGGGACTCTTCCTTTGGCAGCATTATGCAGTTATGAAAATGGATAAGATTGGCACATTATTGAACCTGCAGCGGACTTAACACTTTCTTCAGCCTTTACCTGTGAGTGCACACAAATAACACGAGCTACAACGACGATTTAACGTGGGTCCTAATATTTTAACGATAAACCTAATCGTGAGCTTTCATAAACCGCGGTAAAAGTAAAACCAGTTAATCTTGACATCCCTATTGGAGACTACTCCTTAGAAGTTGACTGGCGACGCTAAGTACTGTGATTGGGAAAGTGAAAGTGAAAGTGAAAGAGAGCCACACTGTGTTGATTTCCGAACTGGTATTAGCCATAGAACTGGGCTACCAGAAAAAGCTTTTATAACATGTAAAATGTTTGTATAACTGTGAATAAATAAACATTACAATCACTATCAGGAGTTGACACAAAATATTTTAAGTTCTTGATTCACGCGTTTCTGTGAATGTCAACGGCCGGTCTAGAATGGGATCATAAAAAGCAGCGATCTCATGAGTCAAGGGCAGAGTGTTTCATTTTGCAGCCATGGATGGCGTTGCTTTCCTGTGGAGCGTTTGTCGCCACATCTTCACCTGACCTTGTCGTCATGCTGTGGTGCAATAACAGACACAATTTCATGCAGATGGTGCTCCTCTGTAGCCAGTACATCAAAGCCAAAGGAAGACCAATTTAAATTTTCACTGACTTTTTCAGCACTTTTTTTCTTCATCCCAGAAGCCTTGTCTGTATTTAAAACTGCAACAATTACAGATTCTGCAAAGTAGGTCTATTACAGCTATGTTACACAATTGACCACATTATTGTCATCTCAATATTAGCAGTAATGGCAAGAAGCTACAATATATCACAGAACGGTCTTCCATCTGAAATTTAAATCATTTTGATCAGCAGGTTAAACCATCAACACTATTACAGTGATGAGCAGTTTCTGGCAAGGAATAAAGTTCAAATTTTACAGTTCACTTTTTTTGAAGTTGCCTGTTCAGTCCAGCTATTTGCCACAGTAGAGCACCAGTAGGTCCTTTTATTAGCGTGTCCTCTACTCTTAAGCGCCCATCCTTTTCACTCCTTTTCCTCTTCCTTAGATTGACCTGCCACATTCGCTTTGCCTTGAAGTCACAGGAGGGTTACTGAAGTGAAGAGAATGAATATCTGAAGACACACATATTAGGCTGGCTGCAGGTTAGTGATGGAGCCGGGACATGGAGTGGAAAATAGAGGAGAGGAGATGTCCCATGCCGCCACAGAGATAGACAGTGGAGAGCCCTGAGGGGACTTGACGTGCCACACCAGCGGAGCCAGACAGGGGATTTAGAGGCGTGTTGGGCTTTTGTGCCACATTATTATCAGCCAGTGATCCGCCAGGCAGCTCTCCCTTCAGACAGGAGCAGTCCATTCCCCTGCAGCCTGCCCGGGACCAGTATTCACACACACCACCAAGGCTTAGGTCGATGTAATTGAAATGGTACAGAGAACCAGCTTGCTTTACCGACAGAGGAAAATGTCTGAATATTAAAAAGGTAAAAATTATCACTGAAAAATTGTTTGTAGATAGTTTACTTCAGAAAACATTTGACTGAAATATCTGGCACCTATTCTAATAGCTTAATGTGACCTACCGCAAGAACCCTAGATAACTTTCATGCAGCTAATTTGGGCGATGTCTGCCTCTGATGTTAGATATTTCCATGGTGCACCGGGGAAGAGTGACAAGGAGCGGGTCGGCACGTGCACAGCGAGACTGGGGCGTGTGCAGCGTTAGGGGCTGATGGACAGGCTGCTGATGGATTAGGTGGTAAGCCTGGCACAGGGCTGCCATTTCTAGATGGAAGCACTTCTGATGCGCAGCGGTGATTAAAAATAACACTCAAGTGAGTCGTGCGCTTATACACTAGTACCAAAAAGAACAAGAAATAAAAAGCTAAAGAGAGTTTGACACGTGATAATATTGACATGGAGTAGGATATAGAATCCTGGAAAGTGCCACAGGTCACGGACTTTGAGCAAGTGACAATCATTCATGACTCTGACGTACTCTGCAGTAAATGCATTGTAGCCTACTGCTGAAAAAATATGGTGCAACACACAGAGACAAAAACAAAATAAAGCACAGGCTCAGAAGGCAGTGAATGGTAGTTGGGGGCTGGGGGTGACAGTAATAGCCTCTGCATAATTCATGTGTTCACTCTTATGACTGCAGCAGCCACATCTGTCAACAGTTTCAGTGCTATCCATATTAGTCTTTAATTATTTACACAGTCTCTCAAACCCAGAGCCTTAGGAGGCTTCACACTGACAAATAGCTTCACAATGACCACTACTTACGAGGGACCACAGCTCTTCAACATTAATGACATATGATCTCTTAAGATCCACATGTTTGCACCAGTACAAGATGTGCATCTGAAAAGCTGCAAGCACCTTAGAAGGTTACTTTCATTTTGTGTATCAAAAAAGATGTAGAATTGAGATTGTAAAATGGGTCAACTTTAACTTGCATATGAATACTTGTATTGGTCAAAAATAATAAAAAATAAAAAGTATAACAAAACATAGTAGGTACAACCCTGACACTGACAGTAAATGGTGTAACTGTAAGAGAAGATTTTGAGAAGTAATGCCATCAGGAAGTAAGTCCTGACATGTCAAGTCATGGCACGTGTGATTGTAGCTACAGGAATTGTCCAATACCACTATGATGAACCCTTCTTCAACCAGACTGATTGATTAGTCGAAGATTGAAGAAAGAAAAAAAAGTTATCTACAATAAATCCACTGTTATACTATTTCATTCGCGCAAAAATGAAACTGAAAGCTGGTACTGCGGCGTGGGATCATAAATAATACTACACTGAGCAGTTCAACAGATATGGCCTCACTAAGGTCAAGGCCAGCCATCCATTTCTATAAATCTACCGCCTACAGCTAGACTGCACCTGCAGCGTGGAAGGATGCATATGTGCAGCACAAAGAATCAAACCACCACGATACATGCCATGATGCCAAGCTTCAACCCTCCTCTTCACTTCTGCAGTGGAAAGTTGCTGGTGCTGAGTGGAACAGTCTCCCCCCCCCAACGGCTTCGTTTGTTCAGGCTGCTGACTATGCGGCTCAAAAGGATGTCAAATTGAAACTGAACAAACATCAACCTGATAATCCGGTTCACTTTTGCTACAAGGCTAGGTTTTGAGTAAAGAGGGCGACACTCGCTGCAATGTACCGTAAACATTAAAGCTGCACGGAAGTTTCCAATGACAAGCACTTCATTCTTAACACAAATATTTCCTCGACACTCAGTGAAGGGATCGCAGCGACCCCTGTGAGGTTGATCAAAGCCCGCGCTAGTAACTTACTGTAGTTCCATATGAGACACCAGGCCTCTTCCTCGAGGCAATCACAACATGGGAATAAACCAAGACTGAGCTTAGCACTTTTTTTTCAATTGAAACCTCTTCACTTACCATCAGCCCGCGTTCGCAGATCAGACATGGTTCTCTGGACGGGGGACATCTCCCTCCTCTTCTTCAAAGCCGGGGCGACGACACCTAAGCGGCCGCGGCGGCTGCAGCTGTACGGCTCCCCGCAGCTGATGCCTCCTTCCTTCCAAACCGTGGAAGAAATACAAACGCGGATACAGTACAGCAGACAGCCCCCTCTCTCTCTCGCTCTCTCTCATGCGGACACTAGAGTTGGGTGTTTGCCGCTAATGGAAGGTGTGGAGGGAGAGGGAAAAAAAGCTGCACCTCGTGTTGAAGACAGGAGCATGTTCACACCTCACAAGTCCCGCAACATCTCCAAGCGCCGGGGCGCACACAGCGGGTAGAAAAGCGCAGACAGCGGCAGTCGTTGCATACGGATTTACCACGGCGTGAGCACTGAGGGGGACGCTGCCGCTACATTTGGACCGTACCACATTTAGCCGCTGCGGCAGGGAGGGGGGGGTGGGCGGCCAGGCACTGAGGCGCATTTATCTGCGGAGAAGAAACAAGGTACGGAAAAATGTGTTTAAAATACGTGAAAGCAAGACGTAGTTTACTCAGTTGGTCTTTAAAGACACATTATGCTGGCCTTACACGTTTGATTAAGAACTGTCAAAGTGTTGAGGTGGGCGCGTCCCCTTCTGCAGCACACGATCACGATTAAACACATAACAATAGTGGGTGGGAGTAGTATAATAACAACAGAGTTTTGTACAGTGGGACTATTTTTTTTAAATTATTATTATTATTGCTGAAATAGATAGGCTCTCACAAAGCTGAAAGCAGGATAAGGATTGTATTAAATACACCACAAACACCAAAAGGAAGTTCTATGCTAAGGATTTGACTATAGTAATTAAGTTATTATAAGCTGACTATTGATCTATAGCTTTAAACAACTATAAAACACATAGTCAAATTATTACTGACTTAACACAAGGAAGAAAAATGTGTCTTTTTGCTTTTAACTCTTGGATTGTTATCCAAGCATAGACTTCATGCATAGACTTCAGAGACTAGCATAAGCAAAACACAGACCAGTCATGAAAAGTTTGACAGGAAATTCATGGAAAATGATCGTGTTATATTAAATATGATTTTGGAAATATGATTTTACAATATTCAAGATTCTTTTAGACATTTTGTTTATTGTTCATTTCCCCAACTTAACCAAATTCAAAGCTCATCTGAGTGGTGCAAAGTGCTGAAATTATTATCTTTTTAACATCTCCTTAATAGTAAGCTTTCACAATCACAATATACCTAAAAGGCCCTAACACTTGAGTTCTTCTCGAGTCCCACTCTTTTTTTTCCTGCACAACATTCTATATTAGACATGTAAAACTCACATGCATACAAATGTGCCAAAGAATGGATCAGAAAACACCAGTACAATGATCCATTGTGAGTGCCTGCATGGTAAATCAAAGCCTGTTCTCATTCTCACTGCGGCTCAGATGTAAGACAGTGGTGAAGTTATTTGTGCAGCAGCAGCACCACTGCAGTTCCCACAGAGAACTACAGCCTGCCTAGACACTGTTGATGCATGTTCCGCACTGCAAACATCAGTTTATTCTTTTGTTACATGTGATGGAGAATTATTCAGTGAAATGCATTTTTCTTAACTGTTTAACCCTTATGTCATCCTATGTACATTTTTTTACATTTTGCCTAGATTTTTTTATTTCATTTGATGACCCTTTTGTCTGTGTTGCAGCTTGAGACATGGATTTCTGCAGAAAATGTTCTTTTGAGCTAAATGTTCCAAATCCAGTGTTTGTTTTTCTCTCATGTCTTATATATGGTAGATCTGCATTTTCTATACGTTGGCCACCCTAGTTTACAAAAATGTACACGTTTTTCAAACTTCTATAAAAACCACATACTTTCATCTTTTTTCAATTTTCTTTCGTAAATCTAAACAATCACTTGTCACCTTCTCAAAACTACCAAACATTATTTTAACCCTTTGTTTGCCAGTTTGAAAACAAAAACTTAAGTGTGTGTTATAAAACAACATAAAAATCTCATTATCTTTTAATAATGAATAGTAGAGAGTTGGTACTTTGGTGGATTGTAGGGCTTTGAATGTGTCAAAGATGAGCCAAAAATGGATTTGAAGCATTTGTGGTTTTTCTGTAATGAAAGATTTACATACGTTCGCCACCCTAGTGTACAAAAATGTACACGCCTAAAAACAGCCATAAAATCTACATTTTTCCATATTTTTTTCCACTTCTACTACTTGAAACTTTTCCAAAACTACCAAACATGTCATAATTCTCTGGTTTTTAACCCTTAAAATCCTAGTTTCAAAACTAGGATTTGAAAAAAAATGTTACACAAAAGCACAAAAGTGTGATTATATTTTGAATTATAAAATGTAAAGAGCTGAGGCTTTGTCTGTTTCCAGAGCCTTGTTTGTGTCACAGATGAGAAGTGAAATGGATTTGATGCATTTATAGTTTTTCTGTAGTGGATTATTCTTTATTTGAAAACAGCAGCGACTTAAACAGCCTCATTGACTTCCATTATAAACACATGTTTTACTTTGCTCTTCCAGAGCTGTTTAAAACTTCACTTTTTACAATGTCAGCATTTCATTTGGAAGAAAAAGAATGAATTTTAACATTTTTACTGAATTTCATCAGATTGGACCTCATTCCCATTGTTGGCACATGAATAAAATCACTGTATTTTTTCCTATTGAATATAATGGAAATAAGGCATTTCCAATGGACTTTACCCTGAAAACTTCCATTTTTAAATCTCACTGAAATACGGCATTACATTACTCAATCTGTGATATCAGGGTTTCATTTGGAAGAAAATGAGTGAAATTTGACATTTTTACTGTATTTCATAAATTTCAACTGGCAATGCCAGTGTTGTTGCCATATTATACAGTTTGTAAACTCTGTGTTTATGTGATAACCAGAGTGTGGTGGGCGGAGCCTAAACTCATTTTTGAGTTTTTTTGTGCAAAAATATTAATTAGCAGCTCAAAGTGACCTCAACACACACAAAAATCTGGACAAAGACCTGCGGTCTGGATTTATTCGTGTGTTTCTCTCAGGTTTACAAACATGGACCTCATTTTCAAAACAGAGACTTTTCTGCTTCAAAACTAACGACTGATTGTGACGCTCGCTACTGAGCTTTTTTGGTGTTGAAGATTTCTAAACTGTAAAGATCATTATTGTCGATAAATCACTTGTTAATTTTAAAATTATTCATATATTTTATAGGAAACACAAAGGCAAACAAATCCTATTGTTTCTCCCTCGGCCACAGCTTCAGTATAAGCTGACTGAAGATACATGCATCTGTGTACAAAATTCTGAAATGCAGTGAAAATGTCAAATTCAACTCCTTTTCTTCAAAATGAAACGCTGACATCACAGATATGTTACTTTTTTCCTGTATTGCAGTGAGATTAAAATCTGAAGTTTTATGGCAGAAAAGTCCCAGGTTCTGCCAAGGCCCCATTATATTCTAATGGGAAAATACCACAATTTCATTCATCTGCCGACAATAGGAACAAAGTCCAAACTGAAAAAATACAGTCAAAATGTCAAATCTGACTCTTGTTCTTCAAAATGAAATGCTGACATTATAAAATATATGACTTTTATATGGTGATAGGAGAGCAAAGAAAATTGAAAGTCATAAATTTCTTTATAATGGAACATTTTGACATAAAGAATCGTCCACTACAGAAAAACTACTGATGCAGTCAAATCAATTTTGGTCCTTATCTTTGACACATCCAAGGCTCTAAACACCACCAAAGCCCAAGCACTCTAATGTTTATTATTCAGAAAATATTCAAGTTTTTCTGTTTTTTAGTTAGACATTTTTAAAAGTTAACGAAACTGGCGTTTAAAGGGTTAAAATCCATAAACTGATTGAATGTTTGGTAGTTTTGGAAAGTCATCAAGTAGTTCAAGAGATTTATGCAAAAAAAAAGTAGAAAAGAAATATGAATGTATGGTGATTTTCTGTCTGTTTTTAGGCGTGTACATTTTTGTACACTAGGGTGGCGAACGTAAGAAAATTAAAAGATGACATAAGGGTTAAGTATTGGAAAGTAATTGAAAATGAGTGTAAAAACTGACAGACAGTCCACTGTCACTAAACATCAATGAAAATGTAACAAAAGTTGGATTGAGGTAAACCTTAAAAACTGAACATAGCAACAGACCAGTATGTACACCCCACGCCTTCTTACCCCTCTCCCCTAATTCCGATCAGCAGCACCACGGCTACAGGGATTTAGCTCAGTAGCTCCGGAGGTTGCTAAGCAACAGGGACATGAAGCTGCCTGTGTGAACATCCTGCGTTTTGTGTTTTAGAGATTGTCAGTCTAAACAAAGACACATGAAAAAACTGCCTAAGCTCATTGGCAATTTAAATCTGTGTTAAATGTCAGTTTGCTGTCTACTGATTTTATTTTTGTCATGTGCCATAAAGATTGTGGAAACGTCGAACCATTTGCTCTTTGATAAGCTATCATTGTGTAAATACACAATAAGATGAGTGGCCCTTATTAAAGCTACTGACGAAGCTTTATCAACAATTCGTATTCACGCAGAAAAGTGTGACCCACACACATGAGATGAAATAGGAGATTACATAAATATATACAGTACATGTAAAAATTGGCAAATAATGCTGGAACAACAATTAATTACAAAAGTGTATTCCTATACAAAATATAGCTATTGCTATGATTTGTCTAAGTGTCATACAACAAAGACCAGAGTTTTACAAGATAAATGGAAATCTGTTAGCTTCTTAGCAGATAGAGAGCACAACTTAAGTCTTGTTGATTTAGTTCACCTCCCATCTCTGTCTTTAGAGCTGTTTATTGGAATACTGCTGCATGCTGTGACTGCATAGAGCTTCTAAGGCTGGAGAAATAAAATAATCTTCTAATACGTGACTTGAATTCTAACCAAACAATTAAGCAAAATCATTATTGGGGCGACAGTGGCGCAGTTGGTAGAGCGATTCATCTCATGATCGGAAGGTGCACACTACCGTTGTGTCTTTGGGCAAGACACTTCACCCTCCTTGCCTCCAGTGTCTGCGTACACTGGTATATGAATGAGAGTGTTACTGGGTGAGTGAAGTACCTAATGTAGGTGGAGTTGAGACTATTTACCATTATCACAGGCCATCACACATCAGCTGCCTGAATAGACAATTGTATGTGTTTGAGGCTGTAGCTCCCACGATCCTTTGCTGTCATATAGCCTCCAGGCCTTTGGGGAGTAATTGGGCAGCGTGTCAGTGAGTAATTGAATTGAATTGTGCCCCCGTGTGGTTGTGATCTGTAGATTGGCACAGTGTGAGGATTAACTATGAACTGATGGATTCGCCACAGTATTTTTTCACACGGCTCTTTGGAAACAAGAATGATTTGTTGTTGTTTTTTTTGTTTTTTTGCTAGAGGTAAACACCATAACTCCAAAGCAATCTATGAAATATTTTGTTTATTGGGGCCGTAGCAAATTAAAGTCATAAATCACTTGCACCACTTGACATCTACTCAATTACTGCAACAAAAGCGAGCAGCAGAATATTAAACACAGTTAAGGTATTCATCTTATCAAATGGCTTTCGTAATAGAGGAGGAGGGGAAATGGAGACTGTTGATGAGTGGAGCTGTGAGATATTTCCTCTTCAGTTTGGGCGGACTATCAGATCTGCAGAGGTTTTTTGTCTAAATGTGCGAGAGTTAGATAAAAAAAAATGTTATTTGACAGAAAAACAAACTCCAGATGAGTGTATTTATTTATTTATTTATTTATTTGGTCGGGACAGTGCATGTTAATGAACATACATGGGTCTCATGCATGTAAACAAGCCACACCGGATTGTAGCCTTGGGCTAATTTCCATCCGTCGTCCCCCATGTGCACTCTCAAACACACTCTCATTCATCCTGGCCTATTGTACATGTTTTTAAGTAGAAGCGAACTGCACCAGGGCTTGTGGTTGTGTGTTGGATTGAAGTGTCGGTGTTATAAAGAGTGTCACATCCCTTTGAATTGTGGGAAGGATTAACAAAGAATGACATGACCTTTTTCTCGTTAAAATGAAAATGGCAGGTAAAGAACATGAGTGAGCAGGACAATCCAAACAGAGACACAGGGTGCCTCTACCTGTAGAATAGAAAAGAGTTGAGTGAAAAGGAAGAAGTGGTGGAAAGGAATGTATTTATGTTGGGCATTTCACAAACATAGTTCACAAGTGATTCACCTTCTTCCCACTCTCGGTGGGGGCAACCCTGCGGTAGACTGAGGGTAGCTCACTCACACACCATGAAAGACATCTAAACACATCTAAAGTCCTGCTCAAGGACACAATAACAGTACTGTATGCATAAGACTGCTGCACATCCACGGACAAATGCTCTAATCACACGGCACATACTTAATGTTGCGTTTTCTTTATTCCATTTAGAGAAAACATCTATTACATAGATTCTGTTCAGCCATCAGCATTTTTATTGCATTCTGTAAATAATTTTACTTGGGAAATTGTACTTTAAAGAATAACTAGCACACCATACCTTTTGCTTCAATCTGAGCAGTATTACATGCAGCACAGTGGCACAGTGCTTAGCGCTCATGCTCACAGCCAGAAGGTCCCAGGTTTGATCCTGGCCGTAAGGGGCCTGTGGTGTGGAGTTTGCATGTTCTCCCTGTTTGTGTAGTCAAAAGAACATTAGGGTGTATGTGACAGTGGTGGTGCTCCGAGGGCCAGTGGTGCAGATCAGCAGCCTCACAGTGGCTTCTCACAGTGTGAACTGAATGTAAAATTGTTCTATGTCACTTTGTGACCATGTCTGTGAAAGGAGCTAAACTTATAGTCCTCTCCTTCCATATGTTGAATAAGAAGTTGCTCACTTCTCCTTTGACCAAACTAAGCAAAATGAGCCAAATTCACTTCCTCCCTCTGCTGCAAATTTTCTTGTAATGTGATTTTTTTTCTTCTTCTTCTTCTTTTACAAAAAACTGCCTTACTCTTGACATTGTCCTGAGGAGGGCACATGTGTGAAATTGGCTTTAGAGCAGGGAAGTTTAAATAAGTCCCATCACCGCCTGCAGTGGCCCCTCCTCTGCTATATGCACTCTGCCTGTTGGCTGCTGCTTGTGATCGTCACAAAACCCTGCTGTGAGGATGAAGAAAAGTAAACTCTAGTTGAATTGTTTTAAACCAATAATAAGAAAAAAAAACATAAAACATTATGCACATTGAATTTTACTGTAGTAATGTAAATTTCTTATACCAAGCCAAGAAACCCTATTTCTAGCAGGAGACGTGTCAAAGCAATTTGCTTAATACAATAGTACTACACGAAATAAACTAATCGTATGTAATTTTTAGACGGTCAAGGTAAAATCTTTAAAAAACTTTAAATCCTACTTGAAAATATCCACAATTCAGGTTCACCATGGTTTTACCATAGACCAAAACTATTTTGGAAGATAAGATGACGTCACTATGTTTGTGTGTTCTGTGTTAGCAGCTCTGGGGTGAAACTGGCACTCTAACCCCAGACTGGTGCTGTCAGTGCTCCGAGCTGACGCGTCTCGTCTCTAGGGAGCTGCTGAGGGCGTCTGACACACTGCTGTTTTCTGTCATTGTGACACTTTATACACTGTTGCCTCAGCACAGTGCTCGGGCAGGACGTCCAGTGAACACCTGCCTCCTGCTCCGGGTGGGGCACATGCTGCGCTCAGGGGAGATCCATTTGGACATGTAGCCTATTGTTTCTGTGGCTTTTATGGTACAGATATTGGCTATGATTTGGAGAAAAGAAAATGAAACTGTAGCCTATTCCAAAAGCATTGTATCTGCTAAGATCAACGTTAGAATGTTTGTTTGCATTCACAGCTTTGTTCATTCGTTCATCTTATCACTCAGAAAGCCTATGGATACCAAGTGCACCTTGACCAGCAGTTTGCAGAGTTAGTACTATAGCTAAATGCACTACACTGATTAAAGCACAGGACCCCATATAAAATCCTGTGTCAAAACTTGAGTAAAAACTGTGTAAATTGAGATGAATTATTTAAGACCAACTATCATTTTACCTATGCTGAGCGTGCTCTGTTGCCACGGCAGCGCCCCATGCATTATTCACTGTCCGAGTGAGGGTGACCGTGAGACAGCTTATAGGCTCCGCTCCTTTTTGGTTGGTTTCAAACTGTGAGGATTACGCGTTGTACTAATCCAATGGGCCACGCAACTCCAGTTTTGCCCCGTGGACGTAGAGGCACGAGGCGCGCGGTTTCTCCTTGGGACATGTGAGAGGGGAGAGTGGCTCCAATGGATGGGACAGAGGTGACGGCGGGCCAGGACAAGCCCCAGAAGCGGGTGAGGTTCCGAGTGGCCTCAGGGAGCAGCGGCCGGGTGCTGAAGGAGATGTTCAAAGATGAAGGGCCCTCAGACTCCTTGGACTCGGACTGCACCAGTAGTAATTCGGACGCGGAGCGGGCCAGCACACCCTCTACAACAAGCGGGGACTCCCATGGACAGTATTCGCTTATGGGCTCAGAGCTGGACGATAGTGAGAGTGAGCCGGATGAATTGCTCATGTACGCAGGGGGCACCAAGGACTGGGTCTTCAACACCAAGAGGGTTAACATACTCAGCCAGAACGGGACAGTGAGGGGGTCAAACACAAAGTGAGCGCTGGACAGGCTCTTTTTGAGAAATTGCCCTCGACCAATAGTGTAAGTACAGTAAATGAGTAAATCATAGAAAAAGTATTTGCTCAAACAAATCATCAACTTTCAGTCAACTTCAAAGCTGCCCTAACTGTCTTGATTTGCAGTCATAGTAGTCTTAATACCTACAAGTAGTGGAAGTCATTGTATAGTACAGGCCATCAAAATCCACCCCTGCCTAAATCTAGATCCATCTGTTCTGGGACTGTGCTGGGACAAAGGAGTACAATAGAGGACAAGGTCACAGGGTAATTAAAGTTTAATGATGCATTTCGGTAAGTGTTTCAAGAGGAACTAATCAGGTTAATGAATTTTCAGCAATTCGCTTTCTTGTAGTGTTCCTGGAATGATCACCTCCTCACTATGTTTGTTATATTGACTGTCTGGAATGTGGAAGGCCGTATTGAAGAAAGCATTTTTCTTCCGGGAGGTATTAGGTGTGTCACAGATAGAAGAAGTTAAAGCCTCTCATCAGCTTTAGCTCAGATTAGACTTTAGGGACAAGTGAGTGTAGCATGTAACACTGTATTGACGAAGAATCCATATTAGGCTAGGCAATGAAAACATATAGTTTGTTACTGTATTTAAAACTTCATTAGGCGCTTTACAGCAAGGAGCCAGTCGCCCATTTACACTTTCATTCATACACCAATGTACGCAGACACTGGATTAAAACAGACAGTGGATTTAAGTGTGGACATCCAGGTGACTTTAAGCTGCTGTGGTTGTTTTGGTTTATCAGCTGTTCTCCTCTGCTTGCTGTTCATCCTAAACCAGTCTACGTGGTGTAGCCATCAGCAGTGTCCATTATTAATAACACTTAATAATTAAGCGGTAAATAAATATCTCCTTCCAGGAAATCAACCCATTCTTGGAAAGTGAGCATTCTTATGTAAATAAAGGGCAAAGTGAACAAGTGGCTTAAGGAATAATCGTTTACCTCACACAGCCTAGCAAGCGAGATTATAGTACAAAGGTAAACAAACGGGTAAAGGTACTTGTGATGTACAGTATTTATGTGCTCTTTTTGTTTTTTTTATTTGATTGGTATGAGGTTTGTAACACACTTCATAATCTTAATATAATTCATATTCATTCTAAATGTAATCCTCTTCTAGAGTATTGAAATGCACACGCAATTCTAACATATATAATTCCTGATTTCTCTGTATGCAGCTGGAGTTATCTCTTGAATTCGGCCGCATAGTCATCTACACCACAAGCTTCCGTGTGGTGAGGACCACGTTTGAGCGCTGCGAGCTGGTGAGGAAGATCTTCCAGAACCACAGAGTTAAGTTTGTGGAGAGGAACATTGCTCTGGAGGCTGATTTTGGCAAAGAGCTAGAAGAGCGCTGCAAACGGGTTGGAGAACCACCTTCTCTACCTGTAGTGTTCATCGACGGACACTACCTTGGGGTCAGTAAACTCTTTGTGAACCTTTCGTTGAAACAAGCAGACATAGATTTCTGTTTTGGCTTGCAGCTCTTCTAATCTTACTACTTTGGCCAGTTAAGCTTTATGCATGCCTAGAGCTTAACATTTGAGTAAGGAAAATTCAGTTACGATAATAATAATACGAGTAATGGCATGCATCTGTTTTGTTGTTTACAAGCTTCTCAAAGTGCTGGTCATTACACAGTGAGTCATTCTGACTTGCCAAGAAAAAACATCTGCCAATGAAATAAGATTTATTTTCTCATTACAATGAAGGTACAATAACAAAAGTAATCTCATTTTAGGGGTAATTAGATTTATTTCTCTTATTATAAGAGCAAAAAAAATTCTTCCATTTGCAGATTATGTTACTTGCCCACTCAAATCCAGGTTAAATGTTCTCATGACCAGAAAATATATCTTATTTTGCGATTAGTTTTTGCAGTGATATGCATTCATTCCACTCTTGGTGGTGGTGAGCAACTAATGTAGTAATTTTGCTTTGATTGTTTGTTTTCTTGCAGGGTGCTGAAAAGATTTTAGGCATGAATGAATCAGGAGAGCTACAAGATCTTTTAACCAAAATAGAGGTAGGCTTATCATATTTCCATGATATTTCTATTCAGCATTAAGAGACTGACTGGAAATAACTGTTTAAATATTCATGTACAACCTGATTTACTCAGACATGGCTTGTGTACTATACAGGTAGCAAGGCATTACTAAAACGGAAGCATATGATGATAACAGCCTCATAACACCGTTTGTCCAAAGCCCTCAAAATAAACACAGTGCAAACACAGCAGTCATTTCCCCCATTCCCCATGTCATCCATAAAACATGAGTGAACTGCAGCGAAAGATGGATGTGCGTCAACGTGCAGCATCAATAATAGAAAAGCTGGCCTGTAATTGGTTTTCTAACACTCTTCTCCCCCCCCAAACAAAAAAAACCAACATGCCACAGAGCCCATGTAATGTAATGTTGCAGTCACCGTGCAGTAGTGTCGTTTTTTATCTAGGATTTGCATTCTAATTGAAGATTTAGATCAAACTGGAATCCCCATAAGTGGGAACAAAGCCAGTGTGTAATGACATTTAAGTCAAGTATTCAAGTGGCCGTGAGCTATTGCAAAGAGTGTGGCTCAGAAAGGTCAGGCATGTGCTAATCAGACCTGAAGCAAAAGCAAAATGTCCTTGTTTTAGCCCCAATTCATAATGGATATATAGTTGTTATTTTTACTTTTATGTAACCTTCATTTGAAAACACTGAGAGTAAATGCAAACACATTCTTGCTTTGAGGCAGGTACAATAGCTGTCTCTTACCATCGAAATCCAATGTAGACCCCATAAACGTATCAACCCTGAACTGTGAATGTATGTGGTGGTAGAAAAATATATATATATATATACCCCTGTGTGTGAGCCCAACAACATGCTCATCTGAATCTGTTATAGTTAGGACAATGGAGACATCAACAGAAAGATTAGAAATGATCTTTTTACAGATGAAAAGGTATTGATTTTATTTCAAAATGACTTGATAAAATATAGTGACTATCTCCTCAGAGAGTGCAGCAGCCCCAAACGTGCCAGATGTGTGGGGGCTTTGCCTTCATCCCGTGCCCAACGTGCCATGGCAGCAAGATGTCTGTATTCCGCAACTGCTTCACGGATTCCTTCAAAGCCCTCAAGTGCACTTCCTGCAACGAGAATGGCCTGCAGGCCTGTAGGAACTGCAGCCAGTAAGGATCCAACACAAGTGCCTGACCCCTGCTACCTTGATCCTCAACTGCAAACATTGAACTATGAACAAACATACTGTAATGTTTTTCAGTGGCCATTTAAGCTAAATTTGTAATAAATTTACATGCTATTTTGTGTGATACTTGAACAAAATGAAAATGCTTCATGGATATGCACAGGCCATTGTGATAAGCTTGTTAGTAAAGAGGAGGTCCTTTCATTAACAGAAGTGTCATTATCATATCAGACCAGGCTATCCAGAGCAGTTGAAATAGGACGTGACCATCCATCCCTAGCATTAAGGAAACAAATGAATCAAAAAGCATATTGCAAAAAATATATTTAATAATGGTTTTAATGTAATAAATAGGACTAGGCCTAAAACAACTGTTTGAAAAACATTATGCTTGTGTGTAATGACAAATAGAGTATTCTATTCTATTCTGAAACAATATAGTAGCTCGAAATGGACAAAACCAGTCAGCAACAAAAGGACTTGGGCAGCCATGTTTCCCAAAAGGGCATGTATGAGAAAAACGCTTAAGCTCCTTGCACATTTAAGTTGTCAATTGAAATCCCACGCAGTTTGAGTGCTTTTTACCGGATGATGTCATGCATTGGACCGTGTCCATGGCAGCGGGTCAGGGGAAACGGAGCCCAGCTCTCTGCGCCGTCATAGCCCTGTACAATGCTGCTTGAACCTGATTAGACAAGGCAGCACTGTAAAGAGGCTAAAAGCGCAGAGCACATTGATGCCCGTGGTCAGCCATGGGGAGTTTTCTCATCTCACACCACCTGGCTAGCCATTTCCTGAGTATGCACCTGTAATTTAAAACAGCATGTTATTAGGCCTATTAATGACAAAATGCACTTAGTGGGTGCGTAAAATGGTGGATGAAGTTAGGTTTCTATGGCAGCCTATCTGATTTTCTACCAAAGACCATGGATCCTTGAAAGCCTACATTGTGGAGATGGATGGAGGTACAGGCTAGTGTGAAAATCTGGGAGTTTACAGTGTGCAGGCTATGCGCTCCCAATATGTGAGACGCGCACCCTGAACACCGTCGTGAAAACAGGAATGTCGACCAAAAGCGATGTTTGGTTAGGAAAAACCTGCAAATGTCAACTAATGTGCCGATGGGATTACTGTGTGCGACGTTGGGTTATGCAAAATCTTTAGGATGTTGGTGATTATGTGGTTGATCGTCTCGACGCTCATGTTCGATCAAGCCTAGAATGTGGCTGTTGTTGATAAACGTGCACAATGGAGCCTTTTTCCTCTGGAGGGGGAAATGGAAGAAATAGATGGGCAGTGGCACTGGCACAGCTGACTTGGGAATGGTATGGCAAGACATGACACTGATGCACGCAACAGCCAACATGTAAAAAAACAACATTCAATGGTCAAAAACCTGCATTGGCGTCAGTCCGCTTCTCTTTGATGAAATGTATTTCAGTCGAGTAGTCTGGCGTGGTCCAGCCACGACGCGGAGCGTAATGTTTTGAATGGTCGGTCAATGCGCAGACTGGTGGAAAACGACTATTTTTATTGACGTCAGCGCACAGGGTACTGCTCCCCCCTTTCGTTCATCCTTACAACTGCACCATCTAATGGATTCGGGATTCCATTTCAGTCAACCGTTTCAGGAAAGAGACGTCAATCCGAGTTTGAAAAATGACCCTCTTAAATAAACTATAGCTGTAGTATGTTCAGGTCAATCTTACTTTTCAGATGCTGTTCAGAATTTTGCACAAATTATAGCAATAGCAACATACACCTTCCCTTGGTAAAATAAAACATCAGCAATGTGAAATGGCAAAAAAATAAGAAAATTTAATAAATTATTAGATGTTATTCCAACTTTGTCAGCAGTGAGAATATATCGCATAGAGAAATACACCATTGACATGTGTTTGGTAGCCTACAGTTGAAATGAAGGTCCTCCTCATGAACCGGAGGCTTAGATTCAGGCAGGTGAGCGAATGGTAAAAAATAAATATAACCCATTTGCTGCATTTCATACATTTTAAAGCGATAAACTGCAACTCAGTGGCTGAGCGTACAGTCTAATTTGACAGGGATTTGAGAAGATTCATATATTTAAAGACTAACAAAAATAATTATGTTCTGTTTAATATTAATACTACTCACTTCATATTTGGAATAAAACAGTCTTCTGCTGATAAGCTGCCAACATAAAATCAAAGCACAGTTTGAAGAATTGCCTGCAACGATTTGTGGATCCCATCAGGGTTGTGCTTCATAGATCCAATAGTTTGAGCATTGTACATCTTTTTATCTGTAACTACTCATGATTAAAACCCAGGTTTTCCATTGGCATGATAACAGTTACAATGTAATCTCAGGTCAGGTTGTACCAGATGAAAGCACAAATATGAAAGAAAGTTCTGCATATAAAATCAAAGACAATCACTTAAAGAGGCTATAAAAGCCTTATTTATATATTCCTAAAATCCAATATTTACTATGAATTAAATATCTTTTTTACTAGAACTAATGGACCACTGTCTGAGTGGTTCAAAGATAAAAAATAAATTAAATACAGATGTAGTAAACTGCAATAGTTCTGAATACACTCTGAGACTGAACTAAAAGCACTGTGGCCTGGAACAAAACTGATCAATACGATTTTTTTTTAGACGAAGCAACAAGACTAGCCAAAACACATAACCTTAATTTGAAGCAGGATGTTAAAAGTGAAAGCAACACAAAAACCATGTTGTTCCGTTTGGTTATTTGACAGACAAACAAGGGAGATTGCACAGGATTGACACTCCTCTTCTGGGTTTTTTTTTACACAAAGTGTCTCTAAGTGATAACTTCCACCATTTTATAGGATCTCCAAGTCTACATGACGGACCTCTGGATTACGTTGCTAAAACAGAGAAAGAATTGTATTAAAACAAACATAAACACAGGAGTGCAAAGGAACAGTCAAATAAGATATTTATACCTTAAGTTCTTTTTCCAAACGATCCACTTCAACACCTAATGTGTCAATTATGTTCTCACCATGTTTCAGCATGAAATTTTCAAGCTCCTCTGTAGTCTTTACCTGTTGAATATCCTGAAGGGATAAAGAGAAAGGGACACACTAAAATCTTGAAAATGTACAGGTACCAATACATAATGGTATTTTAGACAATAATCTCACACTCGTATGAAACCACAGACTAAACAACTCAGACAGAGTCACATGATGAAATGTGAGAGGATGTGGCACAACATCAGCAGCTTGTGCTCAATGCTAATTAACTTCTGGTTACAAAGCCACAGGAGTGGATGCTCCACACCGGGGAGTTTCCACTTTGGCTGTTGAGCAAAGTTTTGTCACTCAAATCGCATGTGACAATCATAAATACCCAACATGTTTAATACTGTACAAATTGAGGATTGGAAGCTGCAATCTGGAAAATATTTGTAACAAAAGGAGTGCCAGAAAGAAATCCCGAACTAAAAACTGCCTACAGCCATGTCTTTTTGAATTTTTTTGGTCAGTAGATGGAGTAGTGAACCCTGCTCTGTTAGCGCTCGTGCTTAAATCCACGGGTGGTGCCTTTCTGTGTGGAGTTTACATGTTTTCCCCGTGTCTGAGTAGGTATCCTCTGGGTACTACGGTTTCTCCTACTGCTAAAAACATGTACAATAGGCCAGAATGAATGGGACCGTTCGAGTGATCATGCAAATTGGCAGCCTTGCTTCCATCAGTCTACCCCAGAGGTGGCTGTGGCTACAATAGTAGCTCACCACCTTTAAGAATGTTGGTAACGCAGGCTTAAAAACCATTAATGTCATTATTATTATTAAAAGGCTGTATATTACACAGAGCAGATGCATTGTATTTGGTATGAAGTCCTATTTCTTTATTAAATCCAAATTGGCTATTACCAATTTGAACAAAGACAGGAGATTAACATTCTGAAACAATCCGAGCCTTAAAATAGAGAGGACTTTTTAGGAGTAAAAACAAGTGTGGTAAAACAAGTTTTTTGACTAAAGACATCCGTGACTTCACTGTTGAAAACTCTTTTTTGTGAAACCAACGTTGCATGGTCACAGACATAATAATACTAATAATAAGTCTTTGTAATCAGATAAAGCAAGGCCATTTTCTAGATGCATATGAATCACGTGTTGTTTGAGCTATAACTGTAGAGGACGTATTGGCGCAACTGGAAATAGCGAGTGTTGTTTTGCGGTTTTGCACAGCTGAGCTATGCTGTTGAGAGCCTTTGCATCTATGATCACCTTCTATACTAAACAAAAGGCAAGACGCCTTGTGTAAGAGAACAAAAGTGATGCAAGCTGGAATACAGGCTTTGCTGACAGGGCGACCCCTTCCTAAAAATGCTCAAACCCTCATAGAGATTAACAACCTCGCATAACACGTCACTGACTACAGCCATAAGAATAGCAATAGAAAGAACCCTACATATTCAGGATAGTACACAGCCTTTTTAGAGACATATCAGGAGTGGCTATACACAAATAGCCAAATCCTGACTTCTCATTGCCATGTGCCTTTGCTCTTATTGGTGTAACATTGTAATATTATCTGTAAAACGGGAAATCTATATTGCTACTCCTTTTGTTTATGTATTTGTATTAATTTCCACAAAAATATACATACAATTCCAAAATCAAAGGGAAAAACTCTTACATTAAGTAATTGGTCAATGTCTTGTTTCTCCAAGTATGATCGAGTAACCACGCGGCCATCAAAGTCCACCTCTGCCTTGAAGCGCACTTTACTTAGCCCTATATCTGTGGCCTTCACATCATGGATCCCTCTGTTCATAAAAAAGAGACAGAATTCAGAAAGGAGACAGACAATGAATGACAGTTACAAAATAATTAAAATGGCAAATGAGCATGTTACTGGGGCGAGCGTGTACTTGCCTGACAGCAGGGTCACTTTCTAAGAACTCTGTAAGCTTTTGTACACGATCAGCCTTTATGGAACGTCCCAGCAGAGCTTCGGTGTTTGTGTAGATGAGAAACGCTGACACGGCGCCCAACAATGTGCCAACGCCTAGAGAGCCCAAACTATCGTAGGTGGGGTTACCTGAATAGAAATGTAAGACTCCATTGAAAAAATACAATACAATGCGAGGTGAGACTTGTCTGGATATGTAAAGTCCCTGAAGTCCATGAAAAAAACAGCTGTTTCCCCACCTGTAAGAGAAGTTAGCCCCATGCATCCAGCTGCAAAAATGACCCCAAGTACAGCTGCAGCATCCTCCAGCAGCACCACATTTGTGCTAGGGTCCCGGCTTTCCAAAACTGTAAAAACAATACAACATTAACTGAGGTAACAACTTTAGATGACAGTTATAGTTATTACACAGTGGACTTTGACCCACTTCTCTTAATAATAACTAACCATAATCCACAAATGTACACCCTTGTTGATTTGCACTTCTCCTGATTTCATTAATTGCAACAAGCAATGTGGCTAAAAATAAAATGGATAGAGTGAATAAATAAATATTTTAAAATCTACACAATCAGTGAATGATATTCATCTAATTTTAACTTACCTCCTTCCGAAACCAGAGAGCCGGCAAGAATACAGTAAGCCTGTGCCAAAGAGAGAGAGAGAAAACAAAAAGTGTTAATGTTATTATTATTATTATAAGAACTGGAGGAACTGTGCATTTACCCATAACAGTGACTGAATAGGTTCTGGGTGTAGCAACCCCATGATACCATGGTACCAAGAGAGACCTGCTCCCATCATAAAAATGCCCACACCACTGATGAGAGAAGCAATGTAGCGCATGTTGGAGAAACCATACCTAAATACAGAACAATTATTATTACAACTATAGTTACAGAGAATTAAACTCAAAAGTGCATTAACATAAGGTAATAATGGTTAGAACATTTACGGATGTACAGCGTCTGGGTTGCGAATTGACTGGCTGATTCCAATTGCTAACAGAGCTTGGTTGCAGGTGTCTGCCAAAGAGTGAATGGCTTCTGAGAACATGCTAGCTGATCCAGTGTAGACCCAAGCCAAGAGTTTGAAGACGAAATTCAACCCATTTCTGAAATCAGACAAGAGGCATGTGAAGTAATGTAAACTTTTCATTGGATTATTATTAACAGTAGCAGTAGAGTAAGAGTACATTTTTTAAAATGTTTTATTAAGTGGCAACCAACTAACAATTTATATATTACTTATACTGACCTACTAAGGGTAATCCTACTAACCGTTGAAGATAATTTACATTTCACGTGACTGGCTGCACATGCTTACTTAACACAATTACTTTAATCCTGCAGAGCATCCCACCCCATGTGAGGCCTGGCTCTCCTAACTCCATTACTCCAATAATAAAAGGCTGAGTGAAAGATGTAGGAACTACAGAGTATGAGTTATTGCATTTTTGAATAACTCAAAGCATTCTTTAAAAAAAGAGAAAGAAATTCTGTAACTTACATGCAAATGGCGACCATAACAACTTTTCCTGGCCCTTGCATAAAGCTTGCCCTCTGGCCTGATCGAGGCTTTAGGAGACAAAAAAGATGTATAAAAGTGAACATTTGTCTTCTGAAAGGATTTGAGACATTTTCAGTGTGGTCTTCAAGATATGTAGGTTACAATATTTATCCTGAGACGCAAGTAGTACAAAATATTCACCTTTCAAAGTATTACCTTAGTGTTTCCCCAAAAGTCTTTGTATTCTTTCAGTAATTGTTGATTACGGAAAATATCTGAAGACAAACAATGGCAAATACATCATTTGACATGTACCACACATTCCGTGTAGTAAATACCAATGGCTGATTTAAAAAAAACGTACTTTCTTGGTACTCTCTCTCCACTTCTTTTCTCAATTTTCTTTCTCGTGCCAAAGCTTCAGGGCTTCCCCAGACATCTAGCGCTCTGACAGTCACAGAAAATATATATATATATTTTTTTAACAAGCTTTTACAAGAACAAATTTAACATGTCAACACTCACTTAGCCTCCACGTCAGACCGCAAAAAAACTGTGAATGCCTCTGTATCATCGTGAGGACTTCTCCGTCGGATCTTTCTTAGTTGTTCTAAGTCACTAAATATATAAATTTGCAGGAAGTGTTAATATACAGAATACAACCATGCAGCTGACAACTATGGTTAAAAGAGTAAAACATATTTACCTTGGTTTTAGACAGAATTCATTCATGGCCCTTACGGCTGTAATAAAATTGTTCTTAGTATATTTCGCCCCATAATCCCTCTTTTTTAAAACAGCCCGCACTATAAAAAAACAGCCAAAAAACAAAACAAACAGTTTTGTTTCTGTTAATCAATGATTTAGAAAATGTAGTGTAGTTGTCAAACAAATGGCAAAATGACAGCCAACCTTTCACTTGAAACGGCTTGATCTGCGTGATCCCCTGTGTAGTTGTGTCTAAGTAAAATGAAAGGGGGAAAAAAATCTATAACATTTAACATATCGATTGAACATGCAAAGACAACAATACCTGAAGAGGCAGTACTTTTTGCAGAATCTGACGAAATGTTTTCTGTTGTGTCTTTTGATGTGGAGTTGGGAGGGCCATCTTTACTGGCCCCAGAGGTAGAGTAGTACTGGATCTTATTCAGCCCAAGAGAAGCAACACGAAATTCTGGATGACAGAACCACCAGCTATGTATACCTCCACTTTGCCAACCTGTATTCAAGATGGTTAAGAATCCCTTTGTATTAACTGTTCACAACTTAAATACCATGTAAATACACATTGCATCCTCACCGTGGCTCGAGTGGTTGAACCTTGGTGTCCACTGTGACAGAGATACCCTGTGGTTCAAGGAGACCCTAAAGAACACATGCCATGGCCTGTGTGCCAAGCTCAGAAACATACTCACTGATGTAGCGCTCCTGCTTCCCTGAAAAATAACGCTAACAGGCAGAAATTTAATGTCAGGTAGCTAAGCACATTGAGTAGTACCTGAATGAATGTAACAGTAACACTGACCCTAACCGCAGATTTTCGTTTTCGTGTGAATCCTTACAAACATATTATCATAGCCATTATAAAATCGCTCAACCGTGGCCAATATGTTTCTATTTTTTAAACTCCTGCTGTCACAATTTGTGCCTGATAATCACTTGGCTGATACTTTGTGAGCTACTTGCCCTGAATGACAACAAGGTTTGTTAGTAGGCTAATCTCCACGGCAACAACTTGGTAGTTTACAGGCAGCTGAACGGCTAAAGTTAAGTGCCTGTCTAGCCACCGCCACAAAGCTGAACTTTTTTATCCCCCAACTACTGTCATCTTATTAATGCTAATACTGTAGCTAAAACCAATAGCTAACGCTAACAGTTAGCAGTGTGAACTTTTAGGTCCTTCATATCCGTTGACTTTCACTCAACAAACTAACGTCACCTCTTCAATGAGTTGCAATTCAGTAGGGGAGGTTAAGGAGGACCATACCTTTTTATGGCGAAATCTGTTCTGAATACTCCATGACAATTTCCCGAATCTATGAGCTAGCCGATAATAGCGGCATCAGCACTGTTGATAGTCTGTCTGTGCTACAAACAAGTGACGTTGTGGACATCTCGTGAGACCGTTGCATGACTCTAGTTTCCGTCTCGCGATACTAGAGAAGTCTTCTTCTTCTTCTTCTTCTCTAGGATTATTGGCGGACTGCAGGCCAGACAAAAGCGCATGCCACCACCTACTGTATTGCATTATGCTACGACATAGCTGTCCAACTGAACAGCATTTAAGGAGAATAAAAGCCCCTCGCTTAAAGCTTTGTGTATATCCTCTCCCGAGATGTCATTCACATCTAGAAATATTTTAGCCGCATCAAGCACCATCTCATTCTTTCGGACTTCTTTGTCACTTCAGTCGAACAATTAACTACCATGGCCATTAACGCCAGAAACAGCTTTTTATCTACAGTCAAAAAGTTCTTGGCTCTTACGTCACCCTCTTGGTTACTAGAGAAGTCAGAATATGTACTTCATTATGATTAGCAAATTGTGGGAGCGAGAAAATTCATAATAGTCAAGAGGAGCAAAAATGTACTACTGACAAAAAAATAATTCAGTTAAAACGTGAAAGGCATGTGACACAGATCTGTGGACAAGGTATATTTTATTATATTCTGCTAGTGACATAATCTTCCAAATCTTTTCACATTTTGTAAGAATCAAACAAATCACTTTAAAACATAAAAGCAAAAAGGGTATACCCTTGAGCAGGGGCGCAACTAACCACTTGGGGGTATGCAGACACAAATGTGCTGGTTTAAGATAATACGCAGGACATAACCAACTATGCACGTGCCACCGCACATCAGCTCGTAAACTTAAATGTATTTGTCAGACACATATCCACGCAGAGGAGGGGACAGCCACATGATCTTCTCCCCTCGCTGGCTCGCTCCTGGGATCAGAAAGAGAGGAAAACTCTCTGTTGAACTGTTGAAAATCGAAGTCACCTGATGGTGATGGTCTGACGGCACACAGGCTCCGCTGTCTTTAGGACAGATATTGCAGAAATTGCTACTCGAAAGGCGCTCTTAAAGGCGCTGCCGTTGTAGCGAGTGACGCAGTGTCAGCCGCGCTCCCAGCCTCCGCGGAGTTTTACGCGCTCGGGTCCAAAGCGGCTCTTGAGGTTCGGTTCTGGAGTGGACATGTTTAGGTCCAGAACAAGCTCATCCGCGTCTGAATTATAATACTCTTTCGCCTGTATAAGCGCGTGCGGTGGTTTTAACGGGTCAATATCGATCAGATTGTGATTTTTTTTCTCCAAAATTTCTTTGCGTACCCCCGGGGGAACGCGTACCAGTTAGGGAACCCCTGGCCTAGATGGTATGGGTCGCTGTCCCTTGCGCGCCGACTATATTAAAAACGTATTGGCGCCCCTATGCAAAGCATAATGCGTATGCCTTTTTTGCGCCACTGCCCTTGAGGACACACAATTAAACATTTACATTCTCCAAGTAATCTCTTTTATGAAAGCCCCTCTTTGGAAAGTATCTAGTACAAAAAGTACAGTACAATGTATGGGATTGCATTTAAATACATGAATTATAGAGACCAAAACAACTAACTTACAAACATAATAAGTTTTAGTATTATTCTACAACAATCAGTATATTTCCTGTAATTACAAAATGATAAGTGACAATTTTACAGTTTTGGAGGGTGGGGTCCATTATAGTAAACTTAAATATTGTGCCCAAAAAGATTATTTGAGTGAGAGTAGATTAATTACAAAAGCATGCCAACGTGCATTACAAGCTTTTGTAAAAGTAATTAAGTAGTGACCGTCTTGATTTGAATTTCTGTTGCAGCATTTTACAGAACCAAATGGTATCAATATTAACGCATTGTGACAAACTCTTCTGACGAGGTTGGGTGAATTGCAACCGTTCTATCAAAGTCAGATTTGGTTGCACCCATCTTGATCGCTACAGCAAAACCCTGTAGCATCTCATCGCAACCAAGACCTTGCATATGCAATCCAATCACCTGCAAAACCATACGTGTAATGTTATGGAGATGCATAACCTTGAATCTTTTGACAACAACAAAATACAATATGATTTTTATCAACTTGCTTACCTTTTCTTCTTTTCCCACACAGACCAATTTCATAATGCACTGGCTCTTCCTACTTGTGATTGCATGATACATTGGAGTGAAAGATGTTTTGTAGATTTTAACATTCTCTTTCCCTCTTGTTTGAATTGCTTCCTCTGAAATAAAACAAAAATTATTACAGTTTAAAAGGTCCTACATCATGTAAAATCGACTTTTTGGAGCTTTTAACCATGTTGTTGCTATTTCCTTATCAAAAACACCCCCAGAGTGGTTTTTGGCTTCATTCACGCAGTTCTAAGCAATCCTCCTGAATCCTGCTCTCTGAGCAGCTGCTCCGCCCTCTCCTGGAAAACGACTGAGTTGTGACACTCTGACGTATTTTACGTCATAGTGTCAAACAGGGAGGGCAATGCCTTACGGTCTTACTTTAATGTATAAAACAGCTTTTTTATTATTTCTGTTGTAAGAAAGAAAGAAAAAAAGAAAAAGAAAAAGGAAGTCTGTGCTGTCCCGGGAGAGCATCCGAACAGAAGTCATGTTTGTGAATAAGGAGCTCTTTCTAACACCACCTGTTCTTTTTTCTTACCCAACGATAATGTCACGGATGCGAGAGGAACAGGACTATTCAACCTTCCTAAAGAAGAGTGCCCTCGCCAGAAGTTGGAATTTCTTTCCGGGATTCAGCTACTATATCAACCAACCTGATGGATGCTTGGTGAACCTTGGCCAGAATCAAAGTGGATTAACTTTTATAACCAACGCGAGTGCCATAACGTAAACATCTGATGATGGGACGCCAGGCTGAGCGGTAAGTCAATCAAAACGCGTGTTAGTGTGTGTGTTAGCCATTTATGAAACTGTGTTGCACATGTCAACTCCTTATAACTGCATTATGTGAAGTAACTTCACATAATACACTGTTATGTGAAGAAATATAAATATCGCTTTTTGCAGCAATATTTATATTTCTAATATTGCATGACCGGAGAGAAGGGCGGAGTTAACTGAATCGAAGCGTCTTGTCTTCTGAGTTTGGAAAATACCCCCAGAAAATACTTATATTTCATAGTGGTAGAGGTACAATATATCATATAAATGCCTATAGTTTACTTTGGAATGGCTAAAATAGCATGATACAGATCCTTTAAATTTGCATTGCAATATATGCAATGCACCACCAAATAAGTAATTAGCAAGTAATAGGAATATTTTTGTTCATTTACCTTCTGTGAGGCCAACTGTTCCAATTGGTGGATGGCTAAAAACCACTGTAGGAATGCAAGAGTAATCCAACTTCGAGTCCTTTTTTCCTTCAAAAAGTCTGTGTGCCAGCTTTCTACCAGCTGCAATAGCAACTAAAAAAAAATAAAATAAAAATGTTTGAGCACAATGCAAAACACAACTTCACTAATCTTGTCTCAACTAATCAATTTGTGCTTAGAATAACCCACCAGGTGTTAAAAGTGCTTTCCCGCAAACATCTCCAACTGCATAGATCCCAGGTCGGCTAGTGTTCTGAAACTCATCCACCACAATGTGACCTCTTTCATCCGTTTCCAACCCCTGCAAAACAAGCATATAAACACATGTTTATTAGTATTAGAGTTGTGACCAACAATATATATGATGAAATATTATTCCATCCATGTATGAAATATTTTGAAGATGAGAAATGTACTTCTCTCAAATATGACTTTGTTTTTTAACGATCTGAGTGAACTCAGCATTGCTAACTTTATTTCTTTGAAATAAAGACTCTTTTCATGGTTGTTTCACAATTTCACAGATTATGGAGCCTTGTTGGTTATAGTTCATATACTATTTTATACTAATATTTGCTTCACAAAACATAACAAAAACAAAGCTTTTCTTACAATCCCTCCAATGTTTAGTCCAGATGTATTTGGTTGTCTGCCAATAGCCCAGAGGAGACAGTCCACTTGCCCAATAGTACTGATCTTCTCCTCATCATTTTTCTTCTCAAGATCTTTAGTGGCAATAGCCAACTCCAGGCCACTGTCTGTTTTCTTTACAGACTTCACTTCAGAATTTTTCCATAAATCTATCCCAGAATTCTGAAGTTCTTTAGTGCAGTTTGTGCTTATGTAGCTGTCGAAGTTTCTTAAAACCTGTATAGGGTATTACAAAACAATTATTATATGACTAAATTCCTCCATTATAATAATAATAATAATAATAATAATAATAATAACAACACTAATAACCTTAGATTAAATATACTAATAATAATCTTACTCCTGACTGACGAATCAGAAGCGATGTTTTGGATCCAAGTGTGGAGAGAATACCTGCCATCTCCACTGCAATGTATCCAGCGCCAACAACTACGCTGCGTCTGATGGGAAACAAAATATTTACAGTCAAAAACAATGAATATGGAAACCAATTGTATACAGATTGCTATTGCATATAGAGAAAGAGAAGGAACAAAGAAAGAAGAAAAGAAAGAGAAAAACCTGTAGTAATGATCAAGATATGATTTTTTCTAAAAGACTTACTTTGGCAGACTTTCAAGTTCAAAAAAGCCATCACTTGTGATACCCAGACTTGCTCCTGAAGATTATTACATAATCACAAACTGTGCTTAAAGCTATAAATGTTTTTAACCAACAAAAAACCTCAAACCTGGAACTTCCTCCTCACTTAACGCTGAAGGACGCCCTCCAGTGGCAATGAGGATATGAGGCGCAGTGTACTTTTTTCCATTGACCTCCACAGTAGGCTCAGGATTGTTTGTAAACTTGGCATCACCTTGAATTGTTTGTATTTTACTCTAAAAAAAATAACAGACAATAGAGCACATACTAGGTTAAAAATTATATAGAACAAAATATGAACATATGAAGATGAAAACACAGATATTCTTACCTTGTCAAGATTGTTGCGATAAATTCGATTCAGATTACTCACATATGCATCCCTTTTAGCCTTCAGTGTTCTGTGGGGACAAAAATTATGCATTTTTTAAATCTTAAAATACTATCAAGGCGTAATAAACTGTGACAATTAAGATTAATTTTAGTGCAAAAAAAGGAGAACTGTGTGAATCTCAGTTGCAGGTAGCCACTCCTTTTAAGCCTCGTCTTTCACAATAACGCACTCCTTTTCAAAGTCAAAAGAAAGGAGGAAGTGTGCTCAAATGGAGACACAGTAAATAGAAATTCTCCAAACAAGAGTTTTGTTTTATTTATGCAAGATTTAAAAGATTTAAAAGGGACTCCCATGATTGTACTGATTTTAACACTTTTTAACGCCAGGCTAAAAAAATGGCTTATTTTAAAACAAACCTGCTCGCACTATGTAGTGTACTGTGATTGGTGTGTATGTGTTGAGTGTGGTTTGCTAATGAATGCAACGAATGTCTGACCGTGAGGTAAAGAAAAAGAAGCCACTGCCACTTACTCCCAACTAAAATGAACTTGTCCAACTTCAAAGCCATAGTCGTTGTGATCATGCAGATATTCGGCGTGAACTGCAGCATTCCACATAACCTGACAACAATTTGGGTCAGCTTTTCTGTTTATAAAATGTTTTATAATTAGTAAATAAAATAAAATATTACCTTTTTGGGAACACAGCCGACATTAACCTAAAAAGTGAGATAAGATAAGATAAGATAGCCTTTTTTGATCTCACAGTGGAGAAATTTACTTGTTAGAGATCAAAAGTATTATGTGATGATCATGGGGGAAAAAAATCCTTGATTCATCAAAGACACGCAACAAACTTGACAAAGTATTTCTAAAAACATACAAGTGAATGAAAACTATTCTGTTTTGATTAACACATGTATTTTATTTTATTCGACATTTAATACAGGTTTGTCCATTAACACAAACCTGTCATCATTTGCAAAATTGATCTTGCTATTTCTTTGCATTATTTGACCTAACTGGGTCAAATAAGGCCTTCTGAAGTTACTCTGTAGTCGGCATAGCAACCTGTCCACTGGGGGCGCGTTAATAAAACACAGGGAAACTATAAAGTGGCCGGGAGGAGCTGTAGGACAATGTACAAAATAACTGCCTAAATTAATATGGGGAAGGGGTTTACTCACGCAGGTACCTCCAAGTTTGTGGCACTCGACCACGGCGGTGACAGCTCCAAGCTCCGCCGCGCGCCGTGCCCCAGCTAGACCGCCGGAACCGCCGCCTATCACCAAGAAGTCCAACCGAGTTATGTCCTCTGCCATGCTGCGGCGGCGAATAAGAGTCCTGCGAATATGTGGGAATAGTTTTAGACGTAAACCACAACGAGAAGCGTGCGTGTGGGTTAACTGCATTAATAATGCCATAACCAGGAAACTCTCCGCTCAGCCATCTGTGAGTGGGCCATGGGGAATGGGAGGGTCAAGTGAAAGCCACTGCTGTGTCATTATGAATTGCAACAATAGTCTGTACATCCCAGAAACCGTTTTCACAATGGTCCTCACACGAGCAACAGTAGGGGGTGACAATAACAATAACTGATGATTTCCACTCATATCAAGGATACAAGTTGCAAAAGTGAAGAAAAATATAAACAACACACACAACAAGCTGTTAAACGCTCACCATGGCAATGTCTGTGGTACTGCCACAGAAGGCAGATGTCTGCAGGATCTTGCGAAAAACATGTTTGTGCACGTTTTTTATTTGTTTTAACGGGCTCAATTTCGTTGCAATGCCAGTACCTGTTGATTGTATTATTTAGGGGAGAGCATGGCGTTTTCACATGTGGCTGCTTACTGCTGTCAGACAGACGGACAGATGGAGGCAGGTCTACACGAAGCTAGTTTGTTAACAAGTTGCTCAAATAATCAATGCGCCTGTAGTATATAAGAACGAAGAATTAATATTTGGAAGTGAGTTTAGCGTAATAAATCGATCCGTTGCGAAAGATCCCCACTTGCTGCGACTTCTCCGCAACTGGTCAAAACTTGCTTAGTTTGATAACATCCGGGAACACTGTAAAAATAAGTTACAGCAACATCGTATTTGATTTAGTTTTAGTTTTTACGGGCCACAGCTTAACATCAATCACTAACAAAATTGCAGTGCTTATAATTGTATTGCAAATGCTGTTTTGTGTGTAGGATGAACCTAATGTTTCGGGTTTTACGTCAAAAATAAAACGCTTTTACTTTGAAGATCAATCATTTACCGGATGAGCAAGCTAACTGCTAACCGTCTCCAAGCTAATCAAAACGCATCGGCTCTTTTCTCAAGGGAAGCTTCTGCACTCATCTTAGTGGCGGCTTTATATTATTTCGTTTCCTTGTCATTGTAACGAAATTGCTGTTGCACACAAGCCTCGAATTAAGGTACGTGCGCTGACTGGTATTAAAAGAAACGATGTGAATCGAGTCGTTGTCTGCTCGACCCTTCTGTTGTGGTCCTTGATGAGGCCTTTCCCTGATTCTTGAGAAGCACTCTCCGAAACCCCTGTCTAATATTAACGCCGCGCCTAATTGAAATCCTAATTGACATTTTAAGTTTGTATTGTGCCGTCGAAAAGCCACCGTGCAGATGCAATACTTGACAGATAAAGATGTCCATAGCTAACGTTTGTTCGTTCAAGGGGAGGGGCTACGTTATGTTTCTATTATATTTTTTGCGATGCAGCCGAAGATGCACAATTTTTATGTGTGTGTGTGTATTTTCAGATTCGTAAAATGACAGAATGGTCCATCCACATGGCTCTGTTTGATTTGACATCGAGGGACTAGCCACGGTGGATGTCCTGTGGGTTTACCAGTTCGTGATGAAGCCCGCCAGCTATCAAAGCGTGGCGTCTTCTGTGATGAGTCCAAATATGACCCTGGGTCATTTACTGACCACTCCTAACGTGATGCGATGTGAGAAATGCAGATTTGCTACTACAGATATTGCAGATTTCAAGCAGCACATGGCACGTGAGCATATTGAGTATTATTGCTTTTACTGCAACAGTGTCTCCTTAAGTGAAGCTGAACTTCAAGCTCATTTGAAAATTCACACAGCGACAAGTCCATTTAAATGTCCCCATTGTGGACAAGTGTATATGCGGAGGATGTGCCTTATAAAGCACATTGACCGCTTTCATAGTAAACTTATACCTCAAGGAACACCGAAGATTGCTTCAACAAAAACCCCACACGTTTCTGTCTCATGTGCCTCTCAGAGTGTATCCAGCGCTGCAGATTCATCGACTCATCGACCTGCTGTTCGGGTGACTGTTCCAACTCCTAATGCTACTGGATTTAGGCTGGATTCAAATTTTCAAAGACTAAAATCGCTGAACTCTTACCTGTCAAATGTCAGCCATGGGGATGCCGTACCTTTAAACGGACATGTTCAGCGAAACCGAGCACTTACTGTTGCGCTCCCCGAGGAAGTTTCCATCCCTGCTGGTTGCATGGTTCAGGTAGCTGAGGTAATGACTGCAGATGGAACCAAGGAGCTCAGACTAAGATTTGTTGCACATCAAGAACAGGAGTCTGTAATAAAAAATGGAAAGACTACAGTCCCTGAAACCTCGAAAGTTCTTTCTTCTCCAATGAATTATCAAAACACAGCATCTGAGTTTGAGCTGCGCACTGAAAATAATAAAAATCACGATCCAAAGCTGGTCAACAAAGAACATCCTACTCGTGTCCCAATTAACGTTTCCAAATCCCTTCCGAATCCATCAGTGAAGGAGCAATGTCGAAGTAGTAAAAGGCCATCACCAGAAGTCATCAACGTTGATGCAGATGTTCCAAGTAAAATTTCGAGAAACTTTATAACGGTTGGTGACCCTAAGGTAGCAACAAATATTGATCCAATTAACCACAATGTCACACCCACTGTTATATCCTCAATATCCTTCGGCAGTAGGATTATATCGAGTGGTGTGCAACCAGAAAACCTGTTCACTCGACTTGGTCCAAGAGGAGTTGAGGAGAGACGGGGTATTCAAGAGCGTCCATCTGTTTCAGCATCCATAATGACCAACAATGTGCAAAGTACGCCCCGTATAATGCCTACAAATCGGGGGCCTGTTACTATGAAAACTCATGATGGAATTTTATTGCAAAAAAGCAAACAAGAGTCAACCAAACCTCAGCAGCAAAGCTCAAAAACACAATTTCTTCCATTGATACCTTCTGTGGTTGCAACCCCCAAATACGAATTTCAAACGAATGTAACTTGAATAACTTGGCTCCAAAGACATTTTTCCCTCAAGATTTTTCTCAGAAAACCTCTGCTGAACCTCTGCTCGCCAAAAAACCTGCAAAGACCTCAAACACACCTGTGAAACTGTCTGCTCTACCCCAAGAAGTTAAAGTTGAAAATACAGCAACAGTTCAAGTTGAACGTGAGGGATTTCCTGTTATATCATCTGTGTACTCATTGAGTCGGCAGCCAGATGATCCGCGAGAGTCCTCTCAGCCAATTGTGATGGCTGAATGGACCAACAGTGCAGGGCGTGACGGCCTTAACATCAAAAGCGTTCGTTCAGAGCAGTCAAAAATAACATCTGGACATCAAGCTCAAACAGATACAAAAGATGGCAATCTCACTCAAAATCTATTGCCTAAAAAGATCACCTGCGAGTCGGTGAAGGTTGAACAAGATCAATGTATTCAACTCGACGCCCCTGAGGCCCCAAACAGTGTTCAGGTCAAAAGTGAGAAAAGCACTCCAGCAAAAGTGGGGAAAAAGTGCAAAAACATTAACAAAACATGCACACCACTCAAAAAAACTATTCATACAACTCCATTAATTTCAGAGCCATCATTGGTGTCTGAAAACTTCTCAATTCAAAAAACTGAAATGGAAAGCCCTTCAAAATTTCTCACTGTGTCTATAAAAAGGGTTCAAGTTGGGAAAAGCAAGAAAAATTGGAAAGCTGTTGTCTCCAAATCAAGGTCACCAGTCCTCCTGGGTGGCCTAAAGAATTGTACTGTCCTGCAGCTCATGCCACTGAGACAGGACCAAGCAGTGAAACGCCCGAGCCCAAACCAGCCTGTAGTGGTGCTCAATCACCCGAAGCCTATTGTTCACGTAAAACGAAAAAACACAGACATTCGCACAAATAAAGGTGCAACTGTTGCTCCAAAGTGCCAAATACTGAAAATGAAACTCAGCAAAGTGACCGGGCAATCATATAAGGTAATAGGATGTACTGTACAGAACTTAGCTTGAGACTGTTAAAGGATTGTGCAGCATTGGTTATTTACCACTTTCAACAAACAGTATCCTGACTTGGACTTCACACAAGCCAAGATGTTGCTATTTTTTACAAAGTATAACATGACCATATTAGTATTGCTGTAGATATAATGGCATGTGATGTTGAATCGAATTGCAATGTTTTTCAGAGCCGTCACTGTCCACTCACACTGTACCGCTGAAGAATGAATTTGTGACATACATTTAAGTACGCTTGGGCTCTTAAATTTGCTACTACAGTATTTCACTGTCAACCCCTCAACAACTTTCCAGTCAATTTAAATAATCTATTTAACGCAGAGTTTAGAAAGCATCATAACGTTTTCATGTTTTGTATTTAGATCCAAGGTGTGTAGACTGAACATATGCTTGAAGTTTTGAATCACAGGTTGTGTTTTTGTTATTCGTCTTTAGTGTTTTTGTGAGTGGGTTTAACAGCTATCTAGGGTGTGTGGTGTCACTTCTCTGGCTATTAATTTTGCATACAGTAAATTGTCCAAATTTAGTGATATTCAAGCTAAAAAGCATCTAACAACTACTTAAAAAAAAAAAACTTTTTTCAGAAGGACATTATTTCATTTGTCTGGTTCTGAATGGCTATTATTTAGTCATTATATTTAGTTATTTTAAATTGTATATTTTGGTTACTGATCACAAATTCTTTTTAAAGCCTTTGAAGCCACCCTGGCTAAAGCGGTGTGTTAAGTATCTTTGGTGTCGTTTTTGCCAAAATGAAAGCAAAATATTTGTTGTTGTTTTGTATATATTTGTTCCCATTATACCCCAAGTATGTCTTTTATTTATATGTAAATATTGAAAAACTGTAGTGGCCATGATATTAGATTTTTTTTCTTTTTCTTACTGTAAAGTATGTAACAGCATTAAGTCACATGCATTTTATATAAACGGAATAGAACTGTATTATGTGTATAGCCCCGTGTAAAAATTGAAAAAAAAAAATGCGTAGTATAAGGTAGGCCTCCTCCCCATTAAAATTATACATATTTTCCTTTTGACCTTGTTCATATTGCTAACTTTTTCTTTATTTTGCTTCTGCTAAACATATGGTTCATACATTCTAAGTATTACAGATATAAATCCTGTATTTAACATTCGCCACAAAATGACATACCTTTTCAACAGTGGTCCATCAATATGACAGAGAACTACGGGCACTTACCGTTGGTCCTATTTCCCTTTTGTTTTTTATGTGGAGCAGCATTTATAAATCTGATTTTATAAATGTTCACCTTTTGATTTATATACCCATTGTGTGGTTGTTCAACAAACTTTATTTTTCTACATCAGTCTACATTGCTATATTGCTTTTGTATCAGCACGGTGTTAATACCTTTTTTTATTATTATTAAAAAAATAATCTGAATGCATTCTGATGTGCTTTTTCTTCTCCAAATCTTAACCTGCCTATAGTACCCATATGAAAAGAAAAACGCGTTGTTTCTTACCCTGTAAATTGTAAATTGACACAATTGAATAACTAGTCAAATTAGTTATTTTTATATATATTTTAATCTTTTTAACTATGCAGTTGAAAATGCTTTTATTCCATACACAAATCTATTTAAATATTCCCCTTTACATGCACCTAGCTTGATTTCATAGAGAATTTTGAATAGGGATGTGTGTGTGAGAAATATTTAAGGTAAACATTGAATGGAAACCTTTTCGACTGAAAAAGGTAAAGCCAATGTACTTTGTCTGAAAAGGAAGAACCAATAAATAAAAAAACATCACATTAACTTAATTTAAATGTGAAAACTCAACCTCCAAACTTTAGTAATAAGGCTTAAAAAAAGGGATCAGTGATGCTCTCAAACATGTTTGGAGATGCATGGCTAGGCTAGGTACAGAAAGGACATGCCACACATGGTCAATATTATAAATAACAAGATGCCCTGTTGGGGATTAACCAAAATTAGGTCAACTTTATATATATATATATATATATATATATATATATATATATATGGGTCAATGACGTATAAGGGGTCTAAAAACATATTTTCAAAAAGTTTTTTCAAAACTGATGGCATGCATATTTTTGAGTCAATAATTTTGTGTTTAAACAAGTTGTGTTTGTTAAATATCATTTAAAAGTATTTAAATGTATTTTTCGGTGTATTTGTAGTTTCTCTGTATAAAAACGTGTCAGGTGGCGCAACCAAATTTTTTCTAAAATTTAAATAGTTCCAAAAATGTGAACAAAGTCAAATCTTTGCCAAGTATATCTTAGACAGTCTTTCTCCTCTGAACATTTCATCTGTAATCTGTAACTGACTGATGCTGTAATCAGCAATAAAACAGGAGGACAATGGACTGAGTGCTCGGTGTCAGCCCAAAACAGTTTTCGGTTCAGTATCAGATATTTGAAACCAATAACAGATGTTTTTTTTCTAGTAATGACTGATAACTTATACCAGTATTGGATCAGTGCATCCCTATCATTTGTAGATGGTAATTTGATATTTTTTGCAGTTGCACCACTTGACTGTCTGGTTGCACCACCTGACATTAGCAACTAATTTCAAATTAAATTGGCTTTTATGGGGACTCTTACATTAGCTTTAGCATTTGTAAGCATGGGTAAACATTTACTTTTAAAACAAATTAAGACTTTTATTATATAATAATATTTTCCAATATTTACATTGGTTGTACCACCTGACACCAAAAGTGTGACAGTTTATCTATGAGTCGGAAAAAAGCAATTTTTTCTGAATTCTTGAAAGAGATTTTCAAACCCTTTTCACTCAGCCATAAAGACGACTTGTTCTTCTTGCTGATGTCATATCCTGTTTGCTGATACTATTCTTTATTTCAAAATAACAAGCCTGTTTTTACGGTTGTGCCACCCTGATATTTTAAGATTACAAATTGTCGGACAAACGTTTTTTAGTGATCTCAAAAGTTTTAAAACTATTAATGTTCACAAATGATGGCTTATTTGAAAGATATTTAACATACAATTATGCCATGATGTTTTATTTTTAATTGTTACCCTGAAAATACAATTTTCAGAAGCTTTATTAGTCTAATCATTTGCTCGGACGGTTGCACCACCTGACATTTTTGGGGTTTGAGGTGTGAAAACATAAAAAAATATTTATTATTGAAATGTGATGAAAATGTGTTTAAACTAAATAGGTTTTGTAGAATAAAGTGATACATGTAATGAAAAGGTCAAATTATTTTTTTAAAGAAATATAACACTCGGACACAAAAATACGCACGTCATGTCAATCACCCATATATATATATATATATATATATATATATATATATATATATATATACACACACACACACACACAGTGTGTGACGAACTCCACGTCAAATATATAAAATAACACGCTTGGTTGGAGCGGCCAATATGGACAGTTGATTCTGGTTAGGGAATCAGGACACTGGATTGTAGCTTCAATGAACATTTACTTCAGAATGGCAGATGATTGGTACAGCAACATTGATTGATGATTGGTAGATAGATTGGATACAGGTTTGTAAGTGTATGTGTGTGTGTGTGTGAAAGGAAACAGAGAAAAGGGAAGGAAAATTAGTAACAGTTGAAGGCTAACTGAAATCCCCGCTAAGTGGAGATAGGTATTAACTGATTACACATATTTAACAGCTATAAATTGGGATAATCATCACATAAAACTTATTCTATCTAATTTGGAAACTAACAGAAAAAGAAGTTAACAACAAATACTCACTTTATAAAAGATAATGCACACCAGGGAAAGGAGGAAGATTCAGCAGTAAGATGCAGCAGTGAAGTGGTTGCTATGTGGAGTGAGTGATGGTTGCTAGGTGATGGTAAACAAAGTGTAACTGTAAACAATGATAAACAAGTCTTTCTGACACAGTGCCTCTCAAAATAATAGACCTTAAACCTTTGCATATTTTGTTTACAACCATAAACAAAGATTTATTTTGAATTTTTTACTGAAAGTTCACACACAAGTAACAGACAACTGTGAAGTGAAAGCAAAATGATACATGATTCTGTTATTTTTCAAAAAAATAGAAACCCCCTTTTGCTGCAATAACAGCAGCAAGTCTTTTGGGGTATGACTCTACAGGATTTGCACATCTAGAGACTGACATTTTAGCCCATTCCTCTTTACAAAACAACTGAAGCTCTGTCAAATTAGAAGGAGAGCGTTTGTGAACAGCAGTTTTCAGGTCTTTCTACAGATTTTCAATAGGATTTAGGTCAGGACTTTGACTGGGCCATTGTAACACATTAATATGTTTGTTTTTAAACCATTCCATTGTAGATTTAGCTTTGTGTTTAGGGTCATTGTCCTGCTGGAAGGTGAATCTCCGCCCCAGCCTCAATTCTCTTGCTTACTCCAGCAGGTTTTCCTCCAAAATGTCCCTGTATTTGGCTCCATCCACCTTCCCAACTATTCTTACAATCTTCCCAGTCCCCACTGAGGAAAAGCAGCCCCATATCATGATGCTCCCCCCACCATATTTGACACTGGGGTTGGTGCACTCAGGACGATGAGCAGTGTTAGGTTTGTGCCATACATAACGTTTTGCATTTGGGTCAAAAATTGAAATTTTTGTCTCATCTGACCAAAGCACCTTCTTCCACATGGTAGCTGTGTCCTCCATATGACTTCTAGCAAACTTCAAACAGGATTTCTTATGGCCTCCTTTCAATAATGGCTTTCTTCTTGCCACTCGTCCATGAAGGCCAGATTTGTGTAGAGTACGACTTATAGTTGTCCCATGTACAGATTCCCCCAGCTCAGCGGCAGTACGTCGCAGCTCCTCCAGAGTTATCTTGGGGCACTTAGTTGCATTTCTTACCAGTGCTCTCCTTGTTCGGTCTGTTAGTTTAGGTGGACGGCCGTGTCGTGGTAAGTTCGCAATGGTGCCATACTCTTTCCATTTCCGAATAATGGATTGAACAGTGCTCCATGAGATGTTAAAATCTTGGGAAATCTTTGTATAACTTAACGCTGCTTTAAACTTCTCCACAACTTTATCCCTGACCTCTCTGGTGAGCTCCTTGGCCTTCATGATGTTGTTTAGTGACCAATACACTCTGACCATAGCTCTGAGGCCCTCACAGAACAGCTGGAATTATACTGAGAGTAGACAAGATGGCCTCTATTTAATGGTTAGGGCAAGGTGTGAACATTCTGCAGTCATTAGGAATGTTATAAAGGCAATTTAATGCACTCAGAAAAATCCTGTATGAATACTTATGCACGCCCCACTTTTCACTTTTCTATTTTTTGAAAAATAACAGAATCATGTATCATTTTGCTTTCACTTTACAGTTGTCTGTTACTTGTGTGTGAACTTTCAGTAAAACATTCAAAATAAAATCTTTATGGTTGTAAACATGACAAAATGTGCACTGTATATATATATATATATATATATATATATATATATATATATATACGTACGCACACGCACACACACACACAACAATCAAGCCCAAAAACATGTTGTTCATGGGGCGACAGTAGCTCAGATGTAGCAGGCCATCCAAATAAAGTTGGTGGTTCTCACCTTCCGCAGGTGCACACTGATATGTTTTTTGGGCAAGACACTTCACCCACCTTTCCTCCAATATCATTGCCCCCACCCCCACCTGTCCATGGGTCGCACTCTAGTAATAAAAACCCATGGACATGTGCCATGATTAAAAGTGGCATAGCAAGAGGAGTTGTCATAATCATATGGCTGACTAGTAGGGAATGCTGCATTTCACTGTAATAGTTTTTCAACATCTCCCTTTGACAGTGGACACATGAGCACACAGTTCTCTGGACACTTGCTCCTGGGGAGATTTTTCCACTGATGAGGACGATTGGAAAGATGGAATGAAACTTGATGATATCTGTTACAGAGTCAAACATCTGCAGAGTAGCAAACAGCAGTAAATCAATATAACAGGCCTAGTGCTTTCAACCACCTTCATTATGTGCACCTACTTCATTTGACCGTTGCCCTGTTCCTAAGGCATACTTTCCGCAGTCTTCAATGAAACGGATTTTCACGTTGTACACTATCTTCTCATGATAAACAGACAAGACTAGTGGTTCGCTGTTGCTGTTGAGGGAGCAGTCTCGAACCAAAAATGCCCCATCCTAAAATGAAACGGGGAAAGGAGTTTTTTTTTTTAAGGGAAACAGTTATATAGACTCCTATCATTTGTGTTACCTTGTTGGCCAGATGCAGGGCATGCTCTGCATCTGTTCTGCTGCATGGCCCAATGTACCAGTCATCTCCCCAGTAAGTCTGCCATATTTAGACACAGAGCCTCACATGGGTAATAATCAATAGGCTATGTTAAACCAGATATGGCATAATATTTGGTACCTGTTGTTTTTCCATGGGAACAAAGTCATGTTGGTCAAACTCAACTTTAGTCTGAGGCCATTCGTGTTGAAAATGTTGAAAATTCACAATGTCTTCTTTTTCTTTAGAGGTATAAACCCATCAGCCAAAGTTAAATTCACGTTGAAATAAATAAATAAAAATGGTGGGAATAGCATCGGTCTCTTACCAAGATCTCCATTTGACCACCTGTGCAGCAAGATCAGTGGTTACAAAGATAAAGGGTAAATGCATTTTGGGATAAAATAAATAAATAAATAAATAAATGAAAATAGCTGACCTTTCAGCAATGTGTTGAGCTTCCAAGTCAACAGAGTATCTTGTGCAGTCAGCATGGGAACCTGTAGCTTTTTTTTTGTACAGTTAATGACATGTTCTACAGATAATGCTTTAAAGCTGGGTTTGTTGACTTTTTGTTTTTGCAGAGTAAATTTATTTATTTATGCCATCACAGAGTGTGTTGTAAACACAGCAAAAAAAATTGACCTTGTTGTTTTGTCTTCACCCACATTTTTATTGAGCAATGGATAATAAAAGTAAAATCTAAAGAAGTGCAATTTATTTTGGGGGTTCACTCCTGCTTCACTTTGCCAACACTGAAAACTGTACACACTGTACACACAATTCGGGTGTCCAGGAGGGATTGTGAGAGCTACACAGTTAGAAATAAAGTGTCAAAACTGTACCTTTAAGGGTCCAACGGCTCGCCACTGGGGTGGTACCCTCAAGGGTACACCCATTGTACCTCTTGAAGTGGAAAACCTAGAGGCCCCTGATCAGGGGCCGTTTTGGTCTCTATTGGTCCCAATAGGGACTTTGGTCCCTATTGAGCTTTGGTCCCAGGCTCTGAGACTAAAAAATAAAACCCAGGGCGTTTTATTATTTTAGTCTTAGAGCCTGGATCTTGGTGTTTGGACATTTGAGCCCAACCCACTCTTAGTCTCTGGCTGTTTCCCAAAGCCTGGGTACCTCGCCTTGCCTTGGTCTGAAATGGGCGTGGTCAGGCGGCCACATCATCACTCACCGCCCAAGTGCTGTTCCAATGTTCAAGTCGTCCAAAGGCATGTGTCCTCCCTTTGCTTAGCATGTGGCTAATATACCAAGGATACATCAGTGAAGCCTTTGCTGCCTTGCTCCAGCCAAAATCACCCATAATGCACCATGGCTCTTACGGAAAAAAAAAGGTGGTGCTGGCTTATGTGACTTGTTAAAGCACTTAAATTCCACTTTTAAGAAAAAAAATACAAGCTTTGACTTGTTTATTGGCTCTGCAGCCAGTGTAAATTTTAATTTAGCAAAAGTTTTTGTCAAGTAGCCTCATGAATTTAAGTTTTTTGTCTTTTTTAAGTAAATAATGAAAAAACTGAATCAATAATTTGTTTTGTTAACTTGACATTTATATTATTTGATTCAAACATTCAGGCAAATGTCACGGCTTCATAGAGCAACAATGAACCAGATGTGTTTGTTGGGCATTGAATTGAATTGACATAAGGCACTTTAAAATCTAAAATTTTTATTTTAGTTCTTTCGAGTTTTATTTTATATTTTCAACTTGGTTTTGTCATCTTTTACTACTTTTAATTACTTCTGCTGGATGTAACAATACAAGATTGAAATTCAAGTATTCCTCAGTAATAGATGTGAAAAACATTCATTTATGTGATTAAAATGTCAGTTAATTATTAATTACTCTCATACAAAAACAAACCCTTGTCATTTGTATCTGCTGTAGAGTCATGTTTGTCCCAGTTCCTCTGAGCCATGGTGCAGCAGGACTGATGTGGACAGATGTTATAGAAGAAGCTCATGAGGTTCATTTCTTCAACACAGTTAGTATAGTAACTATTTTCTCCAATGCAAGTAGATCTACCACAGTCCTGTCCACATCTGTCATGGTCCACCATGACTCAGAGGAACTGGGACACACATGACTCTACATCAGATAATATTGATATTTTTTTCAACATTTTATAAGCATCAGTAGTGATAAAAAAAAAAAACGAAAAAAACTAATTAGAATTCTCATTCCATTTTTAATTTATTTACTACATACTTTAGTTTCAGAATTTTCCTCTTACAGTAGAAGTCTGAAGTTTGGTCTAAAGCAGAAGCTCCATGACTTCCTTCTTTACCTGTCACTCTGAGATTAAAGAGAAATGAGGCCTCAGCCTTTTTACTGGAAACAAAGAGCTGTCACTCATGGTGTCTGACCTAAAGTCAATTCACATTGAGAAGGTTGCACAAGGGAGCCACTTTGTGCGTCCAACTGCCGAGACCAAAACTGCCCCTGATCAGGGGCCTCTAGGTTATCTACTTCAAAGGGTACAGTGGGTGTACCCTTGAGAGTACCACCCCAGTGATGAGCCGTTGGACCCTTAAAGGTACAGTTTTGACACTCTATTTCCAACAGTGTAGAAATGAGTATGGGCCACAACTAAACATTTCACATTTTGAACAGGGAAAAAAATCAGGTACCCCAGCTTTAATTGCTTAAAACCTTTTAAAAATAGAACCATACCTTCGGAGTGTAAATTAAACTCTGATTCCTGGAAAAGAGGAGGAAGTAGGATAAAAGCAAAACTATTTACTATTCGAAAAAGAATGAAACGTGTCTGAAAACTTACATTTTTAGCCAGTCTTTGCCCCCTGAAAAAGAAATAAGGATATATGTTTGGCGGCAATGCACGTCAAAGTGTGAAAACAAAATATAATTTACTACTCAGAACCAGCAGATGGAGTCAGTGCTCCATGTACCCGTTTAACTAAGAAGAATCAGGTATACAGTTGGCCTATGTGGGATAGCTACTACTCCGGCATTTTAAAAATCTAGTTCAATAATATGGATTTATGTAGTTTACTATGCTATTTGATCCCATTCACAAATATGCCGTCTCCAATTAAGAATTATATATATTTTGGGACCCCTGGAGTGTCCCGACCCCCACTTTGGGAATCACTGCGTTGGACAAACTCACTGTCTCCTGCCGTTTTCTTGCAGAGTCATTCCATTGAGCTGCTGCACTAACTCCAAGGGGAACTGCGGTGACGGGGGACATCTGGAGGAACGCATAATCCAGTTAAAAGTTCAGACAAACTTCCCTAAATCCCATTAAGATGAGGTGATGTCACTAATAGCAGAGTAATTACCTCCACGATGGCTATGATAAGAGAAGACAGGAAAATGATCAGCACAGCTTCATAAATACTGAACAAGCATGGTTGAATAGAACATGATGTGTGGTTTACCGGGCCGGTGCAATGCTGCAGTGGCTGTTGTTGGTCAGCTGTAAAGTGGGACAGCTGGTTACCACTGTGGCACATAGATTCAACTGTTTTATTCATAATTACCACTTTGGATTTTCCTTCTTCTCGGCTTCATATCTCTGTTGATTGCAGGAGCTAGACATAACCAGAGGTGGGATGAGTAGCCAAAACAATCACTTAAGTAAGAGTAACATCTCTTACTGTAACAATAATTTCACTCTCGTAGAAGTAAAAAGTAGTGACCCAAATAATGTCTAAAAGAACTCTTCGAGGACACAAAACATAAAATAATGTGACAATCCCATGAATTCCAAAGAAAATGCAGTAAAATGATAAGAAATCATTCTGAAGGATAAAGTACATAACACATAGACTACATCTATTTCATATCACTGCTTTTGCCACTGGAAGATTTACTCACAGTGGAATAAGTAACTTTGTTTTTACTCAAGTAAAATGACAGATACTTCATGAGAATATTACTCAAGCAGGAGTAAAAGGAACCATACTCTGAGTAGTCCCATAAGTTACTAAATTAAGGAAATTATACCTGCTTCTGGACACAACACAATAAAAAGTGTGACATATCAGCTTCGATCTAAAAATCCATATCTTAATCCATATTGTTTCTTGAAGAGTGTAATGAAAATAAACACATAAATAAGAAAGATGATGATTGTGATGACGAACAGCAATAGCCTAAAGTGTGGTCTCTAAGATAGATTCAATAACAGATTAACGACACATTATTAAACACGAAATGGAAGCAAAGGCCTTGATGCATGTTGTTGAGGTTTCTGTTTGTTTACCTGGCTTTGTCGTTGCTCTTCTGGGTGGGTAAGTTGGGTGGATGCCCGCATTGCCCTGTTGGATGAAATAGAACAGTTTTGCATTTGCACCACCAGAGTTGTTTACATTCCTCCAACAAAGTGCCAGTGGTGCTTACAGTAGCCGGGCCAGATGAGAGGCTCTGAGAAGATGAAGACCTCGGGAGATCCCTGTCTTAGGTGGAAAAGCAAAGAGACAGTCCAACTGGCAATTGTATTACTGTGTGTCTCAGGTGCTTGTAAACGTAGATCGATATCAAAATGTCTTTCTTTTTCTACCAACACGACAAAATTAGGATCTTTATGTGTACATACATAAATAACACATTTAGAATTTATCAAACCAAGTCATCTGTAATCACTTCTAATTTCCTGTATCTTCCCTGCAGCATCACACTGATTACAGGGGAACAGCTCTCCAAATGTGCCACTTTGAGAACACATGCAACCCAGTAAACAGAAAGGAAACAAGAGAACGTGCACACCTCCTTCAGCTTGTGGATAACTGTAATCTCCTACTGTATAACTCAGTCCAACAGATGGCCCCGGAGACTCACTGAGGGAGCGCGCTCACTCAGCACGATCTCCATATAAAGCTGCAAACTGCTACTTTGTGCACTTCATTCTCTTCACCTTAATTATGCGCACTGGTGAAGAAAATGAATAGCCTCATTGTGTCAGGTAAAACCCAAACACTTTTGATATGGAAGTTGCTGGAGTACAGTAAACCAATAGAGATTTTAAAATACTGTATTATCTACTGGAGTTAGCTTTCTTTTATTTTAGTCATGATTTGATACTTTTCTAGATCACATATTTTATGAAGTGGTATAAATGCTGCTACCAATAAATGTCGTAGATTTTGATGAACGATCCCACAAATGTGTTGTTAAAATCTCATGTAGTTTATATTTGACTTACATCAAAAGAGAAAATCCATCAGCGCTGTTTGTCTTTACTCTTTGGTAGTTATTGGCCCTAAGGCCCAGAGGTATTTATGACCAATAAACAATTCATTACCAAATGACCTTACTGTAGAGTGATACGGTGTGTTCAGTTGTCTTAAAGGAAACTAAGTGAAGCATATTTTAAAGGTCACACACACTTCCACACAGAGTCACATGATTCAGACTCAGCCGACCACCCGACCGCCCTCACACTGTCGGTGGCTCTGCAGATTCACTAGAACACCAGAAACGCATGTAAAAACAAATACAAAAGTTTATTTATTTATGTAATTCAACTTAAAATGTGAAACTAATATATGATATAGACTCATTACATGCAAACATATGACATATGTCAAGCCTTTATTTGTTATAATTTTGATGATTATGGCTTACGGTCCATTTAATGAGAATTTTTAATTTGGGATTTTTACAAGCTGAGCCGTAATAATCAAAATTATAACAGATAAAGGCTATACATATCTCACAATTAGTTTCACAGTTTAAGTTGAATAACAAAAATGAATGCACTTTTTAACCATATTAAAATTTCACCTGTAGTATAACTGCAAAACTGAACTAAAAAGCACAGAACCAATGTGTTCAGTATAGTTACTTAGTCAGTCACCTCGTAGAATGGCAAAAGTAAAGGTAGAGAAACAACCTATGTGCCAATAGTTGAGAATCTTTGATCTCTCTTTAGTATGGCCTTTTCATGTTTTATACTATTTAGAACTCCTCACCAAACATCACTTTGATATTATTGCTTTACCCCTTGTATTAACCACGTATTTACCTGCGTACTCCCTCTCATCATCAATTGGCCTGGCTGGTTGAATGTGCACATGGTGGACCATCTCCTGGTCGTCCACAACATCGTAGTACGGCTCCAAAATGCCTGTTTGGTTTCCATATCTCTGCTTGAGTCTCCACTGAGTCCGGCTGTGCTCCTATGGAAACAGCAACAGCTACAATATAAAATACGCATTACTCCCAGTTTGACCTACAGATATTTTTCATATCGCGTGGCATTAGAAAGCATGCAATGTTTTTACAAGCACATGTACTCTGTCTCACTGTGATATGGGGAGTGAACCGTTACAGTGTTTGGAAAGTAAACTATAATCTTGCATGAGTCACTTTCTTACGTTTGTCTGTCGCATATTAGATCCTCGACACATACTGCACTGATGGAAGCGGATAATACAAGCTGCCTAGAGAGCCGCACTTTGGTCATTCGCAAGAGTCGGCTCGGCTTCAGAAGTGTCAAATATTCATAAAGTCTATTTATGAGTTCCTCGTACGTGTGAGAGAACGTGTGAAGTTATTCAGAGTCAATCAAAGTCCTGGAACTGAAAAAGAGTGTTACACAATAAATGGCAACCTCAAGTCTGCAATCCACAAACTCATCTCCAAAACAAAATTCAAAGGTTATATTTTATTTTCAGTTCATTGCTCAAGAGGGGCAGGGTAAGGTTGGAAAACATAGGTCTGCAGTGTAAACACACTTGCATCATTTATTTCAAAGCAAAAGGAGGTGAAATGAGGCGATACAGGTAAGAATTTTAATAAATTGTTTGTAAATATATATTTCTCAAAATCTGTCTCCAGGTCTGACGTAAACATGTTCAAATTAAAATGTTGGTTTTATAACTATTGAGTCTATTATACTATTTATTCACAATTACAAAAATATTTGACATGGTCTTTATATGTTTGTATTTTTTGTTGTACTTCTTAAGAGGTTTATCCAATCAGAGAGCAGAATGAGCCCCATACTTAGGCTTACATCAAGTTTAGAAATGAAAGGCACTCTCGTCTTCAACTTCCACAAATCCAGCAACTGTCCACGATCAAGTCTTAATTAGTGCTAGCGCAGGCCTCCAGTAGTTAAAGCTTAGTTGCTGAAATCTGGAGGTTCTGAGCTTTCAAATGAGGAATGACATGCTCACATACCTTTGCTTGTGTCCTCATATGTCGCTTAAGGCTACCCAAGTTCAGCTGCAGTGCCTTTTTTAAAACTACCAAGAGCGTATTCTACAAGCATCACCTTTAAACAAGTGAGAGGCCATCCAAAGATGCAACTGCAACAGTTTTTATGTAGTGGGTTTGTTTTACACTTGTGAGTCAATGTAGATCCCAAAGTGCTTGCAAGGAATGCAAAGGTATGTTTATTACCACACATTGTCTATTTGGATTTTTACAGTCAATATTTAATGCAATGGCTTAAGTGATGTAACTACTTGGCTTACTTTATGATTTCTTTTTAGTTTTATCTACACTTCTGCAAAAAAGCAAGCAAAAGAAAAACAAACAAAAAAAACAGTGGTTTTATTAGCACTAACAACAACAGAGCATATCCGTATAGGACTGAACTCTTTCTGAGGTAAAGGTATCGTTCTTACACTTTTAACTTTCCGCCAAGGAACATTCATGTGGAACCAGCAGAAAACCACAGGGGTCCCATAACTCACCATTATCAGTGCAGACTCATGGCTCTCACCAACGCAGCGGCTAACTCCAGCTGAAAGCAGAATAAAAAACACCGTTCATTTTATACAGGGCTAAAACGTGGCTTTCCAAAGTAATACCCCACTGGGAATTTTCATTCTCACATGAAGAAAAATACGCAAGTCAAATTCAATACATTTTGGTTTGATCACATGGTTAGCATTCAGGGCGTATAATGCTAAATGTTGCTAAAGGGAATGGAAGTGAAATGAAAGGACTTTGAAACAGTTGTTGGTATGAATAATGGAGGTGCTGTTGTGCAGGCACATCAGCACCCTGTATAAGTTCTGTTCTGTTTGGACCAAATGGACAGTGATCACTGATCTGCAGGCTGGACAGCAGAGCAGCAGAATCGTAAACAGACAGCCACTACTCTGTGACTTTGACATTAACTTTCGTCCCTCACACTACAGTGTCTTTGGCGAGTTTTCCACTGTTTTGGTATTATGTCATGCAATTTAGCAATTTGTTTGTCCCTGTTATTGTCAACCCACAGGATGAGAACCACAGCTTTGTAACATAAAATCCAATCAAAGCTTTATTGTCTATTCCACCACATGTAAATGCAGATAATTGTAATTTTGTTTCTCTCAATGCAAAAAGACAATAATTAACTAACCAATATCACATAGTAAATACATACACAACAGGGGGCCAGCAGAGGGAGGGAAGTTCAGCTTCCTGACAGCGAGCAATGGATGAAAATTTATATAAGATTAAAGCAAATCATTTCACATTTCTGTGCAAACAAACTACCTGGCACTCATCCTGTGCTGGTACACTGCTGAGTGAAGCAGTTTGATATTTAAGAGTAATAATATATATAATAATATACTGTACATGTAGTATGCAATTTGTAATTTATTCACTCCACACTTTGTAGTCAGAGCGATCAGGCTTGCTCAAGGACACAAAGTCAATCTGCAACAGTGGGATCTGGGACTCAAACTGCCAACCTTCGAGTTATAAGACGACCCGCTCTACTATCGTGTGACAGGTGTTTCTCATTCTTTTCAAAATGTTATTTCTGTTGATATGATACGTTTGTCACATTATATCACCAGAAAACAGTGGTAGTTATGTAACCAGTGCCTGAAAGAAAAAGCAGAATGTTGTGCAAGGTGTGAATCAGGGTCAGAATCAGGGTTAGATTTATGAGCACAACTGCTGCATGGTGAACAGCGTTTCACCCAAAAGAACAGAGATTAGAATTTTAGTGAAAATGTGAGCAAACGAACAAGACACAAGGTAACAAAATCATTTCATATGACCAAGAGCAGAAAGTATGTGTATAAGCTACATGGTTAAACATGGACAATATATTTTATAAATAAATTAGAGGAAAGTTGACTCTAATAAAATGTCTTACTTATTCAGGTAATAAAGAGTACTGTACTGTTGGCAGTTTCTCCCTTTAAGCAAAGATTTCAAAGCCGAAAGTCTTGACATTTTTTGCAACATACAAAACACGTAAGAATGTTCATTACAAAAGAAGATAGTCATTGTATTAAGTCCATTTACTGCTTGACAACACTAACCGCTATGACCACAGTCTGAATGTCACAGTAAACCTACGCGAGCTAGATAGGAGAAGGAAAAATGCAGTGATAAATGGATATTACATTTTAAAATCTATGCTGTCTCACGATGTGTAAGATTTGACCATTTTAGATTGTATATAAAAATATGCTTACAACCATCCCAATGTCACAAACAGCGTAAACAACAAATTAGCTTTTATACATGTGCTTACACATATTACATGATGATAAACAGAAACCCGCCTGGTGCCTTACCTTTGATAGCAAATATCTGTTAGTGTTTCCTTTCTCATTCAGACAAACAGAAGCTCCTATAAGTGTGAGTCAAACAGCCCACTGCGCTAACCCAAGATGATTTCCTGTGTGGCAAAGGAGTGGCCTGTTAAGTTAGACAAGAATATGACTTTCAAAGAGTTTTTTTTGTGGAACTTCTCGCACCAGAGGTGACACTTATTTTCCAACTTGATATTATATTAAATGGTTCACATATTTCCGCCGTGTTTTCTGGGCATTGAAAAAAAAAATAAATCCTGTACACATAAGAGAAGCAAATTAAATGACAAATTAAATGACACCCAATATGCAGAAAACTTGTATTTTGTTGCAACAATCTCAAGCTAAAAGTAAAGAAAAATAAATAAATCTTCTTCAACTAGTTAAGGTTGTCGTCCTGGCACATTTTTCCATGATGGTCCCCGTCATATTTTCATGGATTACAGTGACATTTATTTGAACTTTTTTTTCCTTCTGAGTGCACATGGCAGAAGTATGACATTTACTCTTTTCATTAGATCATGATCTGGTTTCCTGGTTATCTCAAACAAGACGGCTGAGCTAAAAGCCCCATGCTTTATGTAGCCGTTTCCTTCGGAGTTTAACCTTTGAGAGTGATATTTCAGTCGGTGCAGGAAGATACAGGATTTGGGCCACAGCTCAAGGGTTTGTCGAGGTTTGTCAAATAAAAAAGAAAATAGCTTAATTGTCAATAACATTATTCTTTAGTTTGGTTATTAACTTTGTTATTCAATTGTAGAAGTGAAACTGCATAATATTTAGGTTACATCTGTCTTCTATGAGACTGAGATCTTTTAAATCTGAGAAATTATAACATGTTGAGAATTACTGTAATTGTGTCAGTTTTGCATCCATAATAACATTTTGTTATTATAAGATATCGATAATTAAAGATGGATAGTACTGTATGTGGCATTACATGCCTGGAGGCGGGCTTTCCACTTGAGGGCCCGGGCGCTCATTGGTCACCAGCGCTAGTCGGCAAACCATAAAAGTGCGTACTCTTTTCACTCCCCTTTGACCTCACGCATGTGTCCGCCCACCGGCATTCCACTTCCGTGTTTACAGAAGCCGCACGGCAGCACGGACAGTCGCGCATACAACCGCGGACCTGCGCGCCTCGCTATAAAACCGATGGTAAGTCGACTTCCTCTCTTTTGAGCACTAGAGCTCCGTAGCTGTAGCTTAACATAGCCTTCTGTTATAGGCCGCAGTGTAGCTCTCTAGCTGAGCCTCTCTCCTCCATAGGAGCTGCATTTCAGCCCCAAAGTGGTGAGTAATGCCTGTGCCTTTGGTGTGAGGGCTCCAGTATTCCAATCTAATATTTCGTCCTCCACTTTTTACTCCAGACGCTGCTGTTTTGCTCCACCTCGCTACACGCTACTACTCTGCTGCGTTGCAGCGATTGTTTACGCTGTGTTCTACCTATACCATCATTCACCTATCCTACCCGCTGCTGCAACGTTACGGCGCTCGCTCTGCCGGCATTTAGACCTCGCTAACACACTCCTGGCTGCGGTTCCATTGTGGTCGTGTGGACCACTTTCCCTGGTCCATCTACAAGTTGCAGGTTGAGTGCTGCTCGGTCTGATATTACACCCACAAGGAATCTAGCGCCTGTCCTAAGGAGGTGGCGCTGCAACGCCGTGTGGAACGTTATCCCTTTGGGAAGCGACGCACGGGATTATTGACTATGGACTGATTTCTTTTTCAATTGTAATTTTAAACTTTTGTTTTCCTAGGAGCTGACTACCGAGCCTAGTGGTGGTGGTGGATCCCTGGTGGTGGCCCCTTTTTGGTTTGTGGTGCACTTTCACTATTTATTGCTTTACTATTTTGTTGTGTTTTGATATTAGTTAGGTTGTCCCACCCACGGTTGTCCCCCTCCATCCACAGGTAAACCCTGCTCCTAGGTTCTCACGTTTGTTTTGTATGTATATAGAAACTTGGTACCTTTTATAAACAAACGCATTTGATAACGTTAAAATTTTAACTTTTCTACTATCAATAAAGCTCGTCAAATCGAACTGAACAGTCTCCGGCCTCTCAGTAAAAGTGAACCTGTGTGCTGTACCCCATATTCTCCAGGCGAAATTCCTGGTGTGGCGTTGTCGGCCCTGGTACAGTAGCATTAAGCGCTGTACCTGGCAATCGATCAAATTTACACCCCCCTCTGGCCACATTTGGCGTTGTCGGCAGGATTTACTGTGTTGAGGTGGAGACTCGTTCTGTTCATTGTTTATTTAAAGCAGCAATATTTGTTTTGTGTGTGTTATCGGAGGGGCAAAACAGCAGCTATCACTCTGAGCATCCCACTGTAAAAGTGCCCGTAGCCATGGAGGAGGAGCTACGGCAGTTAAAAGACATGATCGCTCAGCTACAAACAGACAATGAGAGGTTGCGCTTGGAGCGCACGCCTGTCTCAGCCAGCCCCAGTGCCGGGACCTCTGCGGATTCTGCCCTCCTGCCCAACCTGCCGCACCGGTTACTGAAAGGTTAGTTTTTATACCAAGGGATCGTAAATGTCCCATGTTTAGGGGAAGAACAGGGATCAGTGTGGGCGAGTGGGTCGAGGAGGCACAGGCCTGCATGAGGGCACGACATCTGTCACCTGCTGAACAGGCATTTTTTTTGATTGACCACTTGGAGGGAGAGGCACGGGAAGAGATTAAATACCGCCCTAGCGCTGAACGTGGTGACCCTACTAAGATTATTTCTATACTCCAAGAGCTTTATGGGTGCACAGAGTCCTACGTTGCTTTACAGGAGGCCTTCTTCTCCAGGAGGCAGCAAGAGGGGGAGACCTTGTTGGAGTTCTCCCTTGCCCTGCTTGGCCTCATGGAGAGGGTAAAACAGCAGGCCCCGGGAGATATTCCAAATGCCGAAGCATTACTGCGCGACCAGTTCATAGAACATGTGCTGGATGGTTCTCTGCGCCGTGATTTGAAAAAATATGCGCGCCAACACCCGCGGACAACTTTGCTTGATGCAAGGGGGGAGGCCATGAGGTGGGAGCTGGAAGGTTTGCCGGCTGGTATGCGGGGCCGGAGTAACTCGGTGCCTTCTGCGCTCGGAATACAATACGCTATGCGTAGTGGGCCGAGGATGGAGACTACTCCTACCCGATCAGAGGTAAGTGAGATGAAGGAGATGCTGAAAAACAGCAGGAACAGCTGGACCTTCTGACACGGAGTATTACCCTCTTACAAACTTCTACACCTCAGCGCAGTCATTCGCCCCGGCGTGGCCCGTTATATGTCACGTTGCCAACAGTCAGGTCATTACGCACAGGAGTGTGATGGAATTCGCGTCCCCCTCGGCTCACATCCCTCGGCGCCGGTACAGCCCCGCTATAATCAGCCTTCGGGAAACTAGCGCCCCCCGTGCTGCAGGGCCAAAGCTCGGGTGGGGCACTATCGGGCTCGACTAATGCTTGTAAGGAGCTGTCGGACGCCTCCAAGTTGATTGCATCTTGCCCACACCTTGAGGTGGACATGGCAGGTGTAGTTGTGCAGTGCTTAGTGGACACAGGGTCAATGGTTTCCACTATAACTGAGAGTTTTTTTCATAAGAACTTCGAACCATGGGGAGAAGAGCGCCTGAAAGCTTGTCATTGGCTACAGTTAAGGGCAGCCAATGGCCTTGCCATCCCGTACATTGGCTACTTGGAGCTCACAATTGAGCTGTGTGGGAAGATTATGCCCCATTGTGGAGTATTGGTCGTTAAGGACCCTCACAGCGGTGGTTCCCCCAGGTCCCTGGTGTTTTAGGGATGAATGTTCTCCGTCGGTGTTATCAAGAGTTGCTAGGACAGCATGGGGCTGCACTGTTTGATACCGCCCCGGTTACCGCATCCCCTACACCGTTAGTGGAAGCCTTCCAGAAATGCCATACGGCCAACGCGAGACCTCTCCGGGAGGGGCCGGGCAAGGTCAGGGTTAGAGGAAAGGGGGCGGTCCGCATCCAGCAGGGTCAATTAAAGTCGTGCCTGCTACTTGTTCCGAGCAGTACTCGGGTACCACGGCTCTGTTCGAACCGTTGAAGTCTGGTTTGCCCGCTGGATTGTTGGCATCACCAGCATTGGTTCCAGTGATTAGGGGAACTGCCTTTGTACCAGTTGTAAACGTTGGAGACAACGATGTTCTCCTTTACTCACGGACTTTGGTTGGCACTTTGGATAATGTGAATGTGGTTAGTCTCCCGGCCGGTGTGACTGAAATTCCGCCAGTCACGGCTACCGTTTCCTCTCAGACTTCTGGGATTCCGGTACTTGACCCAGTTGATACGTTGGACTTGTCAGTTCTGTCTAGCGTGGAACAAGAACAGGTGCGGTCCTTGTTGCAGAAGCATGTGTCGGTCTTTGCCACCCACGATCAGGATTTGGGGTGTACAAATCTGATTACCCATGATATTCCTCTTCTTGACGACATTCCTGTGCGGCAGCGATACCGTCGCATTCCCCCTCGGAATACGAGTTGGTAAAGGAACACATCAACCAGTTGCTAGAGGCCCAGATCATTAGGGAGAGCTGTAGCCCGTATGCATCCCCATAGTGTTGGTCCGCAAGAAAGACGGCAGTTTGCGTCTTTGCGTTGACTACCGCCAGCTTAACGCTAAAACACGGAAGGATGCATTCCCCCTCCCGCGGATTGAGGAGTCCCTTGACTCACTGAGTGGTGCCCGCTGGTTCTCCACGATGGACCTGGCCAGCGGGTATAATCAAGTTCCCGTCACCGAGGCAGATCGCCCCAAAACGGCATTCTGCACACCATTTGGACTCTTCGAATGGAACCGCATGCCATTTGGGTTGTGCAATGCGCCTGGCACCTTTCAAAGATTAATGCAACGAATCTTTGGTGACCAACAGGGCCAATCCTTGCTCCTCTACCTAGACGACATTGTAGTGTTTTCATCTACTGTGGAGCAGCATTTGGACAGGCTAGATAAGGTGTTGAGTCGGCTGCACACTGAAGGGCTAAAGGTCAAGCTACCCAAATGCAGTTTTTTCCAGCAGCAGGTCAACTACCTGGGCCATGTCATTTCCAACGAGGGCGTGTCACCAGACCCTGGGAAATAAATGCTGTGGCTAATTGGCCCATCCCAGCCAACGTGTCAGAGCTCCGCTCATTCCTGGGGTTCGCCAGCTATTATCGGCGGTTTGTCGACGGGTTTGCCAAAATGGCTGCTCCGCTGCACCGCAAGGTTGCCGAACATTCCGGAAGGCACCAGAAGAAAACCCCCCAGCTTGTGCTGCCTTCTGGGATGACGAGTGCCAAGGGAGCTTTAATGCACTGAAGGCAAAACTCACCAGCGCCCCTGTGCTTGCGTACGCCGATTTCTCACTGCCCTTTATACTAGAGGTAGACGCGAGTCATGTTGGCCTTGGGGCAGTACTTTCACAAGAACAGGGAGGAAAGGTAAGACCCATTGCCTATGCTAGTCGCGGTCTGAGGCCCCTGAGCGCAATATGTCTAACTACAGTTCCATGAAACTGGAACTTTTGGCGCTCAAGTGGGCCATGACGGACAAGTTTAGGGAGTACCTGCTTGGCCAGAAGTGCGTTGTCTTTACAGACAACAATCCTTTAAGTCATTTGGGCAATGCAAAACTTGGAGCTGTTGAGCAGCGCTGGGCATCGCAGTTGGCTTGCTTTGATTTTGAGTTAAAGTACCGTTCAGGAAAGTCTAATCAAAACGCTGACGCTTTATCCGGCAACCATGGCCCACTTCCCAGGGAGGGACTATCCCGACCCCAGGCACCTCCTTGCCCTTGACATTACAGCAAATGTTTCAAGGAACAAAGGTACAGGCGACACAGTCTGTAATGGCTGTCTTCCCCATTCTGGCCCCCGTTGACCTTCAGGCATTACAGAGGGCTGATCCGGTTATGCAGGAGATCTGGCCTTTCTGGCGACAGAACCAGAAGCCCACTCGTGAAGAGCGGCAAAACTTGTCTAATCCAGCTCTGACCCTGCTCGGGGAGTGGGACCGCCTTGTTGAATTGGGTAAGGTATTGTATCGGCGGGTGTTTCGCCCCGACGGTGGTGGGGCTTCCCATCAAGTTCTTTTGCCCAGAGCCCTAGTGAAAGACGTGCTCACTCAGGTCCACCAGGAGCATGGGCACCAAGGCGTGGAAAGGACTTTAGCCCTGTTGCGCGCCCGCTGTTATTGGCCTGGTATGTCCCGTGAGGTCATGCAGTGGTGTCGGGCCTGTGAGCGGTGTCAGTTTAGTAAGGATAACAACCCCACTGCATCTGCCTTCATGGGGCATCTACTGGCTTCAAAGCCAAACGAGATTATCGCGGTTGATTTTACCTTGCTTGAACCTACCTCGGCAGGCCTGGAGAATGTCCTAGTGATCACGGACGTCTTCAGCAAATATACCATGGCGGTCCCAACCCGCAATCAGCTTGCTTCTACAGTCGCGCAGGTCCTGGTTTCAGAGTGGTTTGCAAAATTTGGGGTCCCAGCACGCATCCACTCTGACCAGGGCCGTAACTTTGAGAGCTCGTTAATCCAGCAGCTATGTAACTTGTATGGGATTGTGAAGTCACGCACCACCCATACATCCAGCTGGCAATGGGCAGTGCGAACGTTTCAACAGAACGCTACACAACTTGCTGCGTGCACTGCCTACATCCCGGAAGAGGGACTGGTGCGCTTGCCTGCCACAGGTGCTCTACGCTTATAATACCACTCCTCACCAGTCGACCGGTGAGTCGCCCTTTTTCCTGATGTTTGGGCAGGAACCACGTCTCCCAGTTGACTTTTTGCTGGGTCAAGTGCAAGACCCCGTGGGAGGCAGTGTTCATGAGTGGGTGCAAGAGCACCAGGCTCGGTTGCAGATCGCCTTTGACGGAGCTAGGGAGAAGTTGCGCCTCGCTGCAGCTCGAAGAAAGGCTAATCATGATAAATACGTGCACGAGGAGCCTCTTAGGGAGGGCCAGCTCGTGCTGTTGCGAAATTGTGGCACCAAGGGTCGTCACAAGACCCAAGATCTGTGGCATCCAGCGATCCATGTGGTTGTCCACCCTCCATCAGAGGTTGGTGTCGTGTATGCTGTTGCCCCAGTGGACCAACAGGCAAAGGTTAAGAGGGTGCATCGTTCTTTGCTTAAGGCCCTGGTTTGCGATGAAACGCATCTCCCAGCCCCTGTCTTAGGCCCTCCGATTGCACCTACAGTGTCTGTCTTGGAGGACGAGCCTCCTGTTGAGGGTGATCTGTTTTTAACGCTCCAGACCCAGCAGCCAGTAGACCTGCGGTCACCGGTTTTTCAAGTGGCTGTTCCAGCCTCTGCAGGACTAGCTCCATCCCTCCTGAATCCATCGGAACTCCCAAGAGTTATCGTTGCCCCCTCTGTTGATGCCGGTCCGGCATCATCGTTGCCTGCACTGGCTGCTGTTCCTGGCCCTAGCGAAGAGTCTTTGCGTAGGTCTTCTCGGCCAACAGCTGGTAAACATCACAATCCTCATAATCTTCCTAGGCCGGTTGTCCGGCAACTGCCGCCTTGAAATCCTCGTTCTTTCTTTGTGGGCCGTAGAGTGGTTGCTTGCGTCATCGACGGGCCGCCGATGCAAAATGGAGGGGGTGAATGTGGCATTACATGCCTGGAGGCGGGCTTTCCACTTGAGGGCCCGGGCGCTCATTGGTCACCAGCGCTAGTCGGCAAACCATAAAAGTGCGTACTCTTTTCACTCCCCCTTTGACCTCACGCATGTGTCCGCCCACCGGCATTCCACTTCCGTGTTTACAGAAGCCGCACGGCAGCACGGACAGTCGCGCATACAACCGCGGACCTGCGCGCCTCGCTATAAAACCGATGGTAAGTCGACTTCCTCTCTTTTGAGCACTAGAGCTCCGTAGCTGTAGCTTAACATAGCCTTCTGTTATAGGCCGCAGTGTAGCTCTCTAGCTGAGCCTCTCTCCTCCATAGGAGCTGCATTTCAGCCCCAAAGTGGTGAGTAATGCCTGTGCCTTTGGTGTGAGGGCTCCAGTATTCCAATCTAATATTTCGTCCTCCACTTTTTACTCCAGACGCTGCTGTTTTGCTCCACCTCGCTACACGCTACTACTCTGCTGCGTTGCAGCGATTGTTTACGCTGTGTTCTACCTATACCATCATTCACCTATCCTACCCGCTGCTGCAACGTTACGGCGCTCGCTCTGCCGGCATTTAGACCTCGCTAACACACTCCTGGCTGCGGTTCCATTGTGGTCGTGTGGACCACTTTCCCTGGTCCATCTACAAGTTGCAGGTTGAGTGCTGCTCGGTCTGATATTACACCCACAAGGAATCTAGCGCCTGTCCTAAGGAGGTGGCGCTGCAACGCCGTGTGGAACGTTATCCCTTTGGGAAGCGACGCACGGGATTATTGACTATGGACTGATTTCTTTTTCAATTGTAATTTTAAACTTTTGTTTTCCTAGGAGCTGACTACCGAGCCTAGTGGTGGTGGTGGATCCCCTGGTGGTGGCCCCTTTTTGGTTTGTGGTGCACTTTCACTATTTATTGCTTTACTATTTTGTTGTGTTTTGATATTAGTTAGGTTGTCCCACCCACGGTTGTCCCCCCTCCATCCACAGGTAAACCCTGCTCCTAGGTTCTCACGTTTGTTTGTATGTATATAGAAAACTTGGTACCTTTTTATAAACAAACGCATTTGATAACGTTAAAATTTTAACTTTTCTACTATCAATAAAGCTCGTCAAATCGAACTGAACAGTCTCCGGCCTCTCAGTAAAAGTGAACCTGTGTGCTGTACCCCATATTCTCCAGGCGAAATTCCTGGTGTGGCGTTGTCGGCCCTGGTACAGTAGCATTAAGCGCTGTACCTGGCAATCGATCAAATTTACACCCCCCTCTGGCCACATGTACATGCAATGAAGAAGTAATAAATTGATCCTAACAAAGTAAAATAAAACAAAAACCCACTTGATTGTGCTAGATTGGAGATGGCCCATCTCTGCACTTTGAAAAGAAGATGCGATGGTGGGAAGAAGCCAGTAATAGAGATGTCACAGTTGAATCTTTTAACTAGTTCATTCTATTAATGTTGAGGACAAACACAAAGATTGAGGGATGCACCAACAGAAAAGCACAAGCTGTACTACTGTGACAGGGCCTCATCAAGAAGGGATTATTATTATTAAACGCTTTCAAAGTAACATTTCAAAAAGCTGCATAAACAGCTCTGCGACACCTTTGCACAGACACAGCCTTCCTGTGTGGTGGCTGAAGAACCGGCCCTCTCGCAGAGCGGAGCTGCAGCTGAGCACAGACACACAAGGTCAGCCTCCCTCCTGTGGTTTCTTCTGCAATGGTATAGCTCGACTTCCTGTGAGCGATTACTATCTAGCCTCTCATATTCTCACTGATGCTTATCTTCTGAGGCCATGAACGCACACACTCCCTCACCATCTCCTCCACACCTTGAGCCCTATGCAGCTGACAGCCCTCTGGACCTGTCAATCTGGACTCATCCTGCAACCCCCCACGCCCCACACTAACGCACACTCCGTCCCCAAAAAATGAGCCATCTCTGCTCTTCTGTCCCGCTCCTGTCATGAAGAAATAGGATCTAGCTGCAGCCCTGGGGCGCGAACACTGAGGTTAAATAGGGGTGAGCTGTAGATGCGTGTCTGTGTGTTGCTGTGGATATAGCCTACATTTATTTTTCTGTTACTTATACGATGCGTTTCTGTGGCAAAGTCAAGCTGATGGTTTCACAGGAAGAACATGTACGATGGTACAGATTAACCACATGAGTCTATCTATCTATCTATCTATACATACCAGGGGTGTCCAAACTTTTTTTTACTGAGGGCCACATACAGAAATATATACAAACAATATATACAAACAACTGAGTAGAAGTCAAATATATTACTTCACCTCTATTGTATTAAAATGAGCAAATTCAATAAAATGTTAACTATGCTTTTTAATAGAATATGCAGGGCTCGAAATTCAAAAATTCAAAAATGTATAGCCCAATATCACAACAGGAGTTGCCTCATAGGGCTGCACCGAACGTTAAGGCAATAAAACAGAGCAGTAAATAAGACAATGTAAAGTTCAGGCGAATCAAGTATCCAGGCAAACATAATATCCAAATAAGCGTCAGCAGTGGGTGGCGACGAGCGGCGCGGGTGTCTCCTGTCCTTAGACTCTCCAGCACGGCAAGGAAGGAAAAACTCAAAAACCCGGGGGGAGAAACAAGAAACCTTGGGGAGAACCACAGAAGTCCCTTCAGCAGACGGGCCAAGATTGCAGACTGTCCAGTCCTTGTTGTCAATCCAGTAGGCAGGGTTCCTCCGTTCAGCCGTGTTCCTCCGTTCGATCTAGACAGGCACTCCCGAGGGGGAGTGGGCCAGGAGACACCATGTGAATAGTAATGAACAGACTACAGATAAAATAAATATTGTATCATAATAAGACAAAGTTTGCAGTAAGAAGAGGAAGAGGATAGCGCTCAGTGTACCGTACTTCCCACAGCAGTGTTTCTTCTAAGGCAGCTTTACTTCAGGCTTTGGGTTAGAGCTTTACCTAACTGACCTGATCATAAGCTAATTCAAAGAGGTACGTTTTTAGCCTAGTCTTAAATGTAGGGACTGTGTCTGCTTCTTTAACGTGAGCTGGGAGTTTATTCCATAAAACCGGAGCTTGGTAGCAAAAGCCTCTTCCTCCTACAGTGATTTTGGAGACTCGAGAAATCACTAGTAGCCCTGAGTTTTGAGAGCAGAGTGCTCTGGTTGGCCGATATGGAACGATAGCGTCTTGGAGATGGAACGGAGCCATACCCTTTATGGCTTTAAATGTGAGGAGCAGGATTTTAATTTTGATTCTAAACTCAACAGGAAGCCAATGGAGAGACTTTAGCACCGGTGTAATGTGTTCTTCTTTAAAAGGGAATTTAAACATATCACGTGCCACTTGCAGCCTTCTGTTGCATTTTAGATGTGTTATTTTAGCTGTTTGCACTGATTCAGAAATCAACAAAACTCATTATATGTTAACACTATAAATGGGACACCAGATTTTGTGCCTCCCAACCCCCGACTTTCTCTGCTCCGCCCCTGCTTCAAGCACTCTGCACTGCACTCTGACATTCACTCTCTACACTCTGCACATTCACTCTCCACACTCTGCACCTTCACTCTCCACACTCTGCACATTCACTCTCCACACTCTGCACCTTCACTCTCCACACTCTGCACCTTCACTCTCCGCACTCTGCACATTCACTCTCCACACTCTGCACCTTCACTCTCCACACTCTGCACCTTCACTCTCCGCACTCTGCACCTTCACTCTCCTCACTCTGCACCTTCACTCTCCGCACTCTGCACCTTCACTCTCCACACTCTGCACCTTCACTCTCCACACTCTGCACATTCACTCTCCACACTCTGCACCTTCACTCTCCTCACTCTGCACCTTCACTCTCCGCACTCTGCACCTTCACTCTCCACACTCTGCACCTTCACTCTCCACACTCTGCACATTCACTCTCCACACTCTGCACATTCACTCTCCGCACTCTGCACATTCACTCTCCGCACTCTGCACCTTCACTCTCCTCACTCTGCACCTTCACTCTCCGCACTCTGCACCTTCACTCTCCTCACTCTGCACCTTCACTCTCCTCACTCTGCACCTTCACTCTCCACCCTCTGCACATTCACTCTCTACACTGCTCCTTCACTCTCCACACTCTGCACCTTCACTCTCCTCACTCTGCACATTCACTCTCTACACTCTGCACCTTCACTCTCCTCACTCTGCACCTTCACTCTCCTCACTCTGTGCTGCAGGGACATAGATTGCGCTACACGTGGCAAAATCCTTTGCCAGAACCTTTGAGGACGTGTTTGACATTGCGTTTGTGACTTTATGTTTTGTATATTACTAGAACGGCGATGATTCGCTTTCAGCGCTGCACGAGGGGGCGAGCGGGTTGGATTGAAGTTTGTGCTGCTTCTCCTCCTGACATCGAGGGTCATTTGAGAGATGCCCCAAGTCCCAATGAGTTTATGAATGACATATATATTCCTCGTTTGTTCATAAAAAGACTACAGTTGCGTAAAAACATTGGCTCCTTCAATGAAAGCGAGCAGATGAATGTGAGCGGAGCATAGGCACATATAGCAGAGAACACGCACTGGGCTGGTGCAGTCGGCCCGGCGCGTGTGACTGAGAGGACTGACAGCGGCGCTGAGCCAAAAGAGAGAACAGATCGTAGTTTACTATAATTATGCTCTCGAACCATTTTAGAACAGGGATCCGTTAAATTGTAGGCTGTGTCTGTAGAGAAATAGGTGGTAAAAGTTGACTGCTTTAGAATGCCCACACAATTTTAATATAATGCACATATTTATTTGTTGATTTGTTTGTTGTATTCAGGTTCTTGTCTAAACACAAACCATGCCCCAGTGCCCCTATAGTCTCAGCTCAATGTGGACTTCTTTTTGCTTTATTTAGTTTAACATCTGTGTCCTGTAGTTGTCTCTCCAAATCAGGCCTATAATAGAGAAGAATGAGATAGTGTAAATGCTTCAGACGGATAAGATCTTAGCGGGGCAGAGGGCAGGATCTAGACTGTGCCGATCTCTGCCATGAGAGTGTGAATAATTAAAGCCCGGGCGCTGATAGGGATCTGTGGACTGGGATAATACAGCGGTGAGATCAGGCTTGCGACATTAGTCACTCCTGTGTGCCCCGGGGCAGCTGCAGGGCACACTCTGAAGGTCACACATGATGGATGCACCCCAGCCACAGTAAAGTAGCTCACGGTAAAGTTCTCTCCAAAACCAAAGTCCTGTACATGACAAATTAGCAGGAGTGTGGACAAAGATACCAGATCTGATATAATAGTGATGCGTCAGGGCTTTGTAAACTTTCCAAGGAAACAAAAGTTCATTGGTTTGGCAAGGGCATGTGCAGAATAGAAGTGAACTGCTTAGAAAACCTCTCCATTTTATGTAATTTGGTATTGGTAGGTATTGTAACGCAGTGCGCACATCGGCAGTGCTTCATGCGCACAACATGGTCGGCATTCACCTATGACCCCGACGGTCAAATGGCTTCACTGAAAACTTTTCAAACAGTAAATTAGGAGGTGCGCATATCGGCTGCGCATACTTGAAGGTTGCAATATGCTGAATCAGCATTTTTTCCTGACCATGTATTTTAACAAACTCTCCTGCAGTAATTCACCGAATGAGCTCTGCAGTGGTGTACATCATCTATAGATGTGGGACTACAAAAGTTATCCAATTTGTTTTGATATGTTTAAAGGGGGGGTATTATGTAAAATCGACCTTTTCAAGCTTTATATCATGTTATTATGTCATTCCCTCATTAAACACATGCCTGGAGTGTTGCCTTGGCTCATTCACATATTTTTGAGTAATCAGTAAAAACTTAGACGGCAGCCATTTTAGGTGTAGCTATGCCTCAGTCCTCCTAGGAACGCCCCCAGCTCCTGGAGACACCTCTGGACCTTTTGTCACCAGCCAAGCCACCAACCACTGCTCCTCAGCTCAGCAGAGCCCCCTCCCTGCACAGTAGTGTTGTTTAGATGCCACAGCAGTGTGGTGAAGGGGGCGTGTCGGAAAGCTTCTTAAAGAGACAGAGGCCTATTTCAAGACGTTCAGTACAGCCATTTTGAGAGAGCAATTTTATTCAAGGCAGTTATTTTAATTTACTGCATATACAGACCAACAGAAGGTTACGTCATCATTGTAGTATGCTATAGACTGGTGCTATGTGATTGAAAAAAGCATAATACCCCCTCTTTAACAGTTTCCGTCCTGAAGATTTCCGCGATTAATCAGAATATAAAAATCCATTTGCATGAACTAACTGTGGCAATACCAGTTTTTAGTAACTGTATTTTAAATAATCGTATTAAATATACGCTTTTTAAATATTGAAACGGTCAGCAGATGGCGCCACCACTCAAAATAAGTATAAAAGCCCACCCTCGTTCCCACGCACTTCCTGTCTCCCTCACTGGCGTCTTCCGGCCTGGTTGGGCTGAGCCCAGGGTTGTGTGTGCTGTTTCATGGGTCCAGGTAGCTATTTGTTCGTTCGTTCATTCTTAATATTGGTGTAGCTGCTAACGCAGGTCTAATTTTAGCGTCACGGGTGGTTGAGAGCCTCAACGCGCACCACTCCATGGCGTCCATTGCTCGCTCTCGGTGCATGGTGGCTCGGGGTCTGCTGGGGCCCTCCTGTGACGGAACTCGGGGGCTATCGAAGCACCGAGCCGGCCGAGAAGGGCTAGATGTGGGCGTGCGACGGTAGGATCGGCCTTGCCTGGTGGTTAGCCATTATCGTGTGTAACTGCTCCTCAGCTAACCCTTTATTTACATTTAGGTGGACCGAACCACGCTGCTGTCTTGTTTCTCCTTGTTTCTCCTTGTTTTGTTTCCTTTTTGTTGACCAGCTCCCGGGCATTTTGTGAGCCCAACTGAATGTAACAAACTGATGATATGTGTAAAGAAAATATGAAATCCTAAAGAAAGACATAAAGTAAAACATAGAAATAAATGGATTATGTAAAAGGAACATGCTGCCTCTGTCCTTATGGGTCGAACCTGTGTGCCTTAAAGCACATTTTTTTCCAGCTTACACTGGATGGCGTTGTCAGGCTTTTATTTATTTTATATACCACTCGTCATGTCACATAACTCCATTTACAGCCACCTCTTAAGCACTTACGAATGAGCTTACGAATGATGGAATGAGCTAACATTTGGTCAACACTAGCCCGGTTTTACCATACCCTCGTACTTATTTCGTTTCGTACAAGGATCTGGAACTTCACAATTGAGCTCTGTTTATCAGGTGGGAGGGGTGAACTCCTTTGAAACGATTGGATCGGATTTTCGTTAGCGTTTGGTCGTGACGTATGTAATGCGCCCGAGTGAGTGAAGCAGCGATCATAACTCTTGGGAGCATTCTTTGCACATTCCAATGCTTCAATTTTAATTTCTGGATATTTGGGAGCCGAGCCAGAACGGATTGAAGAGCTTCCTTTACGTTCGTATCTGCCGCCATTACCAAACTACAACCAGCAAATGCGGCACAAATGCTTGACGTCACCTACAACACCCGCCTACCCTGCTCGCTGAATGGTAGGTTGAAATTCAACTGATGAAACGCAGCCACTGAGATCAGACCCAGACGTACATGTAGGGAAATTATAATTGACTGGAGTTTATCATCCAGACACATGTTACCATATTCTGAATGATGTGGACCTGGACAGGGAAGCTACTGTACATGCAGATGAATTCCTGCAAGGTCAGAGTGATTTTTGAGGCTGTGGACGAATGGGAGCCTGAGCGGTAGCGGTGCTGGGACACTGCGTGGGCACTATTGCGAGGCAGGGCAATCACGAGCGAGGGAGTTGCGTGCCGGGACGAAGGCCTTTATCGCCGCTTGCAGCTTTAATTCCCCCTCCTCATTATATAACATCGCTGCATTATTTGGTCACACTTATTGTAATAATGGCTTCCATTTGTATAGCACTTCACAAGCGTAACAAACTCTCTAAGCATTACAGTGTCACTATTAATATTTCGCACCATACAAGGTGGTTGTGGCAGGATTATGTAGCCACCGCTGAGGCTGCCAGTCTGTGCTCAGCCCCTCCGACCACCATTCAGGACACGACAACAGTCTGTACCAGTGAGAGCCTTCCATCTGAGTTCACCCAGATTGACTGTAACTTGATTTTTTGTTGTAAGCTACAGGGCTCTACAGCTTTTCTGTATCTAAGTTCCTCTAGCTATTATTCACATTGTCTTCTTAGTAACATACTAATTGGCCCAAGGACACAACAACGAAATGAACTGGGGATAACAAGACACTATCTAACCTGTGGTGATACAACAAGCATCATAAATCAGTCAACAGTTATATCACATTTCTGTATCATTTGTTTTCACAGTTGTAATAGATGGATGTGGGGATTAGACTGCCACATGTTCAAATGTGCTTATTGTAAATAAGCAAATGATAGAATATGACTTAGGCCAGGTCACTTGGGTCAGGCTATAAAATAATTTGAAGGAGATTAACTCAAATCACGGGCAGTATGCAAGCCCTAAAGCCAAACGGTCAGATAAGAAGAAATAAAGTTATGAGTCTATTAACAATGGACATTTGTCATTTATACATCATGACTTTACGTGGCTCTTTCCTCAAAGGCGCAGCACATAGCTTAGTAAATCAGGCCCTTATAGTAGCCTATACTTGTAACTTTCTTCCAGAACGCCTGTGGTGTGTGGGAATGCTGAGCTCCATTGTCATTTTTGATTAACATATTTTTAATGATTCAACATAATGCACATCCATATATTTGTCCAAACGTAAAGCCTGTTTCTGTGTGTAACCAGCTGTTTAAATGATCCATCATACCCACTCACTCACTCACAGAAACCGAACACAACACATTTCCTATCTATTCTTCCCTGAGCATCATGGTAATTGTATTGCATTTGTCCCTCTATCATTCTTCCGGAACTTGTTCCATTCATTACCCAGTGAGCAGCATGTAAGCAGAGGCTCCATGACACCAAGAGCCCCATATCCAGGTCAGCTCACAGCCGGAGAGCTTCCTTCTATATTCCTTATTTATCCCAGTCATTGCCCCTGCTGTGGCACCAAGTCTGTGGAAGATGTGAGGGCCGAGTGTAGCTGAGAGAAAGCATCCAGGGCTAATGAGCTGAGAGCTAGCCCGCTGATTGTTAGCTTCACACTGTCAAGTCACAGGCAGTAAATAGGAATCTGTGGCACAAGCGAGTAAAGCTAATGTGTTTTCACCATATCACCACAAACAATGCCAAATGCTCATTTTTGTCAAGTGATATGCATGTTTTAATTTTTTTCTTGGCTAAAATTCTCAGATCCCTTTTATCAGAAATGCTGCAGTTCTCTCTGCGATGCTGACACATCCACTTGTGGAGAGATTGTTTGTACTGCTCATTGCAGTCTTTATTGCAGTGATCTACATACACCAGATATAGGTTATACATTTGATCATCAAGGTGGCGCAAATGGCATATATCTTGCCAGCTTTCCAACAAGTGAAAACTAGAAAGAAAGAAAAAACTCAACTTGCTCAACTATTAGCAAGTTTAGCATTTCATTCACCACTAAATTCTTAATTAATCATTTCGATCAGTGTTTGATAGGTGGGTTGTGATCCAAAAGTGGGTTGCTAGGAATAATTGCAATATTCACTAACTTGAGAAGTAGGAAAACTATTGAATCAGCATTCTGCAGCCAAGTAAAAAAGAAGGGAAAAAAGGCATCACGGCGGCCGAGCAGTTAGCTCTCTTGTCTCACAGCAAGAAAGGGGTTTGATTCCTAGACAATGGGTCTTTCTGTGTGGAGTTTGTATTTCTTTATGTGTCGGGATGAGTTTTCTCCGTATGCTCCTTTTCCCCCCACCACACCAAAACATGCACACTAGATGAATCCTCCAGCCTGGTGACTCTGGCCATTGGTTTGGCTCGACGGCTGGAGACCCCTGCCCTGATTAATGTGTAAACGAATGTCAGTTTATGCATGTCATTAATTCAAAGTTCAGAGTTTTATACATTTTTGTCATATACTGTAATACAAATTTTAATATTTTCAATATCCATATATTAAATAATTGACTATAGATCATTTTGAATTATGTAGAATTTGTTGCAAAATACAAGCAAGGTTTTCTAGAATGTTATGCCAGAACATATGGTAATATAGAGTTACTTAAAAGATCTGCATTTCTTTCCTACTCTTGGACATCAATACTGCCCATCTGTGTACCACACTGTATCATCACTGTGCTGCAGTTTTGTTGAGAAACTCCACTTTAAACAGTAAAATTATAGTTACAAAATGACCATAAAACACATGCTATTATTTTATAAACACACTGCTCCACACTGACGTATGGGCACTGCGCTGGGATGAGCAACAGTGGAATTCGTTATCATAGTAGTTCTTAACCAGTGGCCTTAGGTCCTCTCACTTTGACCCCTGCCCTGCACACTTGTAATGGCCAGAAAGACTCTCACAGTTCATGTCTCTAGTGGCAGTGTCTCCACACCCATCCACATTAGGCTGAAGCGATTAGGCTACATGTCTGTATGTGCCGTGCCCCGCTGGTGGAGTTCAAGTGGTTTAAAGGACAGAAGGGAGGGTAATTGAGTGTGCGATGGCTGTAATGATGTGTTCGTGGACACTCTGTGAAAATGGTCATTAGCATCTCCGCAGAGTGGAAAGTCCATAGCAGCAATTAGGGATAACATTTAACACTCCTCTTAACAGAAATGTTACAGCTAATGCCAGCAGTCAAAATTATATACACAAGGCCGCCAACGTTTAGCCAATTATCCTCCATTCAATGGCACTTCAATAAAATGTTACTCGCAGACTCAAATTCAATTGTTGTGGTAGCTGTTCTTCAAAAACAAAAGTAATACTGCTTACTTTTTTTTAAACTGTCTATTACTTAAAACATTATACTCAGCAGAAATACTTCAGCCACACTGTGAAGCAACTAATGTCTCATAAAACTCAAACATGAACAAACATGTCAGTCACATTAAACATGCTCCTAATGATTTGCTAAACAATGCAGACAATGCAATTGTTGTAATGTTTACCAAAATAAAGTATCTGAAAAAGGATGTTTTTTGTTTTTCCACCAATAAAGCACCCGTCATATTTTTTATTCTATTCCATGGGTAAAATGTTATGCAGTATAGCTTAAAGGTCCTGATGTTTTGTGTACAAACAATGAGACAATGCACATTTTTTACATTGAAATGTGTGGTTCAAACTCTTTCCCAACTAATTCCCTATGACTAGGGTTAATGGACTTAACTATCACATTTCCAAACTTTCAGCAATGACAGCAATTACTGTCACAATGATAGAAAAAGCAACTGGCCTGAGAGGTCACAATCGATGAAAATGCTTTATAATGACTTATTTTTGGAAGCTTTGATAAAAATAAAAATAAAATATATATATATATAAAAACAACAACAAACAAACAAAAAAAACTCTTCCTCACCCTCCGCGGTCGGTCTCTTTTCCTCCAAGCTCGGGTCTTTGAGGGTTCTGCGCAGTATCTTTGCAGTTCCTAGAACTACACTTTTCTGGACCGAGATGTCTCATGTATTTCCTGGGATCTGCTGGAGCCACTCCTCCAGTTTGGGGGTTACATGCCTTATGTAACCCCCAATATATAAACTTCACCGCACACTCTAAGTAAAATATGTTTGACTACTACAATGTAAACTCAATTCACACCTTACTCCAAAGTACCTGGAGTCTTCCTGCATTGGTCACAAGGGGGAGCCAGTAATCTCATCTCTTCAGCATCCTTGGTTTCATGTATGGCATCTTTGCACTAATAGGTTTTGATGTCACATTATGTTATTCAGTTATACATTAAAACATTATGTGAGCTTGTCATGGTGTAAGAAGAAGCTAGAGTGAGTCACGTATTTATTCCATGAAGAGCGCAATGCAACCGTGGCAAAATAGAAAATTAAAATAGAGAATTAAACTAAAACTAAAACCCTATTCTGGGTTTTAGTTTTAGTTTAATTCAAGTGGACACATGTTAGAGTCAGCAGTGGCTCAGTGATAGAGCATTTACCCATATTTCCAGCTCAGATCAGAGAATGTCCGTGAAACATTTTCAAAATGTATTTGCTTCTTGTGCCAATATACATTCAAGCCAAATGAGTCAATATCCCATGGAGAGAGGGCATTCAACCAATGCCAGATTAACCCATTGAGCAAAGGTGTATCATTGATCACTGGCAACTGATGACTGTGCAAAGTTACATGTTTAGTGGATAAAACATGCAAAACAATATTGCATACAGAACATCAGTTAAACCGACTATGCAAAACTGCACTGGAAGGAAAAGTTTCTTTTGGGCGTATTTTGTTTGCAAAAAGACTGAGTGGCCATCTGTTCCATTGACACACACTTCTCCACACTCAAAACAATGACCTAAAAGAGTAAATTCAATTTGAGAGCCTTTCTGAAACTGGTTCATTACAAATCTTTGTCCAGACTGGTTTAGAAGAGAAGGTTTTTTTGTTTTGTTTTGTTGGTACTGTACAGTATATTAAAGGAACAGGCCACCGTTTTTCCATACTGAGATATGTTCTTACCTGAGCTTAGACAAGTTGATACGTACCTGTCTGGTCTTTGTACATGCCCGTGGAAGAGCGTGGTCGCTTCTAACTTCACCCCCATTTGGAGCCATAGGGATATGCTGGGAGAGGCCAAATGCTGACAACATCTTTGGTCTTTTTGCATGACTGAGGGCACGCACAAAGACCAGACAGGTACGCATAAACTCGTCTAAGCTCGGGTAAGAACATATCTCAGTGTGGAAAAACGGAGGCCTGTTCCTTTAAAGCAAACACATAATCTTGAACTCATTCTTGCCAATGCATTTATCAACACAAGTATTTTTTTAATGAGAAATAAAGGCGGTAAATTGAGGCCAGCACTTAGTTTTATGTTGACAAAACATTTGGCCCATTTCTCTGGAGAGTCATTTCAAACATAAAAAGTAATAAGCCAGTGCAGTAAAACAATTTTTTTTTTATGAGTCAATCACTTTTTTCACTTGGGTGGATCTTCTGACCTGCCTCCGCTCTCGTATAGGAAATAAACCGGAGCAGGAATGTAGGTCCAGGTTTAAAAAGTTGAAAGTTTACCAGCTGTGCTATGATTTATACATGTTTTGGTACTATTTCGGTCACACCCCGTCGCCGTAGGGACAGGAAACAAAAAGATCAATCAAGATGTAGCTTGCAGCCATCTTTTCTCATGGGACATATTCCAGTGAATGGAGAAAAAGAACGCAATGGGAGAAAAGGGAGTTGTTAAAAGGCTACTTAAAATGTACAATATAATAGATGATACAGGTGATGATTTTTTTTATTTTTTACCCAGAAATCCTGAATCAATTTCTTACACTTCAATTAAAAAACACCTGACCATTATTTTTTAGGAAAGGACTTTTTTTAATTGTGTAGCGCCTTTCACAGACATTAAAATTATAAAGGAAACAAAACTGACCTATTCAAAAGAATCTCAATTCCACATACGCTTATCCTTATTCATGAACTTTACGTCAACACTGATATTGTGCAAATACATAACAGACTCTCTGTGTGGCTTGCCTCAGTTGAATACTTCTGAAGCTCCCAGACGATTTCTCATGGGATTTAAAAAAAAGAAGAAAAAAAAGAAAAAGTGCTGCAATCACTTTAAAGAAAGCCATTGGCACAGTGACAATGGTTTATCTGCACTTGACAAGCCTGAGAAGACTTTTGAAGCCGTCTGCTGCTTACAGTGAGATTTCTGTGAGAAAAAGTCTGTCCTACATATTCACAACAGCTCTGAGCAAGGCCACGCAATTATTACATCAAACTCAGACATCAATGTTTTCCACTCAGTCTGTAGTGCACTGGGGAGGAAACTTTGGTGGCATGTCACCAATACCTTAGTGGCACATGCTCTGCGACTCTAAACTTTATTTATAGGTCTGTAGAAAGTATGCTATACAATAAGGGGCCACACTGATTCAAAAATTATAAGAAATGTGCAATTTGAATCGGAACCTTTTTGTGTTTCAGGGGTAAATGGTGTTCTCATTGAACCACAATCAACTACAATTAACGGTAACACTTTAGATTACAGCCTGAAAGATCCATATTTAGGTACAGGTCACAAGAAAGTAATTATACTTTTAAGTACAGGTAAATTACGCATTAAAGTGCAAGATTTAATAAAGGTGTTCAACATGTAGGTGTATGTGTAACAAAGGCGTTCAAGGTGTAACAAAGGTGTACATAGTGTCTCACTGTAGATTACAGCCCATGCTGATGTGTAGTTACACATTAGGTACGGTGTATTTGCGTGTTAGTTATGCGGCCATTTTCCTCAGTTTATGAAACCTTTTGAAGCTGGCACATCTATATGATGGCCAAAGCACCTGCAACTACACATTGTACAGTTTTGTTACACTTTATTAAACCTCGCACTTTAACTTGTGTTAGAATCTCTCTATAGTATGGCGGGCCTTTATATGTTGCATTTCAGATCATACAAGATAGAAAATCACAATAATCCTCCACCAGCTTCAAACATGCAGTCAGACCTCACCTACTATCAGGGTTAAAGGTGATCTTCAGCCCAGAGTTACAAGCTAACAGGAATGTGTGTTGTTCCCCACAATTTCAACAGTTAAGTTAAGTTTTTTTTTTTTCTGTTTTTTTTTACCCAAACCAGCGTTGAGTTGAGCGGAGGAAAGTGAAGAGAAAGCATGCGAACATCTGTGCCTTTGCCCTCCTAATCCCCGGGCCCTCTCACTTCTCCCCTCTGCCGGGCTTGAATCCTAAACGCCTGAATGTTTTTTTTTCTGTTTTTCTCCCTCTCAAAGCTCACATATATTAACAATAGCAGTGAGCTCTAAATGGCATCTCTGAGGTAAGGGCTGACCTTCATTCGCCGGCAGAGGGCATGGCAGTAAATCCATTTCTCTGGAGATGTGGTTCAGTGAATAACAAATCACAGGGGCAGGCGCTGTTAAAGAAGCCCCCACTGCTGCTACTGCTGCTGCTACTGGCATGACTGTGAAGAGAAATCAGACAAACACTGGCTGCAATGCTTTAAGACAGCCCAACATTGTGCTATTCCTCTTACTTTCCCCACTGATAACGCTCTTGTATTTCTCACACATTATGAAAAATGAGCTTTGGCGCACAAGCATATTGCCGGAGCCCGCTTCTATGTTTGCACTTATCAAGCACACCTTTTTGACTCATCTAGGGATGGAACATGCATAGCCTCATATCTTACACCTATTGCTGTAATTTCATCCTGCTTTTTGGTCCCTCCTGAATGTCGCCTCACTGTCACAATGTGTTAAGGAGACTCACATTTCATAAAGCGCCTTATCTGCCTTCACGACCAATGTAAGGTTATTTAAGCCCGGCAAACAAAATGGCTCCCGTGCTGTCGAGGCCGATAAGAGCCTTTAGTCAGGGGACGCGGTGACAGCAGCCAGATTACAAGTTGGTGATTTACTTACCTTATTCATCCATATGACCTAGAAAGCGAGGCCAATTTCGCAATGTGTTGCCGTTGCCGTTCAGCAGACACGGACTTGATTTACTGTCCGCTGACGTTTTATTGAATCCTCCAACAAGAAACCGTTCAAGCAACTTTCGCTTTGATTTTAGGAAGAGATTAGTTTGCAGATTGAAGGGGAATAAAAGTCACTGGAAGCAGTCTTTGAAACATTATGGTTCTGTGGTCAAAGGGTCTGTGTCCAATTTCAGCGCTGTTGACATCAAGTCGACTTTAGCGGGTGGTTGTTTTACGGGATGAGAGTTAGTCACAAAATGCTGGGTTTCAGCTCTGAGTCATGCCCAGGTTTAACTCTATCTTCAGGGTTATGTAGGCTAAAGATTGAACTATAAATCTTGGGGTTTCACAAGGATATACCAGAATTACTGAACTAAAAATAAAAATGAACACAGTCCCCTTTAAATAAACATATATATTAATTGGCTGTTGTTTGTTTGATTAAATGGTTTTGTGTTTCTTAAAGTATGAGCTCCACGTATAAGCTTAGTAACGTTCAGTGTGTCTACTTGTTTCTAGTATAAGTATACCTTATATTATACTATCTTATAGTATAAGGTCCATTTAGTCAGACACTAGGATTAGAGATGTTGAAATCCTCAGAAGTATCACCGGCGCGCGGTGACGTGTCACTTATCAGCTGTTGTTTCTTCCAAGGTGTGGCCAGTCTTACGGTCCTGAAAGGACTGACTAAAGGAACCTTAAAAGTTATATGAGCTCCAGTTTGGCTTTCTTTAAGTGCCAACCAGAATACTTAAGATAAGATTTTGATGTATCTTTGTCCTGAGAGTTGGTGAAATTGTAACTTACTCTTACTGTTACATTCATGTTCAGTGAAAATAGGGGCAGTTTTGAGCCAGTCCGAATGAGTAAAACATTTTCAACAACATTTTCAGATGCTACAATCAGTCTCCCGAGATACTTTGGCCATTTCTTTGCGAGGTATTTTTAGATAAATTACTCACCAAATCAGTTTATTGACAGAACTCCTACATACATGGAAATATGCACAGCCCAACCCCTCCTATGCAGCAGCTGGCACAACATCCTGACTGTTAGGGATAACATTAAATCGCCATTTATCATACTGGGTCAAACTGTAATGTCGTACTACCCGTGGGTCAAGCTGTACAGTTGTACTATCTCTGTCATAGCCTTGACTGTGGTGCTCAGGCGCCTACTATCAGCCACTGAATGCTTTGCTTGCGTGTGAGTATGACGCTCTTAGACGGTATTTACATCTCTTCTGTGGAGGCATAGACAGACTTGAATGTTAGGACTAGCACAATGTCTTGAGTTCATGTCTCCGGGTCCCGTAACGATGGCAAATAAACTTCTCCTGCATAAGACATCCTGACTGCTGCCTATTCTTCATCAATCCTCTCGATCATCATTGTTAGTTTCTCTAACACTGACAGCTTCATGGAATCATGTCATGTGAAGCCCAACTACTTTGCATCATCAATAATCTAGCACAGAATACTAGAAAAAAAACAGACATCAGAGTTTTTTTTCTCATGCTTTTTGAAAAAACACTAGTGGGTACTGTATGGACTCTGTCCCCGAAAGGACTATCCAGATATCTTAATGAGGAGTTTAATTTCAGCAGAGGTGCATGTGTGGATTTCTCTAGAAACACACAGAATAAAAAACTAAGTAAACTGTACAGAAAATAGTGCAACTATAAATAATAAACAATAGCAAAAATATCTAAGAATGTAACTTAAAATCAATAAATAACATACTCAATAAGTCTACAAACAGTAATGAACATAATGGCTGGCATTTCCGCCTAAGCAACGCGACCCACTACAGGCCCTTTAAGAGCTCAGGTGATGGTGATGTCACCGCTCAGGCCACACTGCATCCCTCTATAATCGTATCACATAGGCTTCACATCACAAAAATGACTTTAAAACATGACTCTGGGTTCTCGCTTAACCGCGGGCCGATTATTTGCCCACCCATACCACTGAGGCCTGTTAGGGCTGAGACAGGAATGCACAGGTTTAACAGTATAAAGCATTAGCAGTATAAAAGCAAACTGAAACATATAAAAGACAATTATGTTTAACATGTACTCGCACAAACTGATTCTCGCAGTCTCTCGCGCGAAGGTCCAGCTCACACTATGGTGGAACATTTTTCTATGTAACCACCGGATGTGGCTGGGTCTCGATTGAGTTACCTCACAAACAACAGAGTTGGACTCTGGTGTCCTACAGGGTGCTGTCCTTGGGCCATTGTTTTTTGTTTGTTTTTATAAACAACCTGCCCTTATACATAAGCTCAGGCACCACCATCCACTTTTTTGCTGACGGTTGTCTTGTCTATAGACAGATTGTGTCTAGCGAGAATCAGGACATCCTTCAGCATGATTTTCAAGTCGCACAGAAGTGGTCACAAAAATAGGATATGTACCTGAATCCACCTAAGGGCTCCATTCTAAGGTCTAACACTCTCTGATTTTTATATTACTATTGTCAGAGTCAAAGAACATAAAGCCATGTATATTAATAGATAATATCTATAGTCGGAGTCGCAGATTATTGCAAATTCTCAAAAGGTGTGTTACACCTTGAATTTAATCAGGAACTTCAAATATTTCCCTTTAGAGGTCAAGACACTCATCTATAGCTCACGAGTTTGCAGCACTCCGGAATATTGTGCCACCACCTGGGACTCCATCTAGTGAAGGACAAGAGTTAGACAGCGGTCCTACATCTGTTTACCAACAACTATGCTCCACAATCTGGGATGGGACATTGTCATAGAGCTAAGGAATAATCTGTGGCTCTCTTTGATGAATATCAAATTACCCAACCATGCATCCACATCATTCCTGCGGACCGCAGAATTTTTCTTCATATACAGTACCAGAATGCTCAAATGAAATAGCCCAACTCTGGCAAAACCTCCTCCCATCAGCGTAATATTCACAAGGAGTTTGTACATTACTCTACTGGAACCGGAACCGGACCCAGAACCAGAACCAAACCAGGTTCAGAGCTGAGCAGAAAACACTACACAAATCAAATTTTAGCATTCAGCAGACAGTTTTTGTTTCTTTTCTTCATTTTTTTTTAGTGCCTTGGCAACCGTTGGATGACTTTCATTCTTTTCCCGAGCAGCAACTTTAAGACACCAGTTCAAAGAGCATTGTAAAAATTTTCCATTGAGAATAACGAATGGGTTCTTCAATCATGTATGGTCGGGGTGGGGGCATCTCCTCTGTTGACTGTGCGGGAAAGTTAGGGAAACTTTTGATGCAAGTGTGCAGGGGTGGCGATTGTGAGATGGCGCACACATGGGGACGCGAGGTGCTAAGAGCCTTCAGAGTGCATGTTCAATGGCTCCACTCTGTCCGCTGGGATGCTGCTGTAACAACCCGATAAGTGCTTCACAGACACACAGCAGGCATGTAAGGCTGCACATGCACGTGGCCGGGTCAGAATGGACCTGATCAAATAAGTGGAGCTCGGAACAGTGAGAGAGACTTGTACGCGCTGCTTTAGCCACACCATAAGCAGTCAGTCAATGGGCTGACTCAACAGTGTGTGAAATTAAGAGGGAAATTGAAGTAGACAGACATTAAGCCTCTCTCCCACTTCTCTTCACCCTCTCAGACGCCAGACAGAGGCTAATGTACCCCCCATCACCTCAGAGGACCACCCCCGCCACCCCCACCCTCATGTATGGCGCTATCACACAAGAGCAAAACCGCAGCACCACTTCACTCTGTCGCCTGTAACTCGGTGGCTGCACTCAGATAACTGCACTGAGCTCTGGTTGAGGGGCAGCTATCAGAAAAGATTTGTGTCTGGATATAGTCGATGTCAAAAATGAACATGCCTTCTGCTTCCATATACACACAATGGAGTACTTGACTATTCTATTTAATTAATTGTATATTTGAAATTAAATATTTTTGTTTATAAACAATGACAGAGGGAGCATTTTCAAATTTGAATTGATAATTGATAGCAGGAAACTCATTCACACTTTCCTACCACATTTCTAACAGGGAGGAGTTAATGAGAAGATTTCACAACTTTCAGGGCAATATAAGAAACAACCACAACTGCCACAACTGCCTATCACTATCAATTAAACGGCTTTGTGTTTAGATCCACAGCACACTAAAGTATTTTGTTTATTCCACTACTAAAGAATTACTGGTAAAGGGCCTTAACCCTTAATCACACCCAAGCACATTTTTGTGCTTTTATTTTTTGCATAACTCTGACATTTTTTATGCCAATTGAGTGAAATTCCCAGGGGGTGTATTTTTGGATGATCTAAAATAATTTGATGTTGTTTGGATTTTTATCCCATTGTAAACACGTTAATGTCCCTTTGTCACAGAAATGTGCTATAAAAAACTGAACGATTGATATTTTTCAGAACTTTATTTTTTTATTTTGAAGGTCTGACTCTCCTCTTTTCACATATATACAAAATATTATAACTTTTAAAGAAATGTTAACCCTTTAATTGCCAACTCTCTGTCGCAAAGTTACTTTAGTCCATGTTCCAAAACCACAAAATATTTTTTACATTTTAAAAGTTTTGAAAAATATCAATCCTTCTTTTTTTTTATAGCTTTCTAAAGTTACAAGCACATTTTTGTGTCGAGGGGACTTTAACGTGAGTTATTTTTTTTATTTTTTTTTACTAAATTGCCACCACATAAACAAATTTGAACTTAGAAACAAATCCTTTGGGTCATATTTTACAGACATCAGGCCACATCAGACAGACTAGACATTTTCTCCAGACCAAATATTTCATTTTTTTGTGTGTGTTTTTTGAACTACAGTAACTTTGGGTCAGAACGTTGGAAATTAAAGTGTTAACATGTTTTTTAAAGTAATATTATTTTTATATGTATGAAAAGAGGAGAGTTAGACCTTCAAAATAACCAAAAGGTTTAAAAAAAAAAATCAATCTATTATTTTATGGCCTTCTAAAGTTTCAAGCATATCTTTGTGTTGAAGGGACGTTAACGTAACTTTTTTAAAGGTGTGATTAAGGGTTAATTATATTAACTTGTTACTGCTATTTTTCAAATTTCTCTACATTGTAATTTCACAGTTCACAAGACATGTTTCAAAAACTCATGTGCACACCTTGTATGCTTGTAAGTTTGTATTGATGTGTTAGCTGTACACTGTTGTTTTTGAAGTGGTCATCTATGCTGTATATAGGGTGATTTGCAAATCTTCTTTATTCTATTCTATATGCGTGCCTTTGGACAATGGGAGGAGGCTATAGTAACACAGGAATGACTTTCAGACGCTACTCGGAGTCGGGGAGTCTGGACACAAACCACAACCTTCTTCAGGAGGGACTCAACTTTCACATGAATTTAACTTTTTACAATTTAACAACAGTGCTGCAAACTGGCTTTTCCTGAATGTACAGTATTCTAAAGAACATTGTAAAATATTAAACAGCAATTTAGTTTTTTTTAATTATATCCTATGGTAGTATATTGGCACACATTTGGACTTAAAATGTTCTGTGTTTGTTTATTGAAAGGAAGTCAAAACAAATTCATACCCATTTCAGTCAAAACTGACATACACATTGAGAGAAAATGTGTTGACTAGGTTAGTATGGCAATGAGGTAAACAATGAAATATACATGAGGCACAGACACAATCAACATTCTTCACAAACAACATGTAAACTGTTATAGCATTGTCACATATTCTGATAATATATTAAGAGTTCAAATATCCAACACGACATGTATTTTTTTCACAGGGGCACTGATATTTGAAAACACAGTTTATATGCTACCATTTCTAAAAGCATTACAAATAAAAAGTGTACACAGTTTTTTTGTTTTGTTTTGAAAGCCCATCTCCAACTCTGGTTTCAAGGACGCACTGTTGCTGCATGCCATGTATGGAAATCATCGTAAAAACATACAGTGAAAACAACAGGATTAGCATTTATCCCTCAGACATACCCAGATTACACAAGTGGCATCCATGCGGTTAAGCGCCAGTGAAAGCACATCTATTGTCAGGCATCCACTGGGAAAATGTTTAGAATCTCGCTTCTTGATATGTTAATGCAGGTCTTGTTTTTCAGTTGGAAACCAAATCTTTTCTGCTGAGAGTCATGTTTTGTCAAAGCAGGGCGGAGTCTCATTTCCATACCAAAATGTGTTACTTTGAATTAAACAGTGATTAAGGAAAAGTCTAAACAGGCTAATGATAAAAAGGCCAGTTGCCAAGGTAATATGCAAAACAGCCTGTGTGACTTTGTGTTGAACTATGAGCAGAAAGGCTGCAGAGTTCACGTGAATAATGTGCAACTAAAATACTGTAGAAATACTACTGCATTTTATTAAGTTAACAACAGGTATTTGTGCCCTCTCTTTCGCTCAGGCGAATATAAAGAATGGAAGCCAAACACAGTCATAGTATTTTTAGAGTGATTAATGACAGAAAGAGAGCAACAAAATGGACTGGGATATTTTCTTAGCTTGGCCAATCAGCCACTACAACTTTCTTCTAACAAGAACCTGTTCAAGGTCCATCATATAAAATGCAGATGACTCTGTACCATTCAGAATGAACTTTGTAACATTCATCACCTGCAACTTATGTGGTTGGCTAAAGATTACGCTGGTTCTCAGTCTTCTGTGTGATTTTTATTCATTCATTTTAACTTACTTTTGCAAGCCGCCATAATTGTTTTTGGTAGGACGGACCATATGTTTCTCTGACAAACATGTCCATCGTGACTCAAGGAGAAACACTCGGAGCCAGACTTTGATGTCTTTGTAAAGAAGAGGAAAAGCGTGTACAAAAAACTTGTTCTACATGTTGGTGCTGTTGACATAAAAGACAGAGAGTCTGAAGCCCTGAAAGAAAAGTTTAATAAACCTTTTGAGAGACTTGATTTTCTGGATAAAGAGACAATACAAATTTTCATCAGTGGACCTATCCCAAACATCGACGGAAGAATAAACACATTCTCTCGGCTGTTTCAGTTGAATACATGGCTGTCCAAAGTCTGTGAGTCAAGAGGACTGTATTTCATAGAGAACTTTAATCTTTTCTGGAAACGCTACGATCTGTTTAAAGGAAATGGCCCACATTTGAGCAGAGATGCAATTCAGATAGAGGGTGTTGTTATAGAGCGAGTGCATGAAATCAAATTCCTTGGAGTTATTATAGATGATAAAATGACTTGGAAATCTCACATTAAATATATATCTACTAAAATATCAAGAAGTATTTCAGTAATGGCAAAAGCAAAGCACATTTTAAATATCAAAGCTCTACATACCTTATACTGTTCTCTGATTTTGCCCTATTTAAATTATTGCACTGTGGTTTGGGGTAGTACTTATAAAAACACAGTAAAACCAATAGTAATGCTGCAAAAAAGAACTATCCGATTAATTCATAAAGTTGGGTTTTTGGACCACACAAACTCATTATTTTTAAAATCAAAGATCATGAAGTTTTGTGACATTGTTGAGTTCCAAACAGTACAGATGTTATACAAGGCAAGGTACAGACTGTTACCAGGCCAAATACAAAGAAGGTTCCAAGAACGTACTGGTCGTTACGAATTACGGGATGAATTGAACTTTAGGATTCAGAAACATAGCTCAACTTTGAAAAGCTTTAGTCCGACAGTTAATGGGGTACAATTGTGGAACAAAATGGAGATGGAGATGAAACGATGTCCAAACATCAACCTGCTCAAATATAAATACAAACAAAAGACCTTTGAAAAGTACAGAGAAGAAGAAACACGTTGCCACAAGGGGGAGTTGTAGGATCAATTTGCATTTGCATTCTATTAACTAAGACAGTGTTGTTGCTCTGAACGGTTGTCATTCTATTGCTCTAAATTACAAAATTGAGAATTAGGATAAGCGAGTTATGGATCTGCTGAGAGGGACCCTCCCAACGGGCTCATAAACCTCGTCTTTTAACGCACCACTAAGCATAGGAACATCATCTACAAATACAGCCAGTTAGGGCAGCTGGGTGGGGGTTTGTTGATGGGGAGTTACTGCCCTCTTCAATGGACCCGCTCTACAGCCTGGCTTTTTAATGCACTACAGTATATAGGGCTTACATATTACATAATCCATTGAACACACACAACAACAACAAAAAAACAAAAAAACTGATGACAACTGGGAAGTTGCAAGATCACGGATAATACAATATGTATATTAATGTGCCTTTTGAACACAGAACTAGTGCCTTTTGAAATTGTTATCTGTGTTTGGCAGTGGTAACCATCTGTAACCTTCTGTAACCATCTGTAAAGAAAGAGGAAAAAAACAAAACAAAAACAAAAAAAGGATGTGTGTATGTATGCATATATGTGTATAAATAACTTAATGATGCCTTTTTCACTTGCTTTGTATTAGTCATCAAATTTGGGGTTTTCCATCGTTTGAGTATGTGTCTTTCAAAATGGAGATAAAACAATCTTCCATACTTTATATGACTATTTACAAACCACCACAGAATTGTTTATCGAAGATTTTACTGAATTACTTTAATTTATATGCACTGATTTTGATTGTTTAGTCATTTCAGGTGATTTTAATGTGCATGTGGATGTGACCAATGACAGGCATGCAAAAGAACTTAATGCTGTTCTTGAAATGTTTGGTTTAACTCAGCACGTGAGTGAGGCAACCCACAACAAAGGTCACACTCTAGATCTAATTATTACAAAAGGTATTAATATTTCAAATGTGAATGTTGTTGATGTTGCTTTATCTGATCATTTTTGTGTCTTCTTTGACCTGTCTGTTGCACCCAAACCAGTGGTTGGGCCTGGAGTTATTCAAAGAAGACACATAAATGATACAACAAGGACACAGTTTATGGAAATGATCAGACTGGAAAATCCCCCATGCTCTAATGCTGATAATCTGTTGGACTCTTATACATCAAGCATCTTAAATGTTTTGGATACTATTGCTCCTGTCAAGGTTAAAATGGTTAACAATAGACAAAAGGCACCTTGGAGAAGTGAAGATTTGGTCAGGGCACAGAAAAGGGAGTGCCGAAAAGCCGAAAGGAAATGGCACAAGTCAAAGCTCCAGGTTCATTTTGAGATATATAAAGAAGTGCTTTGTGAGTTCAACCAGATTTTGCGTGGAGAAAGGGAGAAGTACTTCTCTAAAATCATCGCAAACTGCAGAAACAATTCTCGTGTTCTGTTTTCCACAGTAAACAGATTAACTAACCCTCCAGTTTCACTGCCCTTAGAACTAATCTCTACATCTAAGTGCAATGAGTTTGCAATATTTTTTTATGACAAAGTCCAAGGCATTAAAAATGCCATAATTTCCACAACACAAATAGTAACCCTGCCACCAGATAAACACCTTGAGCTGACACATTTCACTCCTGTTACTGGCAAAACAATCGAAGAGGTCATCTCTGGTCTGAGTTCATGTACATGCTGCCTTGATGAATTACCCACTAGATTTCTGAAGTCTGTGCTGATCAGTTGTTACCACAACTTGTTCAGTTAGTTAACATCTCATTTGAGACTGGAGCATTTCCAAAGGCCTTGAAAACCACGGTCATTAAGCCTCTTCTAAAGAAGAGCAGCCTTGATCCCAAGGTACTGAACATCTACCGGCCCATATCAAACCTACCATTCTTAGGAAAAGTCCTAGAGAAAGTAATATATCAACAGCTCACTTACTTTCTCCTATCTAACAATGTGTTTGATACTTTCCAGTCAGGATATAGGCCCCACCACAGCACTGAGACAGCTCTGATCAAGGTGACAAATGATATCCGTATGAACACCAACGCAGTTAAGGTCTCAGTTTTAGTTCTGCTGGACCTGAGCGCTGCCTTTGACACAGTGGACCACGGGATCTTACTTCACAGGTTACAAAAAACTGGGTGGGAATCTCTGGTACTGCTCTAAACTGGTTCAAGTCCTATCTCGAGGATAGGATGTACTTTGTCGAAATTGGCAACTGTGTCTCAGACAAAATTTCCATGACCTGGGGAGTCCCCCAGGGGTCAATCTTGGGACCCCTCTTATTCAACCTGTACATGCTTCCATTGGGTCAGCTAATAAACAGTAACAATGTGTCGTACCACAACTACGCAGATGACACTCAGATCTATGTGTCACTGACGGCAGGTGAACATGGGCCTGTAGATACTCTCTGTCACTGCATCCAACAGATCAGTTTGTGGATGCAAAACAACTTTCTCCAACTAAACTCAGACAAAACTGAGATCATTGTCTTTGGCCCACAGACACAAAGACAAAGTGTTATCAGTCACCTTGAGTCTCTCTCTCTAAAACCAAAAAATCAGGTTAGAAATCTAGGAGTAATCATGGACTCAGACCTGAACTTAAACAGCCACATCAAAGCAATAACATCATCAGCTTTTTACCATCTGAAAAACATTGCTAAGATCAGAGGAATAGTGTCAAAACCAGACTTAGAGAGACTCATCCATGCATTTGTCTCCAGCAGGTTAGACTACTGTAACGGCCTGCTGACTGGCCTTTCTAAACGAGCTGTTAGACAGCTGCAGTACATCCAGAACGCTGCTGCCCGAGTCCTGACAAGAACCAGGAAATACAACCATATTAGTCCAGTGCTCCGGTCTCTGCACTGGCTTCCTGTCACTCAGAGAATAGAATTTAAAACAGCTCTGCTTGTGTACAAGTCTTTTCATGGTTTACACCAAAGTACATCTCTGACATGTTAGAGCCGTATGAACCATCTCGGGCCCTGAGAACTTCAGGGAGGGGTCTCCTGGTGGTTCCCAGAGTCAATAATAAACACGGTGAGGCTGCGTTTCAGTTTCATGCAGCTAAAATCTGAGACAGGCCTCAACTCTGACAATGTTCAAATCCAGGCTGAAAACAGCTCTTTTTACCCGTGCATATGAAAACTGAAAGTATTTTATCTGCACTCTTGCCTTTTACTGTAATTGATTATTTTTCATGTTGATGTTTATTGATTGATTTGATCTGTTTTCTTGTAATTTTATGCAACTGTGAAGCACTTTGAATTGCCTTGTGTATGAATTGTGCTCTACAAATAAACTTGCCTTGCCTAGTCTAGCTGGCCAGGCTACTGTATTTTGTGGTCCTATGGCAGGTTGGATGGCATTAAAATCACTGATGACAAGGCCAAAAAATATTGCTTTGTCAGTCCTTTTAAACTAATTGTGTCTCAATGAACTATGAGTATGGCTGAACTCTTAGTGAAGACAATGGCTGCTGGTTCTCCACAGATAGATATTGACCAGAGGTGAAGAAAGCTGATGGGATTTCATTGACCTATGGCGAACAGAGCATGTTACACAACTAGATCAATTTCCCCTTTCTGTCTTTTCCCCTGTCCCCCCGGGGGACTTTTAAAATGCCCTAGAAAACACCTGAAGATATTGACAGACATGAGAGTCAAACATGGTTGGATGTGCATACTCAAGTGCAGCAGGCCAAGGTCTCTAGCAGCCAATTTGAATGTGAATCTAAGAAATAAGAGAAATTTCCTTCTAGCTTCCACACGCATTCAGTATTCATAGATGCACGCTTCCTCATGTTGGCTGCAAGGTCAGCAGCTGAAATAGTGTGATTAAAGCTTTACTGATGACTTGTGCATGTGAAATTTTTTTTTTTTGAGAAAATTGTAAAGGCTCAAAGTCACCAATAAGTGGCAAAAAATGTCTGACAGGAGTATTTCAGGTGTGATATGACTATAACTAGGAAGAACGATTCCATGAAGCCTTTTCACCATAACCATGAGAATCTTTGTTCTTTAACGTGTCAAGAAAATGTCCCGAGGCTTTATCCAGCATGATTCAGAAATTAGTCGAGGGAATCTGGTGGAGATAGTGTCCATGGTTGAGCAGAAGAATTTTATATTGAATATATTGCAGGTATTGTTGGGGCAAATGAAACTAAACACAAATGTCTTAAGATGGTGTGTTGTTGCTCCATGTTACTTGATAAGAAATAAACTTAGAAAGGATTATGTGTTGGATTATTTCTGCTGCTGCTAGCACACAATATTTGAGCTGCCTCTCCACAGTTGTCCACGTTTGAGTGCTGATGTGCAATCATGCAAACCTCTTCCTCTCACTGATTACCCTGTCACTCCCTTGCAGGCTGACTGTGGCAGGAGTAAACCCCGACTGGAAAATACATAAGAGAAAAGAAAATATACACAAATTACAATGATAATTATATAAACAAATAAACAAAATGCAGTTCACACCTGTTTACAGAGGACATTATGTGATCAGGTGAGAGGAGATTCTGACACCGATGATATCAGGATTGAAGTGCTCATTCAGTCCTCAGTGGAGGTGTTATGAGGTAGATGGAAGGTCAACCAATAGGTAACGTGCATGGATCTGGACGTGTATAAAGAGCCAACTTCAAACATCATTTTGCATCAGGTCATAGGAAGCTTTGACAGCCAAGCATTTATCATAACCAAACGTTTCTAAGTTGGGAAGGTAGATGCAGTGCAAAAGCAGATTATATGAATTAACATTTGCTTGTAAAGATGCGATCAGTGCTTTGAATATGTGCCTATTTCAAGACCCATGACATATGTGTAAAAGAAGAAGAAGAAACTGTGAACACAGAATGAGAAAACTTCACAGATTCTCTAGGTGAGAATTCATATGACTCCTGTACGTATCCAAGCTTGCCGGTAAGGTATTTACTAAATCATCAGGTATTTAGTGAAAAACATACAAGACATAGTTTTCTCTGTCTTGCACAAGTTGGCACGAGCCGAACTGAGTTGTCCCTCCCTTGCCTTTCCAATTAAACATAATTTCATCTTTAGGCAGGGAGCGCACTTACCACCTGTTTTCTATTTGCTCATTTTCACATTTGAGGATATGAGTTACATTTGGCTAAATTCTTGTGGACACAAATGGAAAATAGTATAGCCGACAGTGATATTAAATGAACTTCTATTTGCATTTCTCTGCCCGCTGCACACTGTTGAAGCTTCATTTTGAGGGAGCATGTGACGGCTAATTAAACCGTCATTAATGTGTGTTTTGTCGCTCACTGACCTAGAACAAGGAGGGCACTGTGCTGCACACTACTACTATCATGACAACACATGGTTTCAATGCGCTGCAGCTTTGTACAACATTCCACACAAAAGGATAATCTAGTAACATGATCCTGGCGTTTGGCTTTGTTTTGAACCACATGTATAGACTACGAGATGGTCTTTTCCATGTCTCCAGACCTAACAGTGCTATTATGTCATTTGTGCCAGAGGGATAGTGTTTACGTCCTAGGAGGGCCACTCAGACATATCATCACAGGCATCCACTGACATCAGGGACAAATGAGGTCATCCGAGAAGCTGTTTTTCACTCATTTAGATGGAAACAGTAGATTTGAGTATTGGAGTTTACAATGCAAGTGGTAGGGTCAAGGCCAACGTTGACTGGAGCAGAGTGGAAGTCAATGTATTCAAAATAACTTACGAAACATCTGGCTAACATTAGTGGAAGGAAACAAAAACACATTTCAGATCAATTTTACAGTGCTAATCTTAAGTATCATGGTTCATTTAACTTCACTGTCCCATTGAGTCAAGTTACATTTGAAATTATTGTTCATTTTCCCTTCCTACATTGGCATAAATGGGCCCAATACGTAAGTCAAGCATTTATTTTTATTCATTGTATAGTACACCACCATGAATAAACACATGGCTTGATGAACTTTCCAAATTCCCAATATGCACAACACAATTTGAGTTACTCTATGAAACATTTTCCCCAAACACAGCAGAAGTTTTCACAACGTCAGTTTATCCGGGAAGTTGGATAAATTGAAAACATTCAAGAAACTTTGTCAGCTACAAATGATCTCTTGGCATCTCTTTATTATTGACTCTGGGAACCACCAGGAGACCCCTCCCTGAAGTTCTCAGGGCCCGAGATGGTTCATACGGCTCTAACATGTCAGAGATGTACTTTGGTGCTAAACCATGAAAAGACTTGTACACAAGCAGAGCTGTTTTAAATTCTATTCTCTGAGTGACAGGAAGCCAGTGCAGAGACCGGAGCACTGGACTAATGTGGTCGTATTTCCTGGTTCTTGTCAGGACTCGAGCAGCAGCGTTCTGGATGTACTGCAGCTGTCTAACAGCTCGTTTAGAAAGGCCAGTGAGCAGGCCGTTACAGTAGTCTAACCTGCTGGAGACAAATGCATGGATGAGTCTCTCTAAGTCTGGTTTTGACACTATTCCTCTGATCTTAGCAATGTTCTTCAGATGGTAAAAAGCTGATGATGTTATTGCTTTGATGTGGCTGTTTAAGTTCAGGTCTGAGTCCATGATTACTCCTAGATTTCTAACCTGATTTTTTTTGTTTTAGAGCGAGAGACTCAAGGTGACTGATAACACTTTGTCTTTGTGTCTGTGGGCCAAAGACAATGATCTCAGTTTTGTCTGAGTTTAGTTGGAGAAAGTTGTTTTGCATCCACAAACTGATCTGTTCGATGCAGTGACAGAGTGTATCTACAGGCCCATGTTCACCTGCCGTCAGTGACACGTAGATCTGAGTGTCATCTGCGTAGTTGTGGTACGACACATTGTTACTGTTTATTAGCTGACCCAATGGAAGCATGTACAGGTTGAATAAGAGGGGTCCCAAGATTGACCCCTGGGGGACTCCACAGGTCATGGAAATTTTGTCTGAGACACAGTTGCCAATTTCGACAAAGTACGTCCTATCCTCGAGATAGGACTTGAACCAGTTTAGAGCAGTACCAGAGATTCCCACCCAGTTTTCTAATCTGTGACGTAAGATCCCGTGGTCTACTGTGTCAAAGGCAGCGCTCAGGTCCAGCAGAACTAAAACTGAGACCTTTCCTGCGTTGGTGTTCATACGGATATCATTTGTCACCTTGATCAGAGCTGTCTCAGTGCTGTGGTGGGGCCTAAATCCTGACTGGAAAGTATCAAACACATTGTTAGATAGGAGAAAGTAAGTGAGCTGTTGATATATTACTTTCTCTAGGACTTTTCCTAAGAACGGTAGATTTGATATGGGCCGGTAGTTGTTCAGTACCTTGGGATCAAGGCTGCTCTTCTTTAGAAGAGGCTTAATGACCGCGGTTTTCAAGGCCTTTGGAAATGCTCCAGTCTCAAATGAGATGTTAACTAACTGAACCAGTTGTGGTAACAACACAGACTTCAGAAATCTAGTGGGTAATTCATCAAGGCAGCATGTACATGAACTCAGACCAGAGATGACCTCTTCGATTGTTTTGCCAGTAACAGGAGTGAAATGTGTCAGCTCAAGGTGTTTATCTGGTGGCAGGGTTGCTATTTGTGTTGTGGAAATTATGGCATTTTTAATGCCTTGAACTTTGTCATAAAAAAATATTGCAAACTCATTGCACTTAGATGTAGAGATTAGTTCTAAGGGCAGTGAAACTGGAGGGTTAGTTAATCTGTTTACTGTGGAAAACAGAACACGAGAATTGTTTCTGCAGTTTGCGATGATTTTAGAGAAGTACTTCTCCCTTTCTCCACGCAAAATCTGGTTGAACTCACAAAGCACTTCTTTGTATATCTCAAAATGAACCTGGAGCTTTGACTTGCGCCATTTCCGTTCGGCTTTTCGGCACTCCCTTTTCTGTGCCTTGACCGAATCTTCACTTCTCCAAGGTGCCTTTTGTCTATTGCTAACCATTTTAACCTTAACAGGAGCAATAGTATCCAAAACATTTAAGACACTTGATGTATAAGAGTCCAACAGATTATCAGCATTAGAACATGGAGGATTTTCAAATCTGATCTTTTCCATAAACTGTGTCCTTGTTGTATCATTTATGTGTCTTCTTTGAATAACTCCAGGCCCAACCACTGGTTTGGGTGCAACAGACAGGTAAAAAAGACACAAAAATGATCAGACAAAGCAACATCAAGAAGTAATTAGTTATAGTTACTCACTACTTGTTCCAAAAGGTAACTGAGTTAGTAACTGAATTACTCTATAATGAAAGTAACTCGTTATCAGGGAAAGTAACTATTTGCGTTACTATAAAAAAAAAGTTCCATAAGAATTTTGATTTTTTTTTTAGCGGTTTTCACAAGTCTGTGTAAATGAGTAGAACAGACAGGTGTTTGTATTTATGTACTATCATTCAAAGATGTTCATAGTAACTGAATGAACTGAATGGGGCTGAGTGGGGGAGGCCTCTGTGACTGAATGGTATTGACCAGTATTTGTTTTATTAATGTAGGAATACGGCCGTATTCAAAGAGAATGGGGAGTAAAAGAAACATGTGCCAACATGGCCAACGATTAGGGCAGACTTTACGCACAGGCATTGTGCAAGTCTCTTCGTTCATTCATCAGCAAAGCCCTAACAGAAAGTTAGCAGCCTGCAGTGTGTCTGGAGCGGAGAGTGGGTAGAGAGGAAGAAGAAAAGGCGCAGAGAGAGAGGGAGGGGGAGGGGGGGCGGGGAGGAAGACACGTCTCCACCGATTCTGCGTCTTTGGGTTAAAAATAAGTTCCAGCACTGTTGATCAATGATCACCAACTCGATTGTCCCCTGTGGCCGCACCGTGCTGTGTGGGTGACAAGCCGTGGGTCGGGGAAACAGTTAGTTTATTGGAGCAGAGAGCACGATGCAACACTCTGCACAGGCAGTGTGAGTACTCCGTGAGACTCCTGCTCCTGCGTGCGCTGACACCGCGGCGCTCAATCAGTCGAATTGTAATGTGCCACTTTGTTTACCCAGTAACGATAACGGCATTGTAACGACAGGGAGAGTAAAGAATTAGATTACTCCATTGCTGAAAAAATAACGTTGTTACCTAACACCGTTCTTTTAAACGTTCTTTTATTCCAAACACTGCAAATCTCACAACATTCGGCAGCTGCTAAATGTAACAAAGGAAGTACCGCGTAATCTAACTGAGTTACTTTTTAATAATCAAGTAATTAATAAAGGGGTAATCAGTAATCAGATTACTTTTTAAAGGGAACACTGCTGCTATGGTTGCTGACAAAGCCTATTGATGTTAGAGCAAAATGTGCACTAAAACACAAAAACAAAACTGAACTGAGTTGAAACATTCAAGACTTCAACTACTGAATATAGAAGATGACTCAAGTACCTTCATTGAAGATGGACAACTCCTGTACGACTGAGAGCTTACACAGACAAAACTGAACTGAAGCAATACAGTTGTTTTTTCTAACAAACATATGTGGAGGCACTTCTGCGTTTTTTTGGCGTTGAAAACAAAATTGCGCTCTTGATGTGGCCCGTACAGTCTATATGGTTGCTGTGGTCCTGACTACAAACGTGTGGTTTCCTGGGATGGACACAGGAGCCTAATCGCTCACACCGGGGGCTGAGGTCTATCAGTGGTCCCAGCCGCTGCTCTCCCGTGTGGAGGTGTCTGTTCCCTGAGTTATCATTGGCCATGGCAGCTTATATTCCTCTGCCAGGAAATGACTGATAAGGCAGCACCGCGGCTATGACGGGCTGGCACAGCGGCAGCACAGGTCCACCCAAACCGAGATGCAGGAAGGATGGGAACACAAGCATGTATGTCATACACCTGAGGCCCTCTCCCTCCCTAAAGCTAAAAACATGTGCATTTGCGTTCCATCAGCTCCAAGTGGTTACAGCCAAAAGGGCGGCAGTCTTCTATTTTTCTAATCTAATATGTTCATATGTTGCTAAGTTAGAATGCAAAATGAAACACTGTTGTTAAACACAAATGTTTGTGTGACTCAGATGATATTTAGCAGAGGTCATTCAATTTATTTGCTGTGAACAGTTTTTTCCCCTTGTGCGGGAGGGAAAGGCAACATCTCCAAGTGGTACTCCACCCTTGGCTCAACTCTGCGCTGAGATGACATGTCAACACTGGGCAGAAGCTCTTCTGGAACATGGTGACAATGTGCATCTGCATAGTCACTGTGAGAAAGGCAAATTCTATTGAAGATTTCTTCCATCTCAAATTTAAACTATTGGCTCTTTAAAATGTTTTATCACGTTAACATAACCAACTGCTTTCTCAATCCAAAACAACAACAGGACTGCAATTGTTAAGCACATTTTAATTTTTCAGTGAACATCCCATGCTAATTTCAGCTCCATTGTGTATTGTAATAGAGCAACTCTAAAAACAACATGAAGACATTTCAATATGCATAACAATACGACTTAAACCAGCAGAGACTTAATGAAGACGTGGGTTTGTAAAGCTCATACATAACAACATGTGAAGACATATGGCTTGTTTACATACGTTAAGAGAGATGTTAGTCTTTTGTTTTATGAGCACAGCATGTCATTGAATTTAAATACAGAAAACACAGGCTGATTTTACAACATAGTGCTGCACTTAAAGGTCGGCTATGTAAGGTTTGTCAATATTTCATAAACATGACCTATTTGTGTCCCCTGATAGGAGGTAAACATGTTCACATCAAATATTGTTTTTCATAATATCAATTGTATATTATGGCGTATCATCTGTATGTTCTCACTTGCAATTGCTTTATACCTTTTACTGTTTTTGTTGTTGTTTTTTTTCCCTTGAGTTTCCTTACGTGTTTTATTGACTCTCTATTTTCCTGTGAAGCACTGATCTTCTTTGTGGTATTGTGTTAGTTGATTGTCTTTTAGTATATCCTGTAAACCTTTCATACACATGGCGATTATAAGGAAATCTGTGTGCACCAAAGAGACACAACCCATGAGAGATGAAGCGTTGTTAAATCTGCAGACCTTCCCACATCGAGCGGACAAACGATCTATTCTAATTAAAGCAAGCCGCTCCTCCGTTCATTGCACCAGGGGCCCGGATCTATCTGATCACTCCCTCCTTTGAAACCGTCCAGAAAGGCTTTTTGTGGTGAGGAAGAAACTGGCCCCTTCAGGAACAACCCGTGTGGCCCCAGAGAGACGGAGAGACATTGGACAAAACAACGGGGGCCACGGACCTACAGAGTCCCAATACTGATGTGGGTACAGGGGAGCGGGAGGCAGACAAGTGCAGGCCAAGGCCATTAATCCTGGTCAGGGCTCGCTTTGGTGCTCCTGCCGCATGTGGGGCGAGACGGCAAATTAATTATGTGGCCCAGATTAATTAGGTGATGTTAAGGGAAATGTGTGAGTGTGAAAGTTTGGAAGGGCTGTACAGCTGACTAGACTAATGGGCCCTTCATTGCTCCTAATAGATGACACGCTGACAGGTGTTGCGTTCATACTGAGGGGAAATATGGCTACAGTCTTAAAAGGGAAATTTGTTGCGTGCAGTGTTTTCATCTTAATCATGTACGTAACGGGAGGAGGTTTAGCTTTCACAGATCTCAAAAATACCGCCTCTAAGAATAGCAATGCATTAGGACACAAACTTTAATACCACCTCAAAATATTTGACCTTCCAAGTACCTCTTGGCCTAATCGAGATAAATTAATGACAATAACAGGTGTTTAAAGGACATAAAATAGTTCAAATGTGGGCCAAGGACTAAACTATCAAATTGGATGTCTTCTAGTCTTTTTTGTCCAGCGTACCTTGATTTCAACTCAATGTACCCCATAACTTGACGGTCCAGCCAACTCAGATAACTAGAACATCATAATTAAACATCATTATGAATAACTTTTCTTTGAAAATCATATTAAAATTATTCAGTTTCATCTTTTTTATCTGAAATAATTCCAAGGGCCCCCTGCTAATTGTTTTCCCCCTGGGGTTCCTGTACCCCTGGTTAAGGTTAAGTATCACCTGAAGAAGCCCAAGTACCACCAGTGGTACATGTACCACAGTTTGAGAACGACACCAGTGCTTCTGTAGAAAGTGGCCCGAGTAGTCTTTACTCACCATAAATATAGGTAAATGCTTTAATATAAAGCAAAATAGATTGACTTATATTCAAATGTATCAATAATCTAACACCTGAACCACTCACTTTATTTATACAGAGACAAAACAGCAACAGTTACCTGAAGGCCCATCAATCACAACTGTACGATTCCACACTGTCAGACACATTAAACATTGTTGTATGTGGTTTCCTCTAAATGTTTGACCTATTATTATATGTGTGTTTTTCATCAAATTTAATCAAATTGTGTTTTTTTTCACTTGACTTGACGTAACTTGTCGCAGCTCATTTGCATTTTCCTACGACAGTAGATGGTAAGACCAAAACGTTGCCGGTTCAAGTCCCTGCTTCCACAGGTGCACGCCATCGCTGTATCCTGTGCTATTGCTGAGCTGGGAATCAATCCAGCTTTGTACCCCTTGGACTCTATAATTATTACATTATCGGCCGGAAAATAGTTATTACGTTATCGGCCATTATTACGTTATTGGCATATTACATTTTCAAACTGGCCAAATGTATTACATTATTGGCCGTGATTACATTATCCGTTCCGTCTTGACTCTTGACTGAAAACAAGCCAAAGCTGTACCATTTGTAAATAGCAATGTGTCTGCGTGTATTGCACTCTCCCTGATAAATAAATACGGTTAATAAAAAAGTAAACGGAGGGTGAGTGAAGTGTCCAACAGAGGTTTGTACTGACATAAGGGGATAGACTGCCAAGTCACGTGTCCCAATAGCCCAAACTTCTTTTGTTGTAAATACCACCAGGTGACGCTTCTGAGGAAGATCACAGGAAGTGATCGAAACTAGTAAAGCAGGTAAACAAACCTTCTGTCTTACTAAAAGAACAATCTTCAATAATTCTTGTGTTGTATTTTTGGTCTTTAAGCTTTATCGGTTTATGCCAAAGTATGAAACACTGATGACAACCTCATTATTTTTGTGTCAGCACAACACTCGTGTACACAAAGACGATTTCACACTTACAGCTATCTTTAGCGGTGACTATAAAGAGTTAGAAAGTTCCAGTGATTTTGCTGGTGATCCTTTGGCATTTGACTACATTAGCGCCGTGCAATGTCCGACAGTTAAAACGTCATAACGTGACCCAACTTAACAGTAGCATGAAAGAGGGTGAGGAGTGGGGGGCGATGTTAGTAAAAACTCAGAGCCCTATCTTGATCTCACAACATATTCTCTGGTCCCTTATAGAGGGCGTACTCAGGATGTCATAATGTTTTGCACTGAATGAAATAATCTGTTCAAGTGACACTGTTGAGGGTTGTGGACTGACAGAAGTGCAGCTACACACATGCGCCAACAGACTCTCCTACTACCACCAACCACTCACTCACACACCACTAAAAAGGCACTTCAATATTTAGAACAATATACGAGTTGTCATCTAAAGCCTCCATGCGCCTTCAATTTCAACTGACAGAACCTCAATATCTTCATTATTATGTATGTAGTTTGCATTATGTCAGCTCTTGTTTGTAGAGTCTAAAGTTACACATTTAGAGATTAAAAGAAGATATTGGCTGTATGGTTTTGCATCATTTGTCCAAGATGACTTTTCATTATTTTTTACGAATGAAAAAGCAGCTTCTAAAGGCAAAAGTCACCCTGAAATTGCATCAGTCCTTATCGGCCAACATAAAGGTGCCATTGCTGCAGTTCCTTTTGCAGTCCCCTGTCAGATGTATAGAACCTGGAGACCCCTCAAAGCACCGTTTCAAATCTTTTTATTTTTTTTCATGCTCTGAATGACGCAAGCGCATATGTCTCACCAGCGCACGTCATACTGGTTTTAGTTCTCACCCTGCTCACCACCGACACATAAAAAAAGTTTGCACACAACAGGAAGTATTGAAACTTTACACCATGAGAAAATTAATCCTGTAGGTGCCGCGTTTTAAAGGGCAACGGGGGTTAACTTCAGTTGCAGGGTAAGCCCCTCGGATAAATCTAGGGCACATTCAAACATGGAGCAAGCTACTGTTTGGTTTTGCAGGCTTAATGTCTTTGAAAAGGTGCTGCTGATGTTTTCAAAGTGGCAATAAGATCTGAATAAATAATCCCTCGCCTCTCCAAAAAGGCAGTAAAGATCAGACCCTTGGGCGTAAACAACTTCTCCTTTTTGATTTTGCACAGCACCAATTGTGTTCAAAGTTTACCTTTCAATTCTCCCCCGCTGATCCTCATTTGCACAAGTAACTCACAGCCAGAGTGTGTAAAAACAAGATAACAAAAAGGAAGTTATGGAAAAATAATATCTGATTAAAGCTTCCTCAAAGGTGCAAAAACGTTAGCCGACAGTGTGGCGTCCAGCGGCTTATCTAGAAGACCACGCAAAACAGGATAATCATGATATTTCTGTAACAATATTGCATTTATATGGTGTTGATAGACAAGCCGTGGGATGTCTGCCCAGTGTGGAATATTCGCACAGAATACAATGGAGAAATTAGTACAGTAGCTTTTGTAGCCCTTATCATTTCATTGGCCAAACATGAAACAACTATGGCTTAAATTGTTTTTACATTGTTTTCAACTGCTGCACCAATATAGAAGTAAACTAAACTTGTGTGTAACTATTTAACTAGACAGGCATTCATCAAGTTAACATTTTGAACTCGCGGGACATTTTGTTTTTTCTTCTTTCCTCTGCGAGCACTCCTTTTGCCACTTGCACTCCACAGATTCTCAATTTGTATATAGGCAAAGTGGAGATGAGCTGCCTTTTCTTCCTCTGATCTCACAGCTTGTGCTCACTTTTACATAATGGTCAGGTAAAAATAGACATACTGAAAAAAAAGGAAGTCACGCTTGCTAAAAAATAAAATACATCTTTATTACGGTGTTAATAAAAAAAACATTTACAGTACAACACAGTAATGCCAGATATATGTGCACAGGGAGCGTTCACATAATACTTTTAAAAGCATCAAATTGTACCTGAAAGTGACCGGTGGGAAATCATAGCAGCAGGTGAGTATCCTTCAGAACAATAAATGCAGCTAGATGTTAAATAAATGAGAGGTACAGCTTTGAAAGGTTAACTTTAGCTTTCTAGGGTCTTAAGACGTTGCCAGACAAGTGTTTCACACAATGAAACGCCTGACATGCAGCATAGGGCTACAGAATATACTGAAAATTATTGTTATTGCAAAATTTGCCGATTCAATATCCACATCGCAAGAGGCTACAATATATCACAAAATCACTGAGGTTTTCCATCTGATTTTTTTTTTTTTTTTTTTACACACACTGCCTAAAAAACAATGCATGGTCGCTGAAAAGGCATGCAAAGGTTCAGGTTTAGTCAGGATTTTCCTAAATTTAGGTCCTTTTTTGATTTATCTATTCATTTTGCGTACAATTATTTTTAATTCAATGGATATGTTCTCACAATATCACAAGACAGTTACTGAATATCACATTGTTTTCTGATATTGTGCAGCCCTAATGCAAACGCATGTCATGACCCTTTGTGTGCCCTGATATTTTGTGTAACAAACATACCAGTACAAAAATATATTCAGCTTCACTACATTATTAAGTACAGTGAACCGCTCATTTCCAGTTGAATGTCCTCCCCACCATCTGGAAGAACTTCTTATTGGGTTCATGAAAGAATTTGTAGAGTTTTTGCAAATAGCGGGGGCTACGTGGGGATGCGCCCTGCCTTTTGAATCATGTAAACAGCGCTCTTTCCCGTGTTCTCGCAGACAGTAAAATCCTTTAGTTTTGTTGAAGTAAAAATTGGACGCGTTTATTTGCGGCTCCAGCTTTAGGAACCTCTCCACTTTCTTCATTTCTGGCAAAGGGTCTCTTATCAACTCGTCCCCGTCCACAACATGAATGCTGTCCAAGGGGAAATACTGGAGCCAGTTTTGCATATGCACATAATACAGACTGCGGTTTAGCGCCTTGTATCCCAGGTTGATGTCCCCGTCTCTAACCAGGACATACTCAATAGGCTGGTAGCGCTTGTGCTTCTGCAGCCTGTTGTAGAAGACTTGCGTGTAATCCGAAAGCACGCGCTCAGTGGGTCTCTCAGAATAAGCAGCAGTTTGATGTCAGGATTCAGATCGTGGATGCGCTTGGGGACTTTGCTGGAGGTGAAATAAGCCGGCGTTTTCTCCACGGTCAGCTGCTCCGGGAAGGCGTAGGGCATCTGGCTTAAATACCACGGGATGCCCTTCTGGTAGTGGCTCTCCCAGTCGAAAAAGTGCACCTCGTTTTGCGCCGCCGCCACCGAGCTGTGCAGGCTGAGCATCTCAATGAGCGCCCGGGTGCCCCCCTTCCTCACGCCGATGATGACGATTTGAGGGAGCCGCTGGGACGTCCCGTTGGGATGGGTCACCGTGGTGCCATTGTCCGCGTCGGGGGAGGGTTCGGTGGGGTCCGCGGGGGGCCAGGCGTCCGCTGAGGGTCTGGATGGGATGGGGGGAGACTGTAGGGCGAACAGCAGCAGCCCGAGGAGCAGCGCTGCCATGACAGAGGTCCTGACCCGGGTGGATTTCAGCCTGGCGGGAGCAACAAGACGGACATTGAAAGAGCAGCTGCCTCAGGACGTCCGGCTCAAGGAAACGTGGGTCGTGGCTCTGCTTGAACCAGGAATTAGGAATGGGAAATAAGAAACACTATTAGTGCTACGATTTTACACGATGAGTTATAACAATGCAATATTGTTTTATTGTTATATTGCACTAGGGAGTGTCTCGACTGATTTACAACTGTGTGACGGCAAAGGTACAGCAAAGTAAACGATTTCCTTCATAAATAAAGCAATGTTGTTAGGCACAAACTTTCGTGCACACTTATGTTTGAGGAGATACGGTCCTACCATTGCTGTATATCTGAGGGCTATATTGCCAGATCACTTGTATTATTCAAATACAGCAGACACATGCAAAACACCTGCACTACTAGAATATAAAAACAATGTCATAAACGTTTCAGGAAACCACACTTCTTTCCAATAATCACATGTAACCTCAACTATATACGTGATTTCATGTCTCTTTTGAAACTCTTGGCTTGTTTGTTCTGGTTATTATCAAAAGTAGTTGTAGCCAATTGTATGTTTCTCCGCGTCATAGGCATCAGTGCAATATAATGCAGCCTAACTCTCACGCTGGTATTTATAGCTTCCTTTATGAAGGAAAATGTCATTCTTACTACTGCGTAAAATTGGACATTATCGCTTTAAGGTTGTAGTGTTCTTGGTCCTTTCGTAATCGTAATTGCTTCAACTTATCTAGTGACTCCTGAGTGCAGGGAAGCATCGGTCAGTGAACCACACACACGAGTAGGCAGGCTCCTTTAGTGCGCACACTACAACACACCAAAGATACCCATTCATGCTATCCAAAACAACAGATTATTATTTTATTTTTTACCTATTCTCTCCCGCTCCACATTAGGTTTTGCTGTGGTCCTTCTCTCAGCCGCGCTCTTCCCAGCAGTGCTCCACTCGATGCTCCTCCAGCTGCGTGTGATCTGCTCCGAGCAAACGCGTCTCCGATCAGGGCGATACTTTCTCCGAAGCGTTCTCCGCTCGTTCTGCCGAAGCGCCTCGCGGTCCGCACGCCTTTTGAGAGCCAGCTGTTGTGTGTGCTGAGCTCGCACCCTCCTGCCGTACGCCAGCAAACCACGCCCACTCAGAGCTGGAGGCTGCGATTGTACTTGATCTGAGTGAGCGCAGAGAGAGGTATGAAAATTAAATTGCCAGCCCTTCATTATAATCATATCAGCCGTTTGGATCTCTCCCCACAGCAAATCTTGAGGACATCTACCATTGACAAGTTCAAAAGTTGCTCTTCTGTTAGGCATACTTCAGCAAGTAGGGTTATTTAACCAACAAAGTAGGCTCCTTAAAGTGCATATGACACATTAGACACAATTTTTGCTAAAACATAATTAACACAATTATATATAAGATTTTGCTAAAGATTGTACTCAGCTCAGTTAGACATTTTTCTTGGTGTTTATAGTTTCACTTCCTTATTGGACACCGACAGGAAGTGACATAGATGAAGGCAAACAAAATGAGGAAAATGAGTCAAACTGCTATGGAACTTTACCTTTATTTATGTCACTTCCTGTCAGCAGTTTAAAAACTCAAATAAAAATAACGTTTCTGCCCAACATTTCTTCATTAAAATTACCAAAATAAAATTACAATCATGCCACTGATGAACTTGCAACTGATGTTATCCATCTAAATAAGTTTTTTTTTTTTTCAACAGCATTAAAACCTGTCATATGCACTTTAAAGGCCCTGCACCTGTCTTTTTGTCTTGTAGTGAAATACCTTTTGCTGAGATTGTTGCTGAAGTTTCATCACGTTTTGATTAGCTATAAACCTTGCCTGGAATATTGGTAGACCTGTCTTAGGTCAACTCAACTTTTTAGTTTGTGACAAAAGTGGCAGGCTACAGTTCCGGATGAGCCTTTCATATAAAATTGACGTAATCTAAGCCAAATTGTAATTGTATTTACAGCAATTAAGTATAGGCCCTAGAGCTGTTAGTCAACTCAACAAGAGAGACTATTCTGAACGTGTCACCAAAGCCGTCATTCCACATAGTGCGACCCGGCCGTGCACGCCACGATCTACGTGCACATATCGACACTACCCCGCAGACCTTTCTGTTTCCATCACACACACACCCGCACTCCCGCAGTTGTGAGGAGCACGATGTACAGACATCATTAAAAGTTTTGTAAACCGTGATGAGAACGAATGTGGACAAATTCTGTCATCTGGTTGGAGTTATGGAATCATTCAGAGGAGCCAAGCTGTATTAAAACAGAAAATAAACTGCTAAACTACAAACTATGAAGGTAAGCTACATGCAAAAGCTACATGCAAAAGCTACATGCAAAAGCTAAAGCTGCGCTAACAGTGGCTAAATGCTATTATCGGCAAAATCCCCTTTTAGCACAGCAGTATAATGTTGTGAAATATTAAATCCGTATGACCTGCGTGTCAATAGTGAGGCTGTCCACTCTCTCGTTGCCAATCAGAGGCCAGCAGTCACATCAGACACGGCCAACACGGGCTACCCGCTTTGGTAGCCAGTGGTTTGGCACTGGCCTTTGTTATGGAAAAGCTCGACAAAGCGGGTGAAAGAGCCATTTGGCTGACATGCACCTGCATGAAAAACACCTCAAGTACAGTGTACATTTTAGGACATCCTCATCCTTAGAATGCTTTAGTCATTCTTGGCCCAAGTTCAGGTGAAGATGACAGACATGTTTGTTATCTTCACATGAACCTAGAAACTAGTTTGTCAGACTCATCTTTACTTGGACATTGTTTGTCAGAGTCATCTTCGCTTACAGGTAACTTGTCAGACAATTTCACAACAAAAGCATGATAATGCAACTAAATGGGAATTTTCACAAGAAAAGCAGTATAACACAACTAAATAGGGATTTTCACAATAAGAGCAGTATATTACAACTAAATAGGAATTTGTATGACATTTTTCCCAATGTTTCACAATTTTTGTAAATTCTACAGCAACTTGACTGTGGAATAGTACATTCCACAGTCAAGTCCCCATGTACATGGGGAAATCCCCATGTAGTTGTATTATAGCACTTTTATTGAGAAAATCCCCATGTAGTTGCATTATCCTGCCTTTATTGTGAAAATCCCCATTTAATTGTATTATACTGCTTTTATTGTAAAAATCCCCATTTAGTTGTATTATAGCACTTTTATTGTAAAAATCCCCATTTAGTTGAATTATACTGCTTTTATTGTAAACATCCCCATTTAGTTGTATTATACTAGCCTGGCTAACGCCAGACTAAAATCACAAGTGATATTTAGTCTGGGGACCACCAATTCATTTTCTCGTAGGAGAGGTGTGGTTCACGATTGTCCATATCCGTTTATTGGGCGCTACGAATGTCTCTCATGCGTCTGCACGTAGCCATAGCCAATCGTATCATCGTATTAAATGACGTATGATGTACCTGCTGTAAACTTTCGAGCTAAACTATTTAGAACACGGTCTAAAGCTTGATCGAAAGATGGCGTATGTTGCTGTCATGTTGGATCCGTAAATATGTTTTTATTTTTGTATCCCTAAACAAACTACAAGCTTCCGTATGTCAAATAGCGCGTCATCGTCCCTCCTCGTTCTGTGATTGGTGCCCAAATCCATGCGAAAATGTCGGCCATGGTCCCCAGGCTGTGAAGTTCTAAAAGATTCAAGCGCACACAGCAGTCTGGCGTTAGCCAGGCTAGTATTATACTGCTTTTATTGTAAAAATCCCCATTTAGTTGTATTATACTGCTTTTATTTTGAAAATCCCCATGTAGTTGTATTATACTGCTGTTTTTGTGAAAATCCTCATTTAGTTGTATTATACTGCTTTTATTGTGGAAATTCCCATTTAATTGCATTATTGTGCTTTTGTTGTGAAATTGTCTGTAAGTGAAGCTGACTCTGACAAACAATGTCCAAGTAAAAATGACTCTGACAAACTAGTTTCTAGGTTCATGTGAAGATGACACACATGTCTGTCATCTTTACCTGGACTTGGGACTAGAATGACTAAAGCATTCTGAGGATGAGGATGTCCTAAAATGTACACCGTACTCAAGTGTTTCTCCAGTTACTCAGCTGGCTATCACCTCATCAGGGCTTGGCTGGCAAGCTTCTTTGGCACAAGATCAAAAATACAGTAGGCAATCTAATTTTGGATGTTACCTATAAAAATGTGTTTCTCAATTTTGCACAAAACATCAGCACCATTCAAAAAACACATGGCAACATTGTGTGATTTGTTTAATATAAAAAAAAATAAAGCCTAAATATTAAATCAAGGCATTGTAGCCAGGGAAAAACGTGCTCCTTTTGGGGAGAAATCTGAAAAAGGACTATTCAGAGGCGCCTCCAGGAGTTCTCCGCTCACTCCTCTCTTTGAGAAAAATCAATGAAAGAGACACAACAGTTATTCATTCACGGCATTTTCTCGCTCCTTTGTCCCTCATGCAGTGTGTCTGTGGGAAGTCTCCCTGTCCGAGTTGCACAATCTCACCACCTGTTGAGCAGCTTTTTCTCTTCCCAAACCACTCCAGACCGAAATATGGCTTCTGGTCTTTACTCTCGATTTAGTCCCATTAAAAAAAAGGCAAGCGGTGGTTTCCTACTTGCATGAGTCACAGATGAAAGAGTGACAGTGTGGGAGAGTTGATGAGCAAGAGTCACGTGGCTGCAGTTACACACCTTCTTAGTATGTGTCACAATAGTGTATTGATAATGTTGTACACATTAACTGTGAAAGCCCTGTTCTCTTTAAATGATTATAAGTGCTGTTTGTTTTGTTTATAGTCATAGTGAGCTTTCGACAAACTTAGTCTACAGCTATTGTCAAATTATGCCTTGAACAAATCAAGTCTAATCAATTCTATCTTTTGCAGCAAAGCATTAAAAGTTATATAACAAAGAAAACGGTTGAACAAAAAGGGCACTTTTATCTGGTTTTGCATTTTTATTATCAGGAATTCCTCTTTCAAAAGTCGAAGTGCACAACATTTGCACAAGTTACAAAACAAAATGTACTAGCTAAAGAAATAAAATCCTTGGCCTCAAAGAGTACATATTTCTCTCAGTTGGAAAAGCTCTCAAATTGTTCTGCAAATTAACAATGATAAAGGAATTGGAAAGGGGAGTTACTTTATTTGAAGACATACAGTATTTCTGCTATTATAATTCTGTAATAGTTTTCGAAATTGGTTGTAAAATATTGCTTAGTCTCTGCTTCTCTAAGAGACAAGTTTTCTCTCTACTTGTCCTCAGCTTAATTAAGCCTGTAGTGTGCCACGTTCACAGATCCCCCCACTGAATACATATCAGACTGTTGAAACCTGCTGCGTTGTTTCTTTAGGATGATGGTCATTAACCACAGTATAGAGCCGGGCTGTGGTGGTGTGCACTCCGCAGGTCACATCTCATTCTACTCCTTAACGGCATCCCATATGAAAACTCGCATGGTTTTGGTATTCCATTATCCCAGAGTATGTGCTGATAGAGCCAGGCTCAATTCCCACACTGCCTTTTTATGCACAGTTGAGTAATCCTTAGATTCTGCCCTCATGTGTCCTAAAAGTGTGAATTCAGCGGAGTTGCGGAGCCTGATGGTACAATATAATCCCACTTTGAGGATCATCAGGAGAGTCCCAGGCATTAACATAACAATGGGGCATGTTCGGAAGCATAAATGCCCTTAGTGGCTCCCTTCACCCTTAACACGAGCTTACCTAACTTGTTGGAGTATTGGTGGTTTAATAGTGCCACAAACTGCAATTTAGCTCACATATTATATAGAGGTCCCAAAAACTTTATTGTGAAATAAAATCTTGACAAGCCGGTTATAAAATGGTTTGAAGGAACAGTGAATTCCTAAACAAAGCCAAGCTTCAAATGCGTCATACTGCCCTTTTTAAGTTTCTTAGTAACAGCATCCCTTTTTTTCACAAAAATTTCTTGGGTTTTGATTCATCTCATTTTTATTTTTTTTATTTTTTTGCAGACTATTGCCGTTTGCACGGCAATAGTCTGCAGGAAAATGCTGCTGTCTCGTTCTCTCTCGATCTGCTTTTATATGAAAACGATGAACCACTGAAAGTGCAGTGCACGCCTTTGTCCAACAAACGATAGTGTGTTCATAATACAAGCTTTTATATGCGCCGTGAGTACACAGAGGATGACTGTTTATCTGTCTGTACCTGTACTTCCTTGGATGAATATGGCTTTTAAAGGCAACTCTGGAGTTTTCTAAAGTAAAGTAAGCTAATTATTTATAGGCCATTATTTGACTAAATATCATTGTGAGAAGCCTCACAACACAATATAATGCAGTCGTGAGTTTAGCCAATCAGTGTTACCAATCTGAGTTTTTCCTACAGTTCACAAGAGGCAGTGCGGCTGAGAACGGCCTCCCGCTGAGACACGGAACTACCTCCTCCAAAGTTTCCAGTGAAGCCGGGTGTCAGACAATATGCGTTGCTATGTAAGAGAAACGTGCGTTCAATACCAACGTACTACCGTTTTGTCGCCGTGTAAACTGCGCCTTGGAAAGGCACATACCCAACTCAAAGATTGCAATAGGTGAAAATATGCACACATTTTTATTAATGAGAGGTGAGTCTTGATCTCAGCAAAACTCAAAATATGATCCTGTTTTTATTATGTATAACGCAATAGACCTTACAGTACAGGGTGGATGGGATCATGCCTGGCCATGTTTAGTGACGTTCATTCATGGGAACAGGACAGTGGAATGACATGGGAACCACAGAGTTTCACAATAGTCTCACAGCGGGGTGCAACTATCTGACAGGAGCTGCGCCAACTTCCTCATGCACTTGTCTGTGGTTATCAAATTATCTCGTTCAGGGCTCAAACAGCCCAAATATGCAGTTCTGCAAATGGCCTCAATAGGCCATTCATAAGTGAACAACCCCCATAGAAACCTTCTAAAAATGTAATTGTATTCTCTTTTTTGGTTGTAATAAATGAATGGTAATATTTATCAAAGACAGGCTTTCAAAAACAGAACATTTTAAAAGAGCTGACGTCATGCTGAGGCTGACATTTAGAAATGCCTTTAATTTTTAAAATGAAAACTTGGTATAACATTTTCATGTTTACCTTTTTACTGTAAAATAACATCTAGTAATTTTAAGTGGTGATTAAGTGAATGAAGTCATTTCAGCTTAAGACTTTGAAGTTAGCTGTTTCTTAAGTGCCACCAGCGCTACATGACCCAAGACCTATGGACAAATTAAGAAGCCATCAGACCAAAATATGAATATAAAATGAAAGATACATACAGCTTGTGAGCTACCAAGAAAGTCTTTATTGTTTGCATCACAAGTTAATGGATATTTTGAGCAGCACTAAACTTGGGAACTTTGTCCCAGTGCAAAAAATTGCATTGTATTTTTACATTGTATTTTTTGCTTCCTGTGCACCTAAACTTTGTGAATGTTGGTGTAGCCACGGTGCTTTCGTGCGCTCTGTTGTGTCTATTTTTGTGCGTTAACTGTGTGTCCGCATGCTCTTACACCCGTGAAGAGCTACTGAACATCAGGTCAATCCCTACTGCTAGTTTTCTTGGCAACAGCCGCGGATTTGGTCCACTTTTTGACCAAAAAATGGACCAAAGTAGTTCGCCTTCGCATGCGTGGGGCACGCACGCCTTTACCTGGCGTATTCCTCACGAACGTCCGCTCACTTCCCAACAAGATGGACGAGCTAGCGCTGCTGATGAGAAGGAACAAGGGCCGTTTCTCAATCCCCAGTATGCGTACTCTGTACTTGTGAACTCCGGGGTACGGACTTGCGGGTGCAGACTCGGAGAACGGACTTGAGGAGTTCACAAGTGTGGACTCGGCTATTTCAGCGTTTGGAACGAGCGAACTCGATGACATCACAGGAAGTAGCTCATGAACATGGGGCTGTGAGCTTTTATAACATTAAACAACCTCATATGAAATTAAAAGGGTGAGACACTGCAGGCGAAGTGGAAAGATGTTTTTAAAGACATCAATTACAAACTTTTGCTGTAAACAAAAATAACATTGTACATTTTAGTCAATTTCACATTATTTATACAATTATAGCCTACATAGATAAGGCGTTATGTGTAAAGTAATTAAACATATCTGATGTGCAAACTGAAACAATAATAAAAAAAATAGGTCAAATATTATTTATTAATTTGTTTGGGGGTTGCAAATTATTCTGAAAACAAACAAACAAACAATTTAAACTTTAAAATATGAAACTGTTTTGGAAGTTCCCACATAAAGATTTGTCTACAGTGCCCCTTAATAATACAATGTAAACATAAAATGCATTTGTCCTCAATAACCTGTTCATGACAATACGACTTAATATTGCTGATCATTATGAGAAAATGAAAGCATGACCAAGTTGTTTTAACACTTCTGCTCAGAAAACCATCTTGAGCTGGGAGACACTTCTAAAGACTCTTAAACCTGTCACATCTCCGCATTTATTTACATGCGCACGATCAGCTGTTGATCAGCTGGAGCGTGGCTCAGTGCGTGAGGAGGAGGGGCCGCCGCAGGCGGAGGCTCGCCGTGATCCACGTGCTCAAAGCGAAACGGATTGTGGGAAATATAGCTGGCGGAGAACGCACAAGTCTCCTCTGATGCATCCTCGGTAAAACGGGCGGAGCAAGTTCTCATCCGGGGATTTCCAGCGGACTTGCTGAGAAGCGAACTTTGAATTGGAACAGGACTTGGGCCGCGCGTGATGACGTTTCACGAGTCCACGAGCACACAAGTCCGCACAAGTACACAGATTGAGAAACGGCCAAGGACTTTTCCTCGTCTTGCGTTCTATGTTTCACGGAGACATGGCTGAGTGCGAAGGTCCCGGACAGCGTGGTTCACCTGGAGGGCTTTCAGCTTCTCCACGCGCGGATCGGGACCCAAGGCTCTCTGGGAAAACAAAAGGCAGTGGAGTTTGTTTTTACATCAACAGCAGCTGGTGTTCTGATGTGACTGTGATCTCCCAACACTGCTCGCCTGGAATATCTCATCATTAAATGTAAGCCTGCTTATCTACCGCCGGGCACAGACATACTAGCAGCTCAGCGCCCACTCGCGGAACAGATTCTGCATATGGAGCGGACCTTTCCGGACTCTCTTGTTATCATGCTTGGTGGCTTTAACAAGGGGAACCTGAGCCAGGAATTACTCAAGTACAGGCAGTTTATTAAATACCCTACCAGAGAGGAGAACAGGCTCACTGTTACACCACAATAAGCAACGCATACCACGCTGTCCCCTGTGCTGCACTCAGACTTTCAGATCACGTGATGGTTCACTTAATCCCTTCATACAGACAAAGACTGAAACTCGCTAAACCTGTAGTGAGCACAATAAAGACGTTTACCAATGAAGCTGTGGAGGAGCTGTGCTCGTGTTTGGAAACACCAGACTGGAAAGCGTTAAAGGCTGGTAACAACCTGGATGAATATATGGACACTGTGACCTCATACATCCAGTTCCATGAGGCGTGCATCATACCAACCCGCACCAGGGTTTGTTTCAACAATGATAAGCCCTGGTTCATACCCAAACTCCGACAGCTGCGTAAGGAGAAAGAGGCGGCGCACAAGAATGGAGACAGGGACCATTACAGGGAGGCAAGATACAGCTTTAGCAGGGAGGTGGAAAAAGCTAAATCTGCATACTCAGCCCGTCTCCAACAACAATTCTCCTCTAAAGACTCTGGAGCAGTGTGGCGGGGGCTTAGGGCTATCACTAACTACAAGCCCAAGGTCCCCCGGGCTCTGAGCGACCTGTCCCTCGCCCAGGGTCTGAATACACATTACTGTCGCCACGAACGCCCGTCAATCTTTGACACCTCTCTAGACACTCCAGCCGCCCCTGCTCCCCCATCATCACCTCCACCATCAACGACCCCATCACTTTATCAAAGGCCACCACAGACCCTCCCTCCCCCCTGCTCTCTCCATCAGTTAGGAGGAAGTGCGTCGGCAGTTCCTGAAGCTGAACCCGCGGAAGGCCTCTGGGCCAGATGGCGACTTCCCCTCCACCCTGAGACACTGCGTGGATCAGCTGGCTCCCGTCTTCACAGACATTTTCAACACCTCCCTGGAGTCATGCCACGTGCCATCCTGCCTTAAATCGTCCACCATCATCCCTGTCCCTAAGAAACCACGGATCACAGGACTTAATGACTGCACTGACGTCTGTGGTCATGAAGTCTTTTGAGCGCTTGGTCCTGCCACACCTCAAGGACATCACCGCCCCCCTCCTGGACCCGCTGCAGTTCGCCTACAGGGCCAACAGGTCTGTGGACGACGCAGTCAATCTGGCCCTCCACTTCACCCTGGAGCATCTGGACTCTTCAGGAACCTACGCCAGGATCCTGTTTGTGGACTTCAGCTCTGCCTTCAACACCATCCTCCCTACCAGCTCAGCGTGCCCGACTCCCTCTGCAGGTGGATCACTGACTTCCTGATCTACCGGAGACAGCACGTACGGCTGGGGAAGATTGTCTCGGACACTCGGACTACAAACACTGGAACTCTGCAGGGCTGTGTACTTTCCTCCTGGCTCTTCTCCCTGTACACAAACTGCAGCACCTCCAGTCACCAGTCCGTTAAACTGATCAAGTTTGCGGACGACACCACCTTCATCAGGCTCATTTCGGACGGTGATGAGTCCGCCTACAGGAGAGAGGTGGAGTGGCGTCCTGGTGCAGCCACAGCAACCCGGAGCTAAACACCTAGAAGACAGTGTAGATGATCGTGGACTTCAGGAAAGACACAGCCCCACCGTCCCCCCTTGCCCTGACAAACTCTCCCACCCCCATTTCCATCGTGGACTCCTTCCGTTTCCTGGGCACCACCATCACCCAGGACCTCAAATGGGAGCCAACCATCAGCTCCCTCATCAAGAAGGCCCAGCAGAGGATGTTCTTCCTGTGGCAGCTGAAGAAACTTAAGCTGCCTACCAGGATGCTGGTGCAGTTCTACACGGCCAACATTGAGTCCATCCTCACCTCCTCCATCACCGTGTGGTAACCCGGCGCTACAGAACGGGACAGGCACCGACTGCATCGCATTGTGCGTGCTGCTGAGAAGGTGATTGGCTGTGAGCTCCCATCTCTCCAGGACCTGTTTACCTCCAGGACCCGGAGGAGAGTGGGTCGGATCCCAGCTGACCCCTCTCACCCCGGACATAGACAATTCACCCCTCTCCCCTCAGGCAGGAGGCTACGGTCTATCCAGACCCATACCTCCCGCCACTTGAACAGTTTTTTCCCCTCCGCCATGAGACTCATGAACAATAACAAGACCCAACAATAACTTAGTTAGAGACTCATGGATGTAATCTGCTCTGTTGCACTGTGTGGTGTGTCCACACTTAGATCTGCTGCTATCACTTTATCACTTTATATCACTTTATCACTTACCTTATACACATACACATCTGTAAATATAATCCCACTGCTGTTCTATGTCACTTGTTGTCGTCTTACAATATTTACTTTTTATTTTGTATCTTATTATTCTTATTTTATAATATTCTTTATACATGCCCCCAAAGCCTTATAGTTTTATAGCTTATTTTTTTATCTAAATTCTGTGTTATATGTTTTATGTTGCACGTCCGCATCAAGAAAAATTCCTATGGCAATAAAACCTATTCTGATTCTGATTCTTTTCATCTGTCCTAAACGCAGAGTCACTGCTTGAGGGCAAAAGATTTGAAGATGTTGTTATAGCTTTGATTAGTTACTGTACATTTATATTATGGCAATGTTCTCTTTTCCCATCAGTACAATTTAAGAGCACCAGCGCAGCTCCTTTTTACATTCCCTTACGCGTCATGGGGTGTGTCTTTGTCGGCTTTTTACATTACTGTACTGAATCATAATGAAGATAATAGTCTGTCGTCACACTTCTAATTCAGCCATGCGATCACAAAATCAGATACAAGTGAATCCTTTTCTTATGTGCATGACCGCTGTAAACATCATTATCAGTGCAGGAGATGAAGGAAGGCAGCATTTTGTGCAGGTCTGAGGAAGAACAATGAAACCTTGCTATTTATAACTCACGGCATCAGACTAAAGGTAAGACAGATCGGGGTGTTTTGGTAATTACTACTGAGATGTGTGTGCGTCAGGTACAATCCTTGGAAATGGCCTTCATTATGAGGGAAGCTTGCTCACTGTGTCTAAGAAGTGCGGATAATGACAGTCTGGGATTAACCCGACTTCCAAGTCCTTCCTGTGGGCTCAGGCCACACCGGCGCCACCTGCCAGCCCCTACACTCCCGATCCCCGCTTTGAAAGCCAGGGTCGTTTCTCAGACAATGCTAAAAGGCTGCCAGAGGGGTTTTGATCATAGTGGGATGCATTGCTGTGTGACAGGCAGGTAACACAGAAATGTAGTTTTGCACACAAAAGAGCTAAACTTGGAAGATTAGTGGATAGACTTCCGACACACTTTAAATTATTTAACTATTGGCCATCGCGAGCAGCCCGTCCCTCCAGTGTAATGAGTGAGCCTGACTGTAAAAAAGTGTTTTCAGCTCATGATAGCAAAGTCAAGGCTATGCTTACTCTAAGGACTGAACGAGCCAAAGTAAGTTTTCAAGCTACTGAAAAGAGGGATTAGTGGCCATTGGGTGTGAAAACTGTTTTGGAAAATCCACTTGAGCTTATCATAAAACTCCTCCACCATCACAAAAACTAACTCAAGTGGTTCGATGCGGTGTTTGAAAAGGAGCTGGAGTACACAAAAAATATTTTTCATTAGCGTAGGTCGCATGGTCATGGAAACTATGGGGGAAGTATGCATAAGTCATCATGAATATCGTAGTAAAACTCAAGGTCGTGCGCACAGCACCTTTGTTATAAACATTATGTACCAATCTGAACAGTATCGATGTGTGAATTTTTTAGGTTCAAACTGTAATCAAACACAAATTTACTGCAAACTAAAAAGGTTTAAATATTACTCTCTCTGGGAAACCGTAGTAAGACAAAATGATTTGCAGAGATTTCTATGTACATTTCATGTGTGGATGTTTGTTTTGCTCTTACACTATGGAGACATAATAATGTGACTTAAATACTTTGGTCTGGTTGTGGTATTTAAAAGGCTGTTTCCAACTGCTCTTCAATGACAGATGGAGTCGTTTTTGGTTTACACTGTGAATACCAGAGTCATGCTCCGGCCTGTCACTGTGCTGCTGAGCAAACTATAAATGTGTCAGAAACGTAACAAACACATTTGAGGAAAACAGGTACCCCGACATGTTTACTACATCAAGACGATCACTTTGAGAGGGATTATATTGAACCTTTTCATTTGACTCAGCTCCCATCCAATATGGCTATGAAGTTGAATACAGACATTCACATAAAGTTCTGTTAACACAAGCTAGTGCGGAAACGACCAAAAGTGACTTTTGGAGGAAGGATGTCTGGTATTCAAGGAAGAACAATCAAACTACCTATGTTTCATGCTTCGATCAATATCAGGAAGTGTACAATTCAGGATTTTCCCAGAAGACAGAGGACGGTAAGTGCCTTTGGGTGTTACCTCAGTGCACCTCACAATACTGTATCTCAACAAATGAACATATGTTTTAGTTCAGATATACTTTATTTTACAGTTTACATTCTGCTCAAAAGGAGTGGGGCCTGTAGCAAGAAGCATATCCACATATCAAATGAGAAAGACGTATCATACACACATATATATCAGTTTGCTAGCCACTCAGCCACCAATTTTAGACTGAAATAATTTAAGAGAATTCAATTTCTGTTTTTAATGACAAAATATTAAAATTTTGTTTTACGAATTTCGTTCGTCCTCGTTTTTATTGTTTGCACTGTTTTGTATTTGTATTTAACCTGTATAGTGTAGTGACTGTGTCCTACTTTGTATTTTATTGCACTGACCTTAATGTTTTATTGTCTTAGGGAGACTATTTACATCTGTCCAGGGACTACGGATGAAAAATAGCCTTTTGGCTAATTCCGGTGCATTTACAGAAATGTTGATTAATGTACACTGTCCCTGTCAAATAAATAAATAAATAAATTAAAATGGCACTGAATGTTAACTGAACACACCCACAGCCTTCAAATATGGCTGGGCTACAAATGAACAGTCTGATACACTAGTGCAAACACGATCTCAGCATCTTGTTTTACTAAAGTACATGATTGGCTTTTTGATTGTTCATAATGAAAACTAAGTACGACATAGGCTCATATTTACAACTTGAAAAGCTTGATAATTATGTTCTTACACCACCACTTCTTTGTACCGCATTGTCACTTGGAGAAAGAATAAAGCAAAACGTTTTTTTATGGCGTATAAAAGCAGTGCGGCCGACTGTTGGAAGATGAATAATAGCCTTGGATTGTCAAATGCATCTGTCACTGTGGTGTTTTGATTGAAAAGTGAAAAAGGATCTTGTCAAGAGCTCAAGGTAAAACTACTGTAAATTATTTATCCCTTGGCTGGTCGTGTCATTTATTTGACAAAGTGTGGATACACGGCCATCCAAATCAGCATCACAGACATGGACTGAAAAGGGAGAAAAATTTGAAAGCTAATATTTAATGTCTTCTTTTATGCATGTTATATCTCTAATAGCTAAAGAGCTTGCCAGTTTGTAATGAGATAACAATAAATTGAAGCACTGTTTTCCTATGTTGGGCGCTTGGTTCTCTTACTAAATCATACTCTCCTTACAAAAATGGCATTCTAGAAGTTCCTCGTCTAGTCTATAGTTGCCTCTTATATATCTTTTCCTGCACCAAATCAGCCAGGTCATTATTCTTTTGTTGGGGGTGAGGAGCTTTTCAATAGCAGGACTTTACAACACAGTTATCCTTGTTTTCCAGAGCCTCACTGTACACCTTTAGGGGACGGGCCAGCAATAGCGTGTTAAATTGGCCGAATCTAGGAGCAAATACTGTTTTTCAAAGGGCAACAGTTATAGGTCCAAAGAGGCTGCTGCAGAGGCCAGCTGTCATACACAAGTGCACTGAGAAAAGAAGGCGAAATCAATGGCCATAATTGCTCAATAACAGTGCGACGATGGGAGGTACGGGCCGCGGGGACATGGGTCACAGAGCAGCCGTGTTGGTGCTCGAAGTCTTTCAAAGTGCCTCAGTTGCATTAAACATAAAATAGCTGAGGAGAAGAGGGAATAAAAGTCGTCAAATGAAGAAGAAGAGGTAGTAGAATATACTCATCTTAAAGCAGAAAGAGACAATGCAACAACATTGACCAATAAAAGTAATCGGATTCAATATTTATGGAAGTAGAAGTTATACTGCGTGAAAAACACTAGGTGGCGCTCACTATATATAGACCCGCTACAAGGCGTCCTGCGAACCAGATGTCTTTAGAGAAGGTTTATTGAACAATCCAGGTTATGGGAATGTGTGTCGTCTTCAAGAAACAGAAAAGAATTATGATGATGATGATGCCTTACACTTGTATTGCGCTATAATATAATATTATATATATATATATATATATATATATATATATATATATATATATATATATATATATATATATATAAATACTGGGATAAAATAATCAACTACTAAACAACACACCCTTAAACTATTACTTACGGTAAATGTCTAAAAAGGACTGTGTGAATAGACAAATGCAATGACATATCAGAATGATTGGATTCCCTAGATGTCACTAAAGAAACCTGTGTGGATTTGCCCTGTTATAAAATGAGCAAGCCCTTTAATAGAACTGAGGCGGTGCCGTCACCTTAGCCACTCTGACTCCTTATCAGTCAGGTGTGCAACCTTTAACTCAGCTCTGCTGCAGCGCGCCTAACAAACTGCACAAGAGAATTGTAATTCTCTCCTAAGTAACTTCATACAGATACCTATAAACAATACCCGGCTCCAAAATGTCACCTGAAGAAAAGGAATACATTGTATCATTCTGGTCTTGCCTGGCTAGCACAGTCACCCAGCGCAGTCACACAGCGCTGCTACCGCTCAGGCTCCTATTCCCCAGCTTTACAAATCACACTAACCTTGCCGGCATTCATCAACATATTGCTTCCCTGTCCAGGCCCATGTCATTGAGAATATGATATAACATGTGTCTGGGTGCCGTTGACCAAATGTTAGCTCTTTCCATCCAAAAACTAAGACTAATTTGTCAAAATACATGAGGAACCTGAGGAACTAGGGCAGACAGTCCACTAGGCTAAAATGAGAACTATAATTTATGACATTGAACCAGCGACTCACGATACAGCATAGGTTTGATTGACTTTTTTTTATTGGTGTGATCGAAATGATTTTACCACCAAATTTCCTGCATTGTTTCACTCTCCAAAGTGATGTGGGAGTGGTCATTCATAGGGTGTGGATGTTGTGCCTACTGTCAGTTAATTCTACAAAACTAATCATTTTCAGCCCATAATAAAATTCACCTGTTCCTGTAGGGGGCGCTATAGTGTGGATAATCGGTGTTGTCCTCAAAATGGATTGAATGTTTAGTTAGTTTAGTTTATTTGTTTATTTGAGCAGCAAACACTCTGCTCAAAAGGAGCAGCAGGAATGTCATCCAGTATAAGTGATTAAATATTCAACTTAATCTGACAATGCATGTGGAAATTCTAAAGGATCACATGCCAATGGCAAGAAATGTACCCTGGCCACGCCCACATCACATGATATGTCTATAATACAGTTTTCCAGTTATAGATGGGGCCGCTATCCTGGGAGTTTGTGGTGGGTCCTATTGCCTTTTTTGATCCCACAGCACTTAGGTTGGAACACTGCTCCAGTAACATGGCAGCTTAAATCACCTGAGCCTGATGCTACCATTCTATCCATTAGTTTGTATCATGCCATACTGAGGACTTGACTATTCACACACTAATACAATTTTACATGAGACTCATAGATCGCTTCCGCTTTTTGCCACAATTTCCACTTACTACTACTTGTTCCACTTCCCTTTAAGCAGAGGAAGACCGTAATAAAGAAGACCACAATAAAGTATTGTACAGTTTCACAGAATAATCATACATTTCTTTCATTCTTGTGTAACCAGGTAGAGTAGTTTCCTACACTGGTGTACCCCATGAACGCACCACCCCAGTCTCTCTGTGTCACACCCTCTTGTTTAGCAGAGTGGTAAAAGTTGTGCACACCTTAGCCTCTGGGTCATTGCAGGGCTGTTGGGCTGTTGTGAGGGTCGCCATGTGTGAGTAGACTTGTCTTTTGAGATTATCTTATTGAAAGCTAATAATCAGTTTTGCCACTGTTGTTAAGCTCCCAATTTGTTTTATTGTAAGTTGGGTTGTGCTCATGTAATATTGTAGGTCAACTTGTCCATTTGTATTTCTGGGCATTGTAGGCCTCCTGCAAAGCATTCAGCACCTACGCTGACCCATAGATTCTCTTCAGAGTTTTAATAAATAAAGTCTATTTATATTAAAGACCAATAAAGACATTTATTTTTGCAACAACTCTTGCCTCGGTTCATACCTATTTTTTTTTGCCAGACTTACCTGTGAGTGTATTTCTAACATCACTTGAGTTGAGGTTTCTACAATTCATCTGATATGTAACCATGTGAAAGACAATAGAATGAAAATGAATTTGTTTGGCTGACTGATTTGTACCTTTTACTTGGTTTTAACAATGTAAACCTATTTGCACTACTGAAATAACTTTACAAAAGAAAAAAACCCATAGGATTATTGATCTTGTACCTTAGACTTCTTAAGAACAAACTTGACAAATTGTTGTGGTGGTGGTACCAGCTGAACGTGGTGTCATGAAGAGAGGACTGTGTTTCACTGGCTCAGCAGCTTTGGTGTGGTGTTGTCCATTTCTCCGCTATTAGTTCCTTCCACATTATAGAAATTGAAACACTTGCAGTTGTGGAAATTAATAAGCCATACTTCCCCCACTCCTTTTCGAGTTTGAATATGTGTAGTATTATTTGATTGTATGTTAAGCTGTTGTGAATGATGCACATAATAATCATGCAAAGGTGACTGGAGCTATAAAAATACTGGGTGGTGTATACCTTGGCTAGTGGAAAGTAAGTCCCATGGCTTTGGGCATTTTCACAATTTAGCATGCAAGTCTTGAGGAAAACAACTGAGTTACGTCCCACCACTGAGTAAATGCGATTTCCCCCAAGTCTGTTACCCCACTTTGGTTAATTTTCCACTGTGCCCTGGTCCCCTTGATTTACTTTGGAGCCAGAGGAAGTGGTATCCTAGCAACAGAAGTAGATGTCCCTGCTCAGTTTGTCACACAATGCCACTTTGTTTATGTACACTTTTCCGACATCTATAGACAGCGACTGTTAAAATGCAAAGCAACAGCTCACTTGCCACTGATTTATTGGCGTTAAGGGGAAAAGCCATTTACATTGCGCCTTTCAGTGTTCCCAGCAAACTTACACTGAAAATATATGCAAACGGGAGAGACCAATGAAGACACGGAGGACAAAAGATATGGCGTCAGATGACTATCTTTTAAGTTGAGGGCGCAAATACAACATCAACGCGCGCGGTACACCATGCACTAAAAGTGAGCGCAAAAACTATGACAGAGCGCTTATGTCCCTTCGTACGCCCGGTGTTTGCATTTCAGCGCGCTGTGTTCGGCCCACAGTGCCCTCGCTCTGCCACAGTTTGACCGCTTAGTTTCTTTTTCATTCAGCACGTTACTTCATCAGAATAATGCTGACTAGTGGATCACAGATTCACAATGCAGAAGTATCAGATCAACATACAAGAAAAATATTACATTCCAACAACTACGTATATCCAATAATTAAGAATATTCTATTTTTTATCTTTAATGTGCTTGAGTAACTTTTTGAAGAAATTGTAGGCCTACTTCGAGTAGTTTTATCATACAGTACTCTTTATCTCTACTTGAGTCAAATTCTAATGAAGTATCTGTTTCTTACTTTGAGTAAATATTTAAGCTCCTTGGTCTTAAGAATTATTTTGTTGTTCTGCCATTTTCTTGGAATTTCCTTTGTAAATATCACAAATTCTACAGGATTTTATGTTTTGGTTCACACCATTTATGGCATCATAGTAAATTGCACTTTTACACTCACTCACAGTATTCAAATACTTTTTTTTTTACTTTTACTTGAGTAATTGTTTGGGTCACTACTTTTTACTTGTACTTGAGTAAAATTATTTCAAAGTAATGTTACTCTTGAGTAAATATGTTGGCTACTATACCACCTCTGGCGGTGTTTGATCAAATCTGTATTGGACATCAAATTGCCTCAGGAAAAACTATCCAATCACACTGATCGATCTGCTAGCAGTCTGGCCAATCATATTGCAAAACATGAACATTCCTCCTTCTTCCTATTATTATTATTATTATTATTATTATCATCATTATTAGCCCTTTTTTCTATAGTATTTATTACTTTTTAGGCAATGTTCTTCTTGAACAATAATATACTAAATGAATTATAATAGCTATTATTAATTAGCCGATTATACCAGCTTGATATGATATACTTTTTTCATTTTTGGTATTGGGTCAAATATATTTGTCTTTTTCAGTCCCTTTATAAATTAGTAGTTTAACGGTTTTCAGTTTCAGTGATCCACTAGCCAGCCTTATTCTGAAGTAACGCGCTGAATAAAAAAGAAAACTGAGCGGTCAAACTGTGGAAGAGCGAGGGCACTGTGGGCCGAACACAGCGCGCTGAAATGCAAACACCGGGCGTATAAAGGGACATAAGCGCTCTGTCATAGTTTTTGCGCTCACTTTTAGTGCATGTGCCCTCGATCCCTGTGTACCGTGCACGTTGATGTATTTGCGCCCTCAACTTAAAGATGGTTATCCGACGCCATAAAAAGGTTTCACCGTACAACACAGCGGGAAATACCTCGAAACTGCCACTACCTCTCTTGGTACAGCTTGTTACATTTTTTGCCTTTTTTCTGCGAGCCGCATTTGTGGTTTCTGTGTTCCACATTGTTTTACTAGATACTTTTGTATGTCTTTGCCATGTTTTTGTGTGGTTCGGTGGAATTTTTTACTGCAGAGTCTATAATGGTCCTGAAGAAAACAGCCTTTTAAAAGTAAACTAAAAGCTATAGCTTATCAGCTAAACCCATTTGAGACCTACAAATGTCTTCTTCTGAGACACTGAAGAAGCACCAAGAGCCTCCATACCTGCAGTACAGTGGAGGTGTCACAAGAGGAGCAACAGGAAACAAAAACAGGACAAATGAGGAGGTATCCGGGCATGACTCACAGCGAAGCCACACATGCCTTTTATCCCTACTATTGTTCTGGCTAATGGACGTTCATTGGATAATAATACAGATTATCTGCTAAGATCTTCCCAGAAGATGGTGAGAGACTGTTGTGGAGCAGAGGGAGCTGCGTAGGAGGAAGATGAAGGAGGAGCTGACCAGTGCAGGACACCACGCTCTGAAGGGACAAACCCAGGAGACTGAGGGCAGCCAGCCAGGTTTCTTCTGGGTACTACGGTTTCCCCAACCTCTGGGTCAGGTCAGCCCACAATTTTTTTTTTATTTGAATATTTTATTTCGAGCTAAAGAAGAAAAGAAAAAACAGAAATATATATATATACATAATAAAAGAAAAAGAAAAAAGAAACAATAATTTACATTACAGCTCGAAAAGGAGTGGGAAGAAGACAAGCTTATTGACTCCCACCCCTGTTCATAAACTTCAATAACAATAACTATAACAATAACTGACAACAGTGCATATTTCTTACCATTTTACAAACAACTATCAACCGAGTTGGTTACATCTTAACAAATGCGACACTGCATTATACCAGGTCAACATTCACAGTATCTCACACGCTCAACATTCACAGTATCTCACACGCTACAACCAGTGTATTATTTCTGTCTCCCATACAGAATTCATTACCATGTTGGCATTATCGTTGTTCACCATCACCATTACAACCCATATAACATTACTCTGTATCAAAGTGTTTGAATGGTACATAAAATACTCCACATTTATTCATGAAAGGTACAGTAATCGCAGACTGATTGATGTTCATGATAACAAGAATGGTCTTAATGATATGTGTTAAAAGGGATTCGGGGCTTTTCTTTCTTTTTCTTCTTTTCTGTGACTGGACCTGCTGCCAGAGGGGAGCAGCCCCCGAGCAACCGGACCATCATTTGTTAAGTGTCCTATACTATGCATTAAAAGAGACAATTTTTAGGAGTCTGCTGCCAGAAGAGAGTTTCCTCGAGCTGCCGGCCCCCACATGTCTGCCCTATACTATGGGTTATGTTGAATGCGGAGTACATAGATATGTGCATGTTTTACTTCTAAGAGTTTATTTCCTTTATATTACCATCAGCATCAATAGCAGTACTGCTGTCTGAATCGATTGAGTTGGATTCTAAGAATAATCCACAGATTGTTAGGTATTAATCCTAGACTGTTACATTTAAAGTTTAAATAGTGATGATAACAACACAACAGCAATAGCAATAACAATGGCAATAACAACTGCAATAGTGTAATAGTAACAACCACAATATACTTCATTATTAGTTAGATCTGACCTTTAAAGTATACAGCACTTTGTGACACCCATTAGCAATCAAGTACCCATTTCCTCCTTCTGGTACTTTGACCATACCATTTTTTATATCTTGATTTGAAATGATGAATATTTGGACATTGTTTATATTCTGCCCCCAATTTGTTCCAGAGTTTAACTCCACATACAGACACAAACATACTTTTCCTAGTGGAAGACACTGCTTGAGTCTTAAAGTTATCACACCCCCTCAGGTTATATCCCCCTTCTGTGCGCGCAAAAAGCATTTGTATCCTTGCAGGTAGCACATTTTTGTTGGCTTTAAACAGAAGTTGGGCAGTAGAGAAATCAACTAAATCATGCATTTTTAACAGTTTAGACTGCAGAAATAATATATTAGTGTGATCATAATATCCTACTTTATGTATAATTCTTACAGCCCGTTTTTGGAGTATAACAAGGGGGTGTAATGAGCTTTTATAGTTATTGCCCCAGACTTCTACACAGTAGTTTAGATATGGCAAAACTAATGAACTATATAACAAAAATAATGCATTGTAATTTAAGAAAAACTTTGCTTTGTTAATGATTGAGATACTTTTGGAGACTTTACCTTGTATGTGTCTTATGTGTGGTTTCCAGCTTAATTTACTGTCAATGATGACTCCTAAGAATTTAATTTCTGATACTGTATCTAAGACTACACCGTCTATGTTTACTGAGTCTGGTTTTCCATTATAATTACCGAAAAACATTACTTTTGTTTTATTTAGGTTGAGGGACAATTTATTAATGTCCATCCATGTTTTTAATTTACTTAGTTCACAGTTTATGTTAGTTACAAATTACTATAATTGTCATTGGAATAGAAGACGTTTGTGTCATCTGCGAAAATCACTAATTTTAATAATTTAGACACATTAAAAATGTCATTAATATATAAATTAAACAACTTTGGGCCTAAGACAGATCCCTGTGGGACCCCACAGCCAATGTCCAAATAACCTGATGTAAACTCCCCCATCTTCACATACTGTTGTCTCCCAGTTAAATAGCTTTGAATCCAGCTCAAAGCCACTCCCCTTATGCCATATCTGTCTAATTTTTTAATAATATAGAATGATTTAGTGTATCAAATGCTTTTTTCAAGTCAATGAATATTCCAGCTGCATGTTTCTTGCCCTCTAAGCTATTAGTAATCTCTTCTATTGCATCAATGATGGCCATTGAAGTTGACCTTGCTGCTCGAAACCCGTACTGACCTTCATTAATTAGTTTATGCTTATCTATGAAATTATCCATTCTACTGTTATAAAGTTTCTCTAAGATTTTGGAGAACTGGGGGAGCAGAGAGACAGGTCTGTAGTTAGTGAAGATGTGTTTGTTCCCATTTTTATGTATAGGTATAACTTTTGCAATTTTCATTTTATTTGGAACTGTTCCTGTTTGAAACGATAAGTTGCATATGTAGGTTAATGGTTTCACGATACTATGTATAATTTGTTTAACTAGTGTCATATCTATATCAAAACAGTCTGTAGACGATTTGTTCTTACACCCGTTAATGACATCTATTATTTCTGTTTCAGTTACTCCAGACAAAAACATAGTTTTGAATTAATGTCTATCAATGACTCCATTTCGTTGTTACTACACTCCGGAATCTCTGCTGCCAGATCCGGTCCAACATTTACAAAAAAACTATTAAAACTTTCCACAATGTCATTCATATTATGGTTGTCATTGATCCCATCAGTGAAATAGTTTGGATATGAATTATTTTTTGCATTACCCTTGATTATAGTGTTTAGTATTCCCCATACCCCTTTCATGTTGTTCTTGTTTGTATATAATAGATTGGTATAATATAGTTTCTTAGCCTTCCTTAATATATTGGTCAGTTTATTTTTATATGTTTTATATCTACTTTCAGAATCCTCTGTTCTTAGTCTAATGAATTGTCTATATAGAGTGTTTTTTTTCTTACAAGCATTTTGTAAACCCTTGGTTAGCCACGGACATTTTGTCGTTTTTCTGTTTTTACAGAATTGCTGAATAGGACAGTTCTTATTGTATGCAGTACTAAAAATTTCCATGAAAGTATCGTAAGCATTTTCTACATCATTCTTGTTATATACCTCGTTCCAATCTTGTTTTATTAAGTCACTATAAAGTGAGTAAATTGAATCCTCAGTTCTTGCGCGTTTATAAAAATATTTTTGGCAGCGCAGCTCAGTCGCAGTGGCTCAGGACTAACACCTGAACACTATTTAATAAAGCGCTTGTATTTAATAAAGCACTTGCAGTTATGAAGTGTTAAATCCTGGAAAGCACTATAACAAAGACTAATGAATATGTCTACATTTGAAGAGTATTATTGTACAAAAAATAACAGGTATAAACATTTCCATTTTCCAAAAAAATAATGTAACTAAAAACAATCTGGTGACACACAGTAAATGCACCACTTTTTTCAAACGGTGCTCGACTTCAGTGGTGTGAGGGTATTTGTCGAAGGAAGCCCTCGACAAATAAAGCATCACAACAGCTTCGTCCATTTAAATCCACGGGGCACGAATCTGAAAATCTAATTTGAAACAACTGGATCTAATAAAGTAGAAGAATGAGTGGAAGGTATCCAAGAGCCCCTGAGAGGGAGGCAGAGCGCTTTTCATTGGGCCTAATTCGATTACCCATCTACTACCCCTGTAGGATTTCAAAGAATGGCCTGCTTTTACTGAAAACATGCTTTCAACATAATTAAGATAAATGTGTTTGAATGAAAGCAGATTTATGCATAAACAGATGGAAGTGTTCAAGGTTAGATGTAATTTAAACACGTTTTTTTGTTTAGGACATCAAGCACCTATTTCTTTAATTTTCATGTTTGTATAAGACAAATTGAATGATTGAAAAATCTAATCTCAAAGCCCTTCTTACTCTGATCCAGTCCCAACTGGATAAATTGAAGGGATTGTGTCTATCTGCCATTACACAAATTCTGTTGTGGGTATTCCATAATAGAACATAAAAGCATAGAAGTGTAAGTAGTTTACTGTAAAATCCAACAAGCTGCAATTGCACCGGGGGAATTGGGAAACTTGTACACAAAAACAAACAGTTCTTGTTTGGCAATACAAGTCTGAGAAGCAGCTGCAAAAAAGGTAAACTGGTCCAGGAGTGGGCTGACCATTACTTCACTGCCTGCAGACATGCATCCCCCGCGCCATTCTAATGAAAAGAAAACAAGGCTCTGAAGTTCTAACAAAACATGGGCTGCTCTATGTAGTATAACAACTGAACATTTTGTAAAAAAAAAAAAAAAAAGGTTTAGCACAAGGATCAATATTTAACCCTGTAGTTGTTTATGTGTCAAAGGCCGACTGTGTGCAAAGCCCATGTTGAAGCTATACGTGGCTGAACCTCATGTGTCCAATTGTTCCCGGTCGGACTTGCCGTTTACGCCTCTGGCTAGTGAAAGATGAAAAGCCCTTGATCGTGTACCGAGGCAGGTCATATGGTATAATAATGGATCACACTTGCATTGCGCTTTACAAGCCCGTGTTACCAAGTTTCTCAAAGTGCTACACTGTACTCATTCCATATTCGAGGGTGGCAAGCTTAGCCCTATAGACTGATGAAAGTGAGGCTGCCAATCTGAACCATCCGACCACCACCAGCCACTCACTCACTCACACACACACAGGCAAACACACTCTTATTCATTTGGCCTATTGGACATGATTTTAGTGGTAGGGGAAACCAGAATACCCGGAGGAAACCTACACAGGCACGGGGAGAACATGCAAACTCCATACAGAAAGGCCCCATGTGGCCGGGGCATCTACAACCCTTTGACTGTTTGCATAGGTACTCCCTGATGCAAACAATTAGCCTGGGAACACCCAGGCTGCTGTGTGCATTCGCAGCAGCCTGGGGACCATGGCCGAAATCTTCCCATGGATTTGGGAACCAATCACAGAATGAGGAGGGACGGTAAGACGATGACACGCTATTTGACATACTAAATATCACTTGTGATATTTTGTCTGGTGATAGCCATGCTATAGGGAAAACAATAGGGATAAAACGTAGAAAAGGTTAAATCATCGACTTGACCAGGTTTTGGTAAAGTTGAGAATGTTTCGCTTTTAGTCACAGAAGCATCTTCTTAGCACTTTCGGTCATAAAAGACACTGATATCAAAACTGGAGCAGTCTAAAAAGACCCACTCTCCTCCCAGCAGGAGGGAACCAAAACTGCCAAAAAATTCCTATTCGAGTGGTTTACAGTATTACTCAACTAGCAGGTGACTAGAAGCGAAACATCCTCAACTTTACCAAAGCCCGGTCCAGTCGATGATTAAATTTTTTCTACGATGGATACTCCCTGGATGAATGAGAGCCTTCACAAACAATAGGGTTAAAGCCAAGTATCACTCCAGCCTCATGACTATACTCTTTAATTTACTTTCTTCCTTTAGCAATGAGTTGTTATTTGTACTTGACTAGATGTGTTCATTTATATTACATAGTTATATAGTATTATGGGTCATTATTGGTAACTATTTTAAAGTTGTTTTTTTGTATAAAATAAACTGTACATACAAAACATAAATCTGGTTGAGAATAGGCAACCACCAAACGTTAATTTTTGTAAACATAATCTTAACCAATATTCTGTTTAGAGTTTAGCTGGAGAGCCTCACACACTAACACACAGATCAAAGTTTCACCGATTCTCCTTTTAAAGATGGCTTTCTGATAAAGAGCAGCTGGAAAACAGCCAGGGGCCATCCCTGTGTTCATCTGGACCAATCGTCTGTTCCCATCTCCCACCATACAGCTCGGTGTCCCCAACTCTATGAGTTTGTCCTCATAATTGAAACTGCGTGTGCTGCAATGGGATTTTGTGATAAGCCTAATCCTCGCACTATTTAATCTCTGATAGAGGGATCACAAGTCCGATGGCTGAGATATGGGGCTGTTTACAGAAGAAGCAGCATCATCTTATTCAAAATGTTGCGCAGCACACCTATGGCACACATCTATTCTTGTTAAATTGCAAAGAAGTTTTATCGATCTGGGGTTGGGGCCACATTCTTTTGCAATTTACTGCAAGCAAAAGAAAAACAAAAAGGTGCTAAGTACTAAGAATCACCAGAGACGGTAGTTAATGCCCATGCTACTCTCCCCCCACCCCCTAAATCTAGCACAATGAAGGATGTGAAGGGAATTCAAATAGGAATCCCACTCCTCTACAGTCCAGTCAGCATGGCTCGGAGCACTGTGTGATTTAAGGAGGATTGTGCTAGAGCCAAATTGGCCGCAAGTGGGTAGGGGGTCCGCGGCCTCATAACCCCCATAGCTTATATGTATGGATTATCCGGGCTAAGAGTGCCATAAATTACACATGGGAGCTTTCTTATACTTTGACCCACCGGCCCGGTATAATGGGATAGCTTTGGGGAGCTGGTGGTTTCAATTAAGGAATGCAGGTCGTGTGATATTCCACAGCGCACGGTTCATAATTGCGTCCTAACAGGGGCGCTGCATACAAACAAGCCCAATCATTTGAGATAAGTGTTGCCTGAAGATTGGTTTCTCTTCACAGTATAGATTTTTTGTGTGTGTGTTCTTATCAGATGCAAAATGTCACTTTGTAATAGTGTTTTAATATGTTTGGGGGTTCTGCAAGTTAATCAAGAGATTCAGAGATATGCTGAAGTACAACTCAATTAAAGCAGGAATGTATGGAAGGTTTTTTGTGTCATCAAATGTGAATTTTAAATGTCTGTGAAATGTATGCTCTGAATCTTTTTAACATTGAAATAACATGTTTGATTTTTTTCAGTCACTGAATTTCAGTCACTGAATATTCACTGCAAATTTTTCAAGGGTTTTAAATTGAAAATGAAAAATTCACCCATTAAATATTCACTGTATTATTTTTGAACACATCCAGTTCAACAGTCTAAATTCAGAGTGTAAAATTTGCAATCAAAAATTCAAATACATAAATTCACCCTTAAAATATTAAATGTAAAAAACATAAAAAACAAAACAGTTTAAAATTCAGTGTCAAATTTGCAGTAGACAAAAAGTCAAATGGAAGAAAAAATCACCCTTAAAATATTAAATATTTCAAGAATCAAGCCCTTAAATTCAACACTAGAAATTCGCAGTGTAAAGATTCACACAAAACATCCTGAACACCAAGACATGAGCAATCGATCCTGGATGACTGAGAGCTGAGACGCAGGATGTTTTCTATTGGTTCGTGTCTTTAGTGGGCGGGACTTACAGATGAGGAAACAGGAGTTAACAAGTCAAATCTAACAATTTTGATTGGTCCCTTGCACTGTTTGCTGATGAACCAGAATTTGGCTCGACTCACTCTGAATCGATTGCTCAGGCCTTGTTGTCCAGGATGTTCTGTCTGATTTTTTTCACTTTCACTCTCTGAATTTCTACTGTTGAATTTAAGGGCTTGATTTTTAAACTGAATATTTTGAGGGTGAATTTTTTTCTACAGAAATTTTTTACTCTGAATTTAGACTGCTGAATTGGAAATATTTAAAAACAATACAGTGTATATTTTCAATCAATTCATTTTGAATTTGAAATACACTGACATAACAGGTTATGTCATAAAAGGTTATGTCAGTGTTAAAAAAAAAAGTTTCTACCTCATATAGAAAGACAGGGTATTATGTTTTTGCAGGTAATAACCTCAAACTTAATCTTAAAGGGACTAGATGCAAATTGTCAATTTTATACTCACTACTGCCACCTCAGGTCTTACGCGTAACTGCAATCTCTATGTTAAGCTCGTGCATGACGACACTTCGGACCCGAATTAACACCTTTTTGAGTGACAGTGCAGGCTTTTAGCGGCAGTTGTGGTGAATAGGTCTGGGCTCATTCTACACATTAGGACATGGCTGGAACATGTAGGGGGAGGAAAATACATAATTTAAAATGTTTTAAACTCTGCCTATTCCCTTTAATAAAAAACAAATATTCACTTTTCAGCCAATCTCACTGTAAGCCCATCCCAGTTGTTTCAATGAAGAGAGAAATGTGTAAAAAAAAATAGACTGTGTAACCCGTGTGACTGTTGTGAAGCTATGGGGACTGATTTTACCTGGGACCTCAGAGGAGTTTTTTGTGAACAGGATGAGCTTTTTGGGAGCTGCTGCCACGGGGCAAAGAAGATTACTCACAGATGTGTGAATGGGCCAAAACACAACTCCAGGCATATTTTTGAGAGAACAACATTGTAACACGGTAAAAAGCTCTAAAAGCTGATTTTGCATAATACTCCCCTTTTAAGGAATTGACAATAACTTTGGTGTAGTTGACATGTCTTAGCTTTTTTTTTTTCTCAAAATCATCTGTGAGCCAGAAGATATACTGCACGAGGGCCTGGTGTCGACTCCCCCTGATTATAAGGCATGAAAAGAACCCCTTGATATAAGTGCGAGCACCGACTCAAAGATCGGACAAGATTGTGACATCCTAAATCCAAGCCAAAGTAACTGTGACGGGAGTATTAAGAGATAACTGCTGCGGATATCAGCAAATGGAGGTTGTATTTTAATCACAGTTTGAATATTGAGCGCACAGCAGCATGCAGCACATTCTGGCAAAGACAACTCTTATCTTAGTGTTGAAGAGGTGACCCAGGCAGCCATCCGCGTTTCTAAAGTCTGCAGATGACTGGCAGTAACTCCTTGGACCTTTTCACCCAGCCTCTGTGTCAGGAAGCAGTTGTTTCCTCATATTCTCCACAGTTATAGGCACTAAGAACAAACAGCAGCCAACATCTACACACACAGCACTTTTACAGTACAAGGATCTATTGGGAAGAATAATATCTGCATAGAAAGTGAAAAAACCTAAAAAAAATATATAAATAATCAAATTAGAACAGCATATGAAATACAAGAATCTCTCAACTCCTTATTGGCATCAACAGAAAACGGCACATATGTCATTCATTAGTGTCATCTATTCAGTAGGATGTTTTATATTTTAGTGTTAATTCAGAAGCACAAGGCAATAACACTGCACATAAAATATCCAACAGTGAAAGTTCACCGCAAGTCGCGTGTTGATGTCTGGCTGTGGTGAGCTGTCTTTTGTGCGCTTGCCAAGTAAAACACTTGAAGTAATTATGAGCCAGAGCCTTTGGGGAAGTCTGCCGTTGCGCTCTTATGCAACACATTCATAATCCATACAGTGTGTGGGGTGTTCGGTGTAGCAATAGTAGTTTTATCTGCGTTGGATCGTGGGAGGGGGGGGTCTGACCCATGTCATCGCCGTGGTCCAAATGAAATGTAGAGACGACTCCCACCTTCTATGTTTCAACCAAATGAAAAGAAAACAACGATGAAAAAGTGTCAGTCAAGAGAGGAATTTGAACAAAAACTCCATGACGTACTTGAACTGTTGAACACCTTCTGAGCTGATTGCATGAGGTACAAACACCATCGCCTTTGACTTTTTCTGCTCTAACGCTGGCAAGCTTTGTGTTTTGTTCAGAACGGACTGGATAGCTTTAATGTGTTAAACACGCATAGTAATCGCGTAAGTACTTATTTCATCTGATAAAGAAAACAAAAAATATAAGCATTCCTTTTGCTATGGATGTTTTTATTGGTGAAAATATTATTTACTTTTGAAATCTCTCTCTGTCTCCCTGTCACTTTAAGGTTAACAAACCTTTAGGTCTAATGGGGTGATCAGGCCTTCTCGGTCGCTGGGCCCAGACTCTGTAATAAGCTCCTGCCTGATGTTACTGACTTTGGCCTTTTCAGATCCAGACTCAAAACCTATTCAGACTGACACTTACTAAACTCAGCCATCGGCGCCCCGCACTCAACGATCCACCTAGATCTTTGGGCACCAGGCGAATTTGCCCTCATCAACCTGCACATCACAAAAGGGTATTCCTTCTCTTCTTGCGGGTCAGTCCCTTAAATAGATGCGGCAGCAGAGGCGCGACGAGGAGAGGACCGATTTGTAAACACTCGTCTTTATCAAATAACATTAATGCAATTCGTGCTATTTATAAACGGCAGCATTCAAAGGTTTTAGGAGTAATAAATTGGTACTTGGTGATATTACCAACTTATTTCTGAATAAACAGGGTCTGTAAGGATCTGTAATTTATTATAATTATTTTTACACGTTTTCTGGAATGAATTAATACAAGATTTAATATGTACAAATATATATGACTCAGGAGCATGATTGTGTACAGAACTAACTGGAGACCTTTTTGTATGTAAGAGTCCTCCTGACTGTTCTTAGGATTTGTTCTTGCAGTGGAACATTTTCAGCTAAGAACAAGTTTTGTGAATGCCAAAAACCTTCCTGAGCTATAAAACGTAAAATAGTAACTCTAAAGTCTGAATAACCCCTCCTGGAACTGCCACCTTAATGTGGTGGAGGGGTTTGATCACCCGAATGATCCTGGGAGCTCTGTTGTCGGGTGCTTCGGGCCCCTGGTAGGGTCTCCCATGGCAAACAGGTCCTAGGTGACGGGTCAGACAAAGAGCGGTTCAGAAGCCCCTTATGAGAGACCAACAGGCCCGGTTAGAACCATGAGGCCGTCCTTCTGTGGACCCACCACCTGCAGGAGGAGCCATAGGGGCTGGTGCAGTGTGATTTGGGAAGCTCCAACAGCTGCCCCCAGAACGCAACAGAAAAGTGGAAGAAGATGGATGGATGGAAGTCTGAATAATGCATAAATATGACCTTTGAAACATTTAGACAAAGGCAAACAGTTTCCTTTGGTAATTAATACTGGTGCCTCACACTTAGCTCCGACGGTGGAGACAATTTGTCAAACATTCACAGTGATCGAGCATGAGTAATCGAAAGGTCAGCTCGCATTTGCAGATCATTTAAACCCATTGAAACCGCACAATCTCAGTGACATGACCCACGGCAATCAGCAGCGAAAAAGTAATCAGTGTTTGATTAGAAGCCACGCTGCCGGCATCGATCGGCTCGTACCCGGAGACTGCCTCGAGTGTGTCCGAAGAGAAGCGCTCGATCAGCCGCTGAGGTTAAACACACGGTTCCAGCGGTGATGCAGCGAACGCGGGAAGAGATGACAGGAGCGGAGGAGATAAGTGTCTGTGATGCTCGGACGGATCCGGCCGGTCTGACAGAGCGGTGCTGATGTGGCTGTGAGAAACGTTGTCAGATCTGTTCCAAGTACTTATTCCACTGTCACAATGCATTTTATTGTGGAGCATTGTGGAGATAACGCGGGACATCTTTTCACTTATTGGACCAGACAGTAGAATGGAGGTCGAGAAAACAATGTGTAATGCATTTAGTGTGTTCACAGTCGTTTGATGAATTCACATTTTGCTTTAATATTTATGCGCATTACTAGTTTACTTATGGGTTCTAACATGAACTGATTTAAAAATTGCATTATGTTACCATTGTTCACTATATGTAAAGCCTGTTTTGCTTCATAGATACAGACAAACAGATACAAATTCACAGGTTCTTTTCCTCTGTGTTGATGCCCACAATGACGCCATTAATCTTTATAATGACACACATTACACAAAATAGCAAGGTCTGCCAGAAATCGACTGCTATGGTTTCAAAGCAAATCCTTTGATCATCTCCAGCTTCCTTGCTATTTTTGATGAATAGAGACTCATTAATTGATTAATACAGCTTGATGAAAAGCCAAATAGCTTACCAACAAGGTCACCGTGCGGAGGAGGAGAACTATTCCAAGTAGTATATGTACCATAAAGATACAAGAGAGCTTTGGATGAATGTGGCTGGAACACTCTGCCTTTTAACAGTGCCAAGAGTGCATTACAGTCTTGTGGAAGAGCGCGTTTAAAAGCGGCGTCATAAAAGGTAGCAGGTCCCAGCCGATTCTGCTCAAACTCCTGATGTTCGCAGTCAGTAGGGCCTTTATTAGTTCAGAGTTGTGCCCTCCAAACAGCATTAACACACTCAAACAGACACTCTTTGGTTTTTGGAGTTCTTTATTCGCCCTCTTGAGGTGGGTGGCAGTGGCTCAGGGCTTAAGATGGCGTCCAGCAATTTGTGGATAAAGTTTTCTCAAGGCACAACGAGGAGGCTAGATGCCATAAGAAAGAAGCTCATAGAGAGGGATTTTGGACTCACCTCTCACTTTAGTTTTTGGCTGTATTTTTTTCCATCTTCTTTTCTCTTTTTGGTCCTGCCTTCAGTGCACTCCTTTGTTGTGCCCGGGGTATATCGGCTTGGTCCCGCTGAGGGCTCATCCACGGGCATCACATCAGCATCACCATATCTCAGCTGACAGATCACTCCAGACTGGCACTGGGTTTCTTTCTCTTCTCTCCATTCACCATTACTGCAACAAATCAGTCCACAAAAGATATTTCTTTTAAATTCTTAACCTAGATGGTCGTCACCAGAATATCACAAAGTCCTTCCTCTGCCGCCACAAGCCTCTACAAAGGGTTTTTGACATTTGGACTTTGATGTGATGAAAATAGAGAAGTCCAACTAGCCATAATGTTATTTATTTATTTGATAGGGACAGTGCATGTTAATGAACAGCTGTACATGGTGCACTGTAAACATGCCAGATTATAGCAGAGAAGCTAGTTTTCATCTATAGTCTCCAGGCAGGCGACAAATACACAATTTGCAATTTACAAAATGTGACAACAAATCACAACAAATACAATACAACAAAACATTTTCACGGGCCTGGTTTTCCTTTAGCCACTGTTTGAAGCGTGCTTTACAAGTGGCCAGAGTTGGAGTCTCTCTTACTGATCAAGGAAGACTATTCCAGTACTTGGAGCCTTTGACAGAGAGCACAGTCTGTCCAAAGGAGGTTCGCCTGTGTGGAACCTCACAGTCTCCTCGAGCTGATGCCTTGGTGCCCATCCCACTCACAGACTTTGGTTTAATGAAATCCTGCAGTGGAGGAGGGGCAAGTCCATACAATACTTTGTATACAAGGCAACCATATTTAGAATGAATTAAGTTATCAAAATTGAGTAAATTATACTTCTCTAAAACAGAGCAGTGGTGAATGGTTTCTTGTCCAAAATTTGTATGGCTTTAAAAAAAAAAAAAAAAAAAGATTCTATTGGTTTGAGTGTTGTACCAGCAGCAAGTGACCATGTGGTTATACAGTACATATGGGACAGAATCATGGAGTGTAAAAACATCTGGGCCAGTCTTTTCCTGGTCAGGGACTTTAAAGCAGTAAGTAACTCTTGCCCCTAGAGGCCATAAGCGCAACTGCAGGTGTCTTAGCAAGATTTTTTAACTTATTAAATGTCTTGGAGAGTAAATACTACGCTGACAGAAAAGGTGAAGGGGGAGAGGGACATCCAGTTATACAATGGGATTTTTTTTCACTCAAACTTGGCTGTAAATACTGTTTAAAGTGGCGCTATCCCACAGTTAGCTTTGCCCGTTAGCCTGTTAGCTTCTTCTCCGTGATTCTATTAGTGCGTATCGGTTGTCCGCCCCGGTGGCAGTCAAGTTGCAAGCATGGTTTTCTGGCCAGAGACACCAGGGGGAGATGAGAGACCCCCCAATCATCCCATTAACACTTGTATTACCCCAGAGGGACTACGGAAAGGATTTATTAAGGTAAACACGTTACTTAGTACTGCTTTAAGCCAAAAACCTCAGGAGAATGAATTGCTTGCCTCTATATACTGTTAGTTCAGCCCCTAATCCAGATGCACAAAACTGACCTTATCTCAGACATTACGTGCAAGTTTGAGAAAAACAAGTTTGTTTTTATCACTAACATTGTATCTCGGCCAAGATGGATCTGCCAGTACTTTTCAAGGTAGGATATTTATTGAAACAATGTTTTAACAGAATCATAAGACAAAGATCACGTTGTTCTTCTCCCAACAAGTATTAGATAAGGTTTAAGCAAGCAGCAATACATTTCTTACAATAAGCAGAAATACATTTTTCACAGCCGCATATAGAGACATAGGGTCTTACCTGTCTAAAATTTGCTACATTGAAATTTACAGTTTTAGTGAGTCGCTTAACATGTTTCGTAAATGTCAGTGTTGGGTCCAATGTCAGTCCCAGGTATTTGAACTTCGTGGCGAGACTGAGCTCTACTCCGTCCAGGAAAACACTGGACTGCTCTGAGAGAATACATCCTGGTTTTCCACAAAAATGTCTAAGCTAAAAAGTCTGAAAGTAGATTTAACAGCGTAAAAAAACACTATGAGAAAACTCTTTTAATTAACCTGTACAAAACTGTCATCATTTAAGCCCATTGATTGACAGTCATTCAGGAAAAGCGTCTGTATGTGGTACTCACCTGTGGGAGCTTGTTGACTGGCTCCATATCTCCACAGCTCCAGACGGCTGAGCTCATGTGGCACTGCGCCGCTCTCACCATGTGCTGCGCACTGCAGAGGGGCCCATAAAATAACTCATTATGTGTCTATTGTTGCCTTGGGTATTTTCTCGCTCATTTACAACAAAAGTTTGTTTGCCATTATTGCCCGCACTTGAGAAGGGAAGCGAAACACATTAGCAGCTAATTTAAGACACAGCAGCCTCATCCCAAGATGACATGGAGCATAATTGCACAGTAGGGAGTGTGACACAGAACGCAATGCAGACACATGGAGTCTGTGCCGCTGTATTATATCGATGGAAGCATTTCCTTTGTGAACTTCGCCATGGTCAGTAAGAGTGTTTATGAGTCATGCTGAGAAACATGATTATGGTTCCATAACTAATCAAATAATGAAGGTCCCTTGTCGCTCAGGTGCCACCCAGCTGCTTTTTTCACTCACCCAGCACTATTGGGGATGACACTATACTTTTTATCTCCACTTCTCCTGAGATCGCTTTTCTACGGGGAGGAAATTCATAAACGACGCTCCACATTTGGTCTCTTTGATACATTGTGATGGCTTAGCTCGGCAGATGGCTTCAATGGCTTTATCTGAAAAGAATTCGTCTTTGTACTGTAGATTTATTGGCGTGATAATGACAAAAAAGACAATGGCTTTGCATCATACTTTCCTTTAATGTGCAAAATTATTTCAGCAAACCATCGAGTTGGTGCTGTCACTGTTTCTATGGAATAGGCTTACATGGCGGCAAGTGCGTTCCCATATCGCTAAAGGCATTTCTCAATTCAGTCCTTTGTGTATCAGCTTTTTCTTATTGGCCCACGTGAACTCAGATTGAATTGTCAGTGCCATGATGATTGGCACTTTCTGCACACCATAATTTAGCTGTAAATACTATATAATTAATGCCAACCGTTTACAGGGTTTATGAAAACATAACCATAGTACTTAACCATAGTGCTTAAGTTATGTTCTAATTTACAGTTGTGAGAATTGATTCAGGAATGCAATTGCCTACAACTTTTTTTTCATGTAAAATAAACTAAATCTACAGCAGATGAGGAGAACTGGTCTTTTTTCGAGCGGCGACAAAGATGCACATTTGATTTTGTTTCATTGTGAGTGCACCTGCTCCACAAGTGATCGCAACCATTTGGGTGTGAGCGCGCACAAATGAATGCATCGTCCGCTTCAGCACAAAAAAGCTGAAATCACAGCACATGCGGCGACTGGGAAAACAGCTGAGTGGCAACAAAGTACAGTCACAGCCGTTAAAATGGACAGGTAGTCATTTTCACCACAGTAGGAATTATAGCAACAAATGTTTCTAAAAGTCTGGAATGGGTTGTTTTTTTGCTTTTAAAGGAGCTATATCATGCAAAATCGACTTTTTGGAGCTTTTAGCCATGTTGTTATGCTATTTCCTTATCAAAAACACCCCCAGAGCGGTTTTTGGCTTCATTCACGCAGTTCTAAGTAATCCTCCTGAATCCTGCTCTCTAAGCAGCTGCTCCGCCCTCTCCTGGAAAACGACTGAGTTGTTCAGGTTATGTATGTATGTTAGGTAATGTAATGCCTTACGGCCTGATTTTAATTTATAAAACAGCTTTTTTCTTTATTTCTGTCGTAAGAAAGAAATAATGAAACAAAAAAAAGAGGAAGTGCCTGACGTCCGTGCTGCCCCTGCAGTGAAAGCAAACGCACCCTCTGAGCATCTGAACAGATGTCATGTCATGTTTGCACTGAAAGTTGTGAAGAAGGAGTTTTTTCTAACCTACTCTGGAGTCTGGACATCTTTTTCCTTACCTCACGATAATGTCACGGAGAAAAGCGCGTTTGGCTGCGAGAGGTGCAGGACTTTATTCAACGTTTCTAAAGAAGAGGCCACTCGCCAGAAGTTGGAATTTCCCTCCAGGATTCAGCGACTATCAGCCAAAATAGTGTTTGTCTGTGACCGTCACTGATGGATGCTTGGTGAACCTTGGCCAGAATCAAAGTGGATTAACTTTTATAACCAACGCAGTCCCATAATGGAAACATCAGAGTGGTGAGTCAATCAAAACCCGTGTTAGCATGTGTGTTAGCGTGTGTGTTAGCCATTCATGAAGCTGTGTTGCACATGTCAACTCCTTATAACTGCATCATGAAGTAAGTTCACTTTTTGCTGTGATATATATATATATATATTTCTACTACTGCTAAAGTTGTATGAGCTGAGAGAGGGGGCGGAGTTAACTGAATCCAAGCGTTTTGTCTTCCGGGTAGGAAAAATACCTCCAGAAAATACTTATATTTATCACAAAAATGAGTACTCCATAGTGGTAGAGGTACAATATATCATATAAATGCCTATACTTTACTTTGGAATGGCTAAAATAGCATGATACAGATATTCTGTGAGCTTTGTCAATTCTGAAGTGTCGCTATAGTCTTGTTTTATAGTTTCCCGGCTTTCCTGTCTGTATAAACTTTCAGTCAACCATGTGTTCCATAGTTACAAAGGGACAAACAGATGTTCAATTCAAAAACAACCTAGTCCAGTTGACCACTTCTTAATATCCTTTATACTAAACAATTGAAAATAGTTAAACTTTCAATTGAGATGAAAGAGTATTATGAGATACGAGACGACTAAACCTGTAAAACGGGATTGAATCAAAACTAAACCAGGCTTTCAAAAATGCAAAATACATCTAGAACTAATAAAGAGGAGCTCGAATACACTAAACCACTCAGGCCAAATCTAACTCTGAAACAAAATAAAAAAACACACAATTTGGGACTATACACTGACTTTATAATGTTGCTTTTTTGCTGTGTTTTCGTGGCTTTTTTCAGCGTTTTTGTGGCTTTTGGATGCTTTTTTCCCCCCTGCGCTTTCACCCTCATTTACGTATTGTTTTTCCTCGCTATTTTGACGATATTTTCAAGATTCGGGTACGGATGATGTTAATCCTATAGTGGAATGTTTACACTGGTAGCAGCCAAATAAAACGCCATGCCCTTGTGTCTTCATTAGCTCCCATAAATCTCTCTCTGCATCACCAACAAACTGGGCCCTAATCCAGCCGGTTAATATATATCCCCACTGTGCGATGATTTGTGGATTCAAATGAGCTCTTTCTATGTGCAGGAGTGAACGTGGCGTTTTTACGAGCAGTACCGCTTGTCTCCGTGATTAAAGATGTGTTTGCCCATAAATTTTTACAGCGCACCAATAATTGCCGGCTGTTATTTGTAATCTGACGTCCCACCAAAGGCATCGGGAGCTTGGGACAGAAAATGAAAGGATGAAAAAAGAAGTGAAGGTCTTTGGAAAATGTTGACCTAAAGTGAAATGAACGAGCGAAGGTTTACTGTGGACGTGATTAAAAAGACGATGTGTTGAAGTAACTTTACATGAAGGTCTGTGAAAATGTGTAGAGCTAGGGGAATGCACAAGTATTATTGATAGATCTGATTTTGTACATAAGAAAACTGAATATTGTACATTTCAGGCTGAGGATAACCATATGTTTTTGTTGTATTATTTAGATTAATTCCATAAAACCTAAACACTTTGTACATCTGTGTAGAATTACATTTCTTTTCCACAATCATGTCATGCCATCTCCTCAAATCTTTCGCAACCATGCAACATTTCCAGGTTCTTTCACAACAGTTGCCTTTTCACTCAATCTTCATTCTCAAACTACATTTATTCAGTTCTTTCTGTAAAACAAAAGGGGGAAAAAAAGCCTATTGCATGCCAAAAACAGTTCAAAATAACAGTCGTATTCAATCCAAATATTTGCTCAATGATGTTTTTGAATCCTCTATTTTTCATGCAACGGTTATTCACTGGAGAAATGTTTGGATTCTGGTGAAAAATAACTTCAATCCAAGGATCACACTTCAGCTATTTGTGCCGCTTTTTTTCACTGTTGATAAAACACAGAATGGTTGGAATGAACCACCACCACATAAAATAAATATTAACAGGATTTTCGGTAGATTTTATTTTTTCCCCATGCTATTAACTTTTCATGGCACATCTGCTTCTCAATTGAGCGCTAACCCCAAAGAGCCTATAGTTACTGTGTTCCTCCTGATTCTATGAGAGCCCATCGAAATGAATACACCACATCAACAGATTTCGATTCATCATTTGAGGCTTCCAAGTCATGTGATTTTTTGTTTTGTTTTTTCAGATTTTTTTAAGGATGTTTAGGGGTCGCCCAGCGCAGAGGAAGGTTTATCATATTAAAGTCTGTTTTACTTATATGAAACTTTTATTTGCAAATATTGAAGAAACCATTCTATATTACAAATTCTTAATTATGGTCTTCCATTTACCTCATAAACGCAAACTCCTTCAAGTGTCTTGAAATTGCATCCAAAGATGAACCAGTCCTGTGCTTCCAAGGACATGACATTGTCATTGGGACTTTCCCAAATAGTTTGAAGGTATAGTAATCTTAGTGTATGTAAACTAAATGATATTTAGCCATATCATTGTGTGCATGTTGTTGATGTTATTCCTCCCACCTCTCGTCAATCTCTCAAGTTTAACGTTTTGGCTGCTCCGACTATACATCGACTACATACATCAAATAGTGTGAAGTAAGCCCACAACTTGTGACTTTGTAGAAAGTAACAAAAATAATTGTAAATAAAAATCTCTCATTCTTCTGGCATTTAGTAAATGGAAGTAATTTTGAAAATTCTAATTGACCTAAAAAAGGAAAAGTTAATTCTGGTTTTCACGTCAGACACTGAGAAAAAAATGCATCTGTGTCTTTTTATATAGTGTATGTAAACACCTGGTTCCCACTGTATATGCATGAAATAAAGTTGTATGCAGCCATTATTGTGGGCCGCTGACCGCTAGAAGGAGAATGAGTCAATTTGAATTGTAAACTTTACTGTGTATTGTATTTTGTGAAGAGGGATACTTGATGACACATGCTCATTTGTCTCCCCGTTGTGACACCAGTAAACAGGTTGCAGACAAGCTGCACTACTTCCACAGCACATCGCCTGGGACGCTGCCATCTGTCTGTGCACACAAGCTTGTATCTCTTTGTTCAGAGACAAACTGCCACTAGAGCTGCTGGATGTTGTAATCAGTATCTTAAACAAGTCAGGAAAAGTTTATTAAAGTAGAGTTATAAATCTAACTACTGTGGGCCTCTGCAGGAGCACTTCTCCAGATGTGTTTGGGAAGATCAGATTCTGCAGCCTCCAGGGGTGGCTGTGTGAACAGAAATGCACACTTATTAAGCTGGTGGTAATGTTGTGTGCTTCTGCATGAGACTTGATTAAATCTGCTGAAACTATTTTCAAAAGTCCAACACCATCCACAGTGGGATGGGCAGATTACAGTAACTATCATTTTTACAAACATCTTTAGTTACACTTTTTCGACTCAAACAGTTTGTGATACAAGCGGATAAAACTGATCAATAATATTTGTGTGATATGGGCCAGTTACACTTGCAGTGCCTTGCGAAACCTTGAACTTTTGCACATTTTGTCATGTTTACAACCCTAAACGTAAAGATTTTTATTTTGAATTTTTTACTGAAAGTTCACACACAAGTAACAGACAACTGTGAAGTGAAAGCAAAATGATACATGATTCTGTTATTTTACAAAAAATAGAAAAGTGAAAAGTGTGGCGTGCATAAGTATTCATACAGCATTATCGGAGTGCATTAAATTGCCTTTATAACATTCCTAATGACTGCAGAATAATGCTAACCATTAAATAGAGGCCACCTGTACGTAATCTATTGTCAGTATAATTCCAGCTGTTCTGTGAGGGCCTCAGAGCTATGGTCAGAGTGTATTGGTCACTAAACAACATCATGAAGGCCAAGGAGCACACCAGAGAGGTCAGGGATAAAGTTGTGGAGAAGTTTAAAGCAGCGTTAAGTTATACAAAGATTTCCCAAGATTTGAACATCTCATGGAGCACTGTTCAATCCATCATTCGGAAATGGAAAGAGTATAGCACCATTGCGAACTTACCAAGACACGGCCGTCCACCTAAACTAACAGACCGAACAAGGAGAGCACTGGTCAGAAATGCAACCAAGTGCCCCAAGATAACTCTGGAGGAGCTGCGACGTACTGCCGCTGAGGTGGGGGAATCTGTACATGGGACAACTATAAGTCGTACTCTACACAAATCTGGTCTTCATGGACGAGTGGCAAGAAGAAAGCCATTATTGAAAGGAGGCCATAAGAAATCCCGTTGAAGTTTGCTAGAAGTCATATGGAGGACACAGCTACCATGTGGAAGAAGGTGCTTTGGTCAGATGAGACAAAAATTGAACTTTTTGGCCCAACTGCGAAACGTTATGTATGGCGCAAACCTAACACTTCTCATCGTCCTGAGTGCACCATCCCCAGTGTCAAATATGGTGGGGGGAGCATCATGATATGGGGCTGCTTTTCCTCAGCGGGGACTGGGAAGATTGTAAGAATAGTTGGGAAGATGGATGGAGCCAAATACAGGGACATTTTGGAGGAAAACCTGCTGGAGTCAGCAAGAGAATTGAGGCTGAGGCAGAGATTCACCTTCCAGCAGGACAATGACCCTAAACACAAAGCTAAATCTACAATGGAATGGTTTAAAAACAAACATATTAATGTGTTACAATGGCCCAGTCAAAGTCCTGACCTAAATCCTATTGAAAATCTGTGGAAAGACCTGAAAAAGCTGTTCACAAACGCTCTCCTTCTAATTTGACAGAGCTTGAGTTGTTTTGTAAAGAGGAATGGGCTAAAATGTCAGTCTCTAGATGTGCAAACCTTGTAGTCATACCCCAGAAGACTTGCTGCTGTTATTGCAGCAAAAGGGGGTTCCACAAAGTATTAAGTCATGCTGTATGAATACTTATGCACGCCCCACTTTTCACTTTTCCATTTTTTGAAAAATAACAGAATCATGTATCATTTTGCTTTCACTTCACAGTTGTCTGTTACTTGTGTGTGAACTTTCAGTAAAAAATTCATAATACAAATCTTTACATTTAGGGTTGTAAACATGACAAAATGTGCAAAAGTTCAAGGTGTATTACTGTAGTACTTTTGCAAGGCACTGTATGTGTCATCCAAATGACCATGTATGACTGTGATGAGGGTGTGAGGGAGTGAATGAGTGCTGGTGGCTGTTTTTTGCAGATTGGCATCCACATTTTTGTTGTTAAGCAAAGGGCAGTAGAGGTTACTTTATTTTATTTGACCTTTATTTAAACAGGAAAGTACAAGTATCTTACCAAGACCATCATTTGGAGGAAATCAATATGAAAAATAGAAGCCTGTAATTGGCATTTACTATTATCAAATGTACATTATACAAAACAAATAGTTAGAGGAGGGGAGAGCCAAAATATGTACAAGAAGGAGTAACATTGTACTATTGTGTTTTTGAAAAACTGACTATGTTCTGTATCAGACAATTGACTCCGCCAAAAAAGAAAATACAATAATTAACCCTTTATTTATTATGTTGAATCCTTTTCTGCGTCAACTCGAATAACCGGAAGTGGAACTTGCTTGTTTAGGAAATTAGCACAAATAAAACTTTGGTAGATCTGAGTCTTTTGACTACAAGGTAGTGAGGCTAAAATCATCCACTGGACTGGGTTGATTAAGTTGAGGACTTTTCGCTTCTATTCACACTGTATCCAAGCCAGAGTGGTCTTATATAAGACTCAGGCTCCTCCCAGGAGGAGGGAACCAAAACTGTCAACACCCACCTATTCAAGTTCTTTACAGTATTCCTCAATTAGCAAGTCTTTGTTATGCTCTGCTGCTGAGCCAGAGAGCCGAGACAAGCCATTAACCTTAACAAAGGAGGGTCGTTCACCTGATTGCAGGCTGTTATAGAAAGGAGACAAGGCATGTCTTAGTCCAATACTTCTGTTTCAAAGAAATAGCCTCCTTTACTCCCCTCTCAAACCATCTCTAAAGAGTAACCACATTTAGTAAGAGTACTAAACTAGAAAAAGTACCGTGAGAATAATAATGAATAATTACTGAAATAATTCCTCAAGAACACGTAAACATACTTGAGTAAATGTATCCGAGTAGTACCTTATATATTGTCTAACATGCAATAATTAACATGGTTCACATTGTATTGAATACGATTAATTTGGTCCTCCAGTGTTAATATTTGTTATTATTCACTTACTCAGAGCAGGGAGTGAGCAGCTGAAATGGTCAGGTATGAAAACCACAATGGACTGAACAAAAGAATCTTAAAAATATGGTTCACAACAGCTTTATTATGTAAAGCTGCACACACACTGAGCATCACAAAAAGGCTTCACCAATTAAAAATAATTGGATCAAGATTCTGACCTTTCGAAGAAAATCATGTACACTTAAACTTTGGTCTTTACTTTACTTGAAACATAAATGATTGTTTTTTAGCTGGTAAAATACAAACATACAAGAGTCATTATGATTCAGGTGTGAGAAGGTGCAGACATTTTCAAATGGAAAGCAGAAATTCTCCATCCACTGTAATGATTCTGTGAAGATCAGAGAAAACTTTCTTGCAGGAGACATTAAAGATTTCTGCTCCTCTGGCCGATAGTTGGTCATAATTCAAAGGTCTGTACTTTAGCTTTGGGATGTGGCAGAAGGCACCAACCTCATTCAAAGTGTCATTATTTCTAAGCCTGAACCCTGTTACTTCACATCAACCACTGCTGTTGCTGAGTGGCCTGTGCGTGGTCCACAAGAGGCAAAATAACATCAAAACCTTTACATCTTTTGTGATTAATCTGTTTTGTTTGCACGATAAAATAATAGCAAAATAATAGCATTCCTTGCACATTCCAAGGCTTCAATTTTAATTTCTGGATATTTGGGAGCCGAGCCAGAACGGATTGAAGAGCTTCCTTTACTTTCGTATCCGCCGCCATTACCAAACTACAACCAGCAAATGCGGCGCAAATGCTTGACGTCACCTACAACACCCGCCTCCCCCGCTAGTGGTAGGTTGAAATTCAACTGATGAAACGCAGCCACTGAGATCAATCCCAGACGTACATGTAGGGAAAAGATAATTGACCGGAGTTTACGGATGGCTAAGGCCAGGCTAGCACTGGTCCTGTTTACATGGCGATAGTTTCTTGGTGTGTGCAGCGATCGGGCCATCTCTGATCCACTTACTTTTAAATGACAAGGTTTCAAGCGAATGCAGAGGAAGACAGAGGAAGACAGTTTCACTTTTCAACATTTCAACTTCCTCGTAACTTCTGGATGTTGTGTCTGAGGCAACTGTGGTGCGTATTGAATAGATCAAAAGGTTGGCGAATCCATGTTCAGGTCGGCACTACGACACCATCGTTCGCCATGAGACCTCGTTTGTCCAGTCATGACAGGCGAGGACTCCCACTCTTCGACACATGGAAGAGTGGCTGATACCGATACCAACACGTACTTTTGTTGTGTCGCAGTGTAAACAGGCCACAGTGTAAATAGCAGTTGGTTCATTCACCGAGGAGAACAACATGTTGGTACTGTACTGTGAGCAACTATATAGATACTGTATAGTTCATATTTAGACATATCATTGCGTGCCTGTTGTTTATGTTATTCTTCCCATCTCTCAAGCTTAACATTTTGGCTGTTCCGACTAGACACGTCGCCTTTTATCAAACAGTGTGAAGTGAGCCCACAACTGTTTCCTTTTCTTTAAGTAGGACTATTCAAATGAGATTTTCTGTTTCAGTGGTACCACAAATATTGCTCTGGGTGTTACTAGAACTTGACAATAGTTTAGTTCCAAACAACAAAGATTAACCTGACGAAAGGATAAAACGTGAATAAGTTTGACACTAGACTAGACGTGCTGAGAAGTACCGTCAGTCCACTTGTACCGCAGTTTGAGAACCACTGCTTTGTTTCAAGAGTCTTCAACAAGAGGCAGCAGCAAGAGCAAAACAATGTCAGAATATGCACAAACGATAAATAACAAAAAGAAGACTCCCAAGTCTCCAAAATATACAGTTCCATCTTAGATATTGACATAATGTAGTTCCTGTAAACAAACAAAAAATGCAGGTTCACCCTTTTATATTGTACAATCAAGGCAAATGTATTTTTCATCGAGTCATTTATTACCATTGCGAAGGTTAATAAAGTTAATAATTGTGAAAAACATCAAATCTATCAAACAAGAGTTGTTCTGACCAGAGGCAGTCTATTTCACTTTAGTTGAACATACAGTAATAGACCAAAGTGGATAGTTACTTTCTTGAGTCTAAACATACTGTAGGCTTTGTTCTGAGCTGTGTGCAGCCATATTCTGTTCCGGGCTGCCACCTTCCATGTTCGTGTGATTCTTCCTGCTGGATGGAGTCGTGTGGAGGATGTTGTAGTGAACACCTATCCTGTGCCATGCTGTTTCCTCTCATTTTCTCCACACTGAAACACTTACGTACCTTGCATTCACACATAAAAGTGGGACGTGGAGCTTCTCAAGAGACACAATTAGAATGACGTATTTGTTTTGCAACTTCAACCTGTCATTACAGTTGCAACTTTGGTCCTGTTGCGGTCTGAGTTGTATTCTTCTGTGCAATGTGTAAATGCCAAAGTGACTTTAAAGTTTACCCTCAACAAGTCATTCAGGTCACAAAGCAAAGCCATACTTCTTAGATCATGTGCTTATTGCACACAAATCTTATTCCTAATAGATCAGTATAAAGTGACAACAACACAGTATGTTGAGGGTGAAGAACTATGTTTTTGCTTCTGAGATCTGTTGTCATTGAATCAAACCATCGTGTTAGTGGTTCACAACTCATGTAGTTTCAGAATCAAGCGTCGGCCAAATAAAAAAATAAATAAATAATGTAAATAATGTAAATAAGATTTGTAGTTGACTCTTGATATATTTATTAAAATGCAGTATTGGTTCAGAGACTTCTATCAATAGAAACAGTAATTTTTGGCGAGCACCTGCCATATACTTTTGGGTCCTGACACACCCATTTAGAACCACTTGTTGATGAGACATCACTCACATTTATCTTGTATATTAAATATACTTTAATGAATAATAAAACTAAATGGAAAATTGTCTTATTTTATGCACTATTCTTCTTCTTCTCAATGTGCGCCTTAACATGTTAATTCCATACATTTTGAGACCAATGCATTACTGGTAGCTGCCCAGGTAATAGGGGGATTGACAAAGATCATATACCGTAGGTCTTTTAATGTAGGTCAAACAAAGTGCAAAGATTTCCACTTCAGCTTATACCCCCAAAAGTGGAAACCAAAGAAGAGTGTGCTTTTTGACTAATGGGAACACTTCCATCACATTATTGTATCTTATATCACCAAGGTGGCAGACAGCAGAGCATTAGACACACTGTCACCGTTATGTACACGCTGGCCTGAGAGCAAAGTGGAGCTTTTTCAAGGTCTTTTTAATGGCCTCAACTTGTTTTTCAGCCAACAGTGATGTTTTAGTCTTCCAATATCTGTGTCGATGCTGCTGCAAGAAGAGAGAAACTGAGGTATGGAGTTTAGTCAATAAAAATACATTTACAACAGTTTTCTAAAAATATAAATAAAAACATCTGGCAAACACATAAAGATTTTGATAATCAAGATAAGACTCAGGAAGAAGACGGCAGAGTCTCGACCTGTGCCAAGTCCAATCAAACGGAAGGACAGCTTTATCCTCAAGGAAGCTGAACTCTTTCCCTCCAACTGCTGTATGTATGTATTTGATATTGCTCTGTATTTAATTATGTTTTTGTACCATGGGGTTGAGTGTAATGTATTTTAGATCCACTAATATGCATTGGTGTTATGTGGTAGAGTTGATATTAAAGCTAATTGAACTAAATGGAGTGAAACCAATGTGATGTAAAGCAAAATAATATCAAGAAAGATTGCAGCACATCTCAAAAAGTTGAAACAAAGATAGAAAATTGTAAAATATTATAAAATGCATTTGCTCCTTAAAGGCACATTGTGTAACATTTTGGACTATACTGTTGCCATCAGTACAAAACATGCTCCTAATGACCAGCTCAACACAGAAATGCTATGACTGCAGTGGGTAATCAAAGAATGGATGTGGATGAGAACCTATTCTCAAATTCTGCTGTAGTCGACATCTCCATGGGGACGAGGTGGAGATGTATGCACTCCCGGTCATGCCTTAGGAGAGCTGAGCCGCTTACAGCAAAGGCACATGCTTATTTGTATATTTAAGAAGTATTTTTTCAAAGATGAAAATATCTGTCAGAAAAATAAATGCCTGTATTTGAATTGTATTTATTGGGTAAAATTCTACGTGATGTGGCTTTAACATAGAAATGTGTTTTCAATCTAGTCGTAATAAAGATTCAGAAGGAAAAACATGTCATAAAGGGGAACAGATCATGTTTTCCAGGAAACTGCGGGACGTCTTTAGTGATGCATCTTTCCTTAACATAACCTTGCAGTAGCCTCGCTTTTTGTGCTTGATATTAAATAGACTGTATTGTTTCCTTTAAAGCTTAAGCACATCCCGCATGTGTGCAGGCTGTTGCTGAACAGAGAATAAACAATGAAACTTGTAGTAATGACTTAAGAGTTCAATCGACCGCACCAAGATGTCAATGTTCCCTCCTCTAACGGCTTCCCATACTGTTGTTTCAGCAGCTGCCGTCGGATCTTATCTACCTCTGATAGCAGCACACACAGGTCAAATACCATTAGCCTATCAGTCTCAAGGCATTCCGGCTGTTTGGGGTAACACAGAGGTGAAACAGACAGTCGGTGTGGAGGAACATTCTGTAGCTCGTTATATCATTTATTTGACCTTGTCAGTCTACTCTTCACACTGGGCTAGAAACTTTTCTTTTCTGTCTTTGGCATTCAATCATCCTCTTTTATTCTGTTTACTGATGGCTGGTTGACCCAGCTACTTTGAGCCTTGAAAGGGCGTTGATGATTGGTTTGTTTAGTTGTCAAGCTGCAATAATTGTTGTACTTTCCAATTTTTTTGTGGGAAAGGGATTCACATGCTTTCCATGGGCTGATGAAGGAAGCCCAGTTAGTCTGGATTCCTGCTCGGTTTTTTATAATCAGCTGATCTGCTACAGCTTTGTGCAAAAATCATCCACTGACAAATATTCATTGTGAAAATATAATTGAGGATTTGAGGACATGCTGGTGATAAATTGAAAAGTATGGAGTGTTTTTGTAAGTTTCACTTAAAATACAGTGTGTGAAGCAAAAAAAAAAAAAACGGTGACTTTCGGCCTCTTCTTGAAAGTGGTGATAATTCATCTCATCTGTTAAGGAAACCTAAGCTCTGAGAAGAGAGATCCTGTTAGGCACAAATCCTTGCTCGGGGCAGTGGAGTGAATTGTGACGCCTTTGCAGAAAGTCCACCAGTTCTTTAGGAAAAAATGGCTTTAACATTTCCCTCAAGTGCACTGGACGCCTTTTCAAAACGTTCCCCTTACACCAGCGCCAGCCTTGGACTCCATGTTTCAGTCGTGTTTCTTACAGTGTTCATTGTCACATGGTTTGTGAAAGCCATGAACTGCTCTTTGTACAAAAGCCAAAGCACTTAAAACAGAAAGTACTTACGGGAACATTTGTATGTCAAGTGCAGACTTTTGTGAGGGATTTTTCTATGTTGAAATTCACACTACAGTTTAGCGTGCAGGACACAGTGACATTAAATAAAGTCCCTCAATGCTCAATCATCAATGATGAAAGGAATGGAAAGAAAACCGTATTCTAAACGGGTCATTATCTGTTGTAAGATTTAAATGCTGCATTCAGAGACTGCCCCTTTGTGTTCGTTCGATTCTGCAGGTGGGGACAAAAGGGATTTTAGGGGACAGCTTATACCTGTACAGACCTATACTATACATGTGTGTTGTGGACCTGATCCATGTCACCTTAGAACAAGTGTTCCAGTCATGTTGCTTTCTGGGAGTTGTGGTTCATTCACGGAAGGCTCATGACTGGCAGGCAAAAATGAGTGGGCATAGCACACACACATAACCTGCTATCATCACCTCAGTATAAGTCCGTCATGACTCATCAGGGAGGGAGGGCCGTGTGTGGCACTGACAGATCGGCGATAAGGTTTGAGCGGCGTCTGAACCTCTGCTCACTGTAATCTTGTTTGCTCCAGTCTCAGAACTGCGCTGATGAGCTACAGCAAGGCTATAGACACATTCCAAGCTTCTGACTGCGCCTTTTACTCCATGTGTAACTGCCAGCACTTTGATCCATGGATCCAGGCCCAGCATAATCCGCCCGTGTCAGGCGATAATAGTCGCTGTCAACCCCAAAGTCTTTCTCAGTGGGCTATTTTTACCTTTCAAACTTCCAGACATTCTCCATGGGGTGTCGCTTTTATTTGTATTTATTAAAAAACAGAACACTCTCCATGAGCACATTTTAGTCTACTCCACAAGTTTTTCTTTGTAATTTGGATACATTTAGACATGAGCGTTTGACACACGGAGCAACATTATCACAGAGGAAATATTCTGTGTATTTCAAAGCAAATATTATGTGGCGGTTGTGCAGGTGTGGCAGGTAAATCAAAGTTGATCTGCTAGGTTGCGTGTCAAAATATAAATCTGCTGCAGAGCATATATAAGCGCAGTTGCTTTAAACTCCTGCCAAATGAAGTCAAATACATACAGTATGGTTCCACCTATAGTCTGTTCCTGTTTGAATGTTTGGCACAATCTGTTTCAATGAGCAGCGGAGGCTAGAAAAACACAAAGACGGCGAATTAAAATTTAGAAAAAACGTAAAGGCTAGCACATCGATGTAGTTCATATATCCAGACAGACATACTCACATAGTTCTTTATTTGGCTACAGCATAGAGTAAGCGCTAACGCATTTCGGCATAAGCCTTCCTCAGAGCGGACAGAGTATCTCTGTCTGGATATACATCGATGTGCTACCCTTTATATTTTTTCTAAAATGTATCATTTTTGGGGGGTTAGCACTCGGAACATTGGAAGACGTGCAATTCCCCTTCCTGGATACAATTGTGAATTAAATTGTAGCTATTTCAAATTCACTGTATGATTACAAAATACAGCACTAACCATGATGATTTCTTAACCTCTTACCCCCTGTGGGCTCTGCTACATTGAAAAGACCACCAGACCTTTAAAAACTCGGATCTCGGAGCACCACTCCAACATACGGAACCATGATCCCAAAAACCCAGTAGCAGTCCATTTGACTAAATTACAATATAACTGAGATATGTGGGTATTGAAAATGCCAAACTATCAGACAGAGGTGATAAAAACTCGCTTCTACTATACCTTAGACCCTTTTTTATGAACGATTTCTTATGAACTGTTTATTTTGACATTGGTACTACAGGGTTTGTGTTCCAACTCGTCAATAGAATATTGTATGACAGTTATCCTGATGTTTGTATCTCTATTCACTCGATGTTAATGCATATGTCAAAATGGCTTATTACTGCAACTTGCATAGATACATACAATTTTTGTACATTATGTTAATTATGTAAATAATGTGAAATTCTGCACCAGAGACATACTATTTTTGTAAAAAAGATCCTTCTTTATTCTGACTGGCCTGTAACTCTCACAAAACGTCACCTAGGTGCAAACATTAAAAAATCCTGTGGGAGCAAAGTAAGCTGTGCGGACCGTCTTTTCTTGTTTTTTGTTCTCTCTCTCGGTTTTAGAATATTGGGATGTGCGTGTCTTCCTTCTTTACATAATAATTTAAAAACATGCAATTTTATTCCCTTTCTTGTTGAAAGGACACAATCATTGGAGTGACTTGTAACAGCACACCATTGATTTAAGATTGATATTAGTCTATTGCAATCTTTGAGGCAGCCTGGAATTACATTGACTGAGAACGCCAACTATTCTATTTTACTATAGAAATGTATTTAGTTGGTGCATGCAACAAACAGGGCTCTGGAAACATTGCAATTACGTACCATGACCATTTCGTAAATTACAGTGTGTGAAAATGCTTTTCTTTCTGTCTGTTCTGCAATTTCCTCATGATTTAAAATGAAGTTTCGACATCACATTCTAAGAAAATCTTCATAAGCAACTGTTTTATACACTTTTTTTGATTACCTTATGCAAGTGTTCACGTGGCAGCGCAGATGTGGATTGAAATACTAACTCTTCAAAATGCAAATTGCTCGCTCGCTGAAATGATACATGTAGCAGGCATGACAAAGGAATGGGCTGGAACATGACATGGTAATTATAAGGTAGAAGATTGCCTTCATTTATTTCCGCCTGTTCTCCGTTCCTTTCCAAAGCTATAATACTTAGATTTTTATTTCAACCCAGCGTCATTTGGAAACTTTTAAGTGCATAACCTTGTGCATGAAAGAAAGGGCAACTCTTTGTGTGCTTAATGTAGGAGGGAAAGCGCTATATAAATTGAGACCAAACACCATTTTGCGCATGTGTGAACCTGATGAACTGTCATTTACGGAGCTTCTGAGAATACATATTGTGTCTTTCATTTACTTATTTTAAGAGAGAAACAGATTGACAGATTTGATTGTGTCATTGTAGTGCAGTACAAAAGGAAGTGCTGTGTTTTAACAATAATGTTTGTCTTTGCACCATTCTTGACAAACTGTACTGTATTTGTCCTTTTGTATCAATATCGTGCATCAGTAGCCTGGCCAGCCAGCCTACTTGCTTGTGCCTGGTGCAAGGACAGCGCTGATCCAAACGTGATGTTGGACACGCGTTATCTTGCATGTGGAGCAGCTTTTGTACTATGCGCCTGCGCCACTGTTGAGAAAAAAAAAAATAGACTGAGGCGTGGTTTATTACAAGCAGCACTGAGAGCGCCGCTTTTGGATGACCGCCCCACATTCTATTCCTCATTTACATCGCGCTGTCTTGTGTTCTTCTTTTAGAATCTGTGTATCATTCATTCAATTAAATAGAAAAACAAAATCAAATAGAAAAACAAAAACGAAATTTCCTTGAATTGAATGTAATGAAATAAAATCACTCTAAATGGCTTATACCTTATGCTTGAATTGAAATATGAATGTTGAAAGTACAGGCTCAGGGCGTGATTATATGATTATGATTTTACAGTTGGAGGTTTCCTCACTTTCAGAAGTCAAGGTGCAGCTCACCTGCCTCATGGAGAAGTACAAGCGCTGCAATAACCCCGGAGTTGTGTCCCTGGTACAGCGGTCACTGGTCTAACAACAAGATAAATAAAGTTTATTATGAACGGTCGAGCGCATGTCCTGTTGCAGGCACATACACTCACCTAAAGGATTATTAGGAACACCATACCAATACTGTGTTTGACCCCCTTTCGCCTTCAGAACTGCCTTAATTCTACGTGGCATTGATTCAACAAGGTGCTGAAAGCATTCTGTAGAAATGTTGGCCCATATTGATAGGATAGCATCTTGCAGTTGATGGAGATTTGTGGGATGCACATCCAGGGCACGAAGCTCCCGTTCCACCACATCCCAAAGACGCTCTATTGGGTTGAGATCTGGTGACTGTGGGGGCCATTGTAGTACAGTGAACTCATTGTCATGTTCAAGAAACCAATTTGAAATGATTCGAGTTTTGTGACATGGTGCATTATCCTGCTGGAAGTAGCCATCAGAGGATGGGTACATGGTGGTCATAAAGGGATGGACATGGTCTGAAACAATGCTCAGGTAGTCCGTGGCATTTAAACGATGCCCAATTGGCACTAAGGGGCCTAAAGTGTGCCAAGAAAACATCCCCCACACCATTACACCACCACCACCAGCCTGCACAGTGGTAACAAGGCATGATGGATCCATGTTCTCATTCTGTTTACGCCAAATTCTGACTCTACCATCTGAATGTCTCAACAGAAATCGAGACTCATCAGACCAGGCAACATTTTTCCAGTCTTCAACTGTCCAATTTTGGTGAGCTCGTGCAAATTGTAGCCTCTTTTTCCTATTTGTAGTGGAGATGAGTGGTACCCGGTGGGGTCAGAAATCCCGTTTTCTGTTTGCCAGAAGCCACCATGTGGCCTCCATGTGGCTTCTAGCAAACAGAAAACGGTATTTCTTATGGTTTTCTTTTAAAAATGCCACTCTGCCATAAGGCCAGATTTGTGCAGTGTACGACTAATAGTTGTCCTGTGTACAGTTTCCCCCACCTGAGCTGTAGCTCTCTGCAGTTCATCCAGGGTCATCATAGGCTTCTTGGTAACAGCTCTGGTCAGTGCGGTCCTTGTTCGGTCAGTAAATTTAGGAGAACAGCCGGGTCTTGGTAGGTTTGCAGTGATGCCACACTCTTTCTATTCCTGGATGATGTATTTAACTGTACTTTGAGAGATGTTCAAAGCTTTGGAAATGTTTTTATAACCTAACCCAGCTTTATACTTCTCAATAACTTTATCTCGGACCCGTCTGGTGTGTTATTGGACTTCATGATGTTGTTTAGTGACCAATACACTCTGACCATAGCTCTGAGGCCCTCACAGAACAGCTTAATTATACTGGGAGTAGATTACGCACAGGTGGCCTCTATTTAATGGTTAGGGCAAGGTGTGAACATTCTGCAGTCATTAGGAATGTTATAAAGGCAATTTAATGCACTCCGAAAATGCGGTGTGAATACTTATGCACGCCCCACTTTTCACTTTTCTATTTTTTGAAAAATAACAGAATCATGTATCATTTTGCTTTCACTTCACAGTTGTCTGTTACTTGTGTGTGAACCTTCAGTAAAATATTCAAAATAAAATCTTTACGTTTAGGGTTGTAAACATAACAAAATGTGAAAAAAGTGAAGCGCTGTGAATACTTTCCGGATGCACTGTAATGTGCCAGGTCTGGCTCTGCAAGATCTGAAAGCGCGCTCCTACTAAGCGCAAAACGTTACGCTATAGTCTGCGTTTGAAACACAAGATCGGGCCCTTTATCCTGGCTGTTTCTATATATGTTTGCTTGTTTTTGTGGAGCAGGCTGGATTGAACAGACGCACTCGTGGGACGCTGGGACCTTGGAGCTGAGTGGTATGGACAATTTTCCCTTTTTTACTATTATTAAAGTGCGCTTGTGTGTCCTCTGTGTGTCCCCAGACCAAAGTCTGAACAAATAAAGCCGCAAATCCCTACAGCCTTGTATTTACCTGGAAATGCACTATGGTAAAATGGCTATAATCCATTCCGCATCCGACATGGAGCACCTGCGACCTTTATAGACCTATTTCCCCTTTGTTTAAATTGCTTGAACTTTTGCCCTGGCTTTGTGCTGAGAATGAACAAGCCACAAGATTGTAAATGTTTTCCCTCTAGAATCCCAGGATTACTGTCCACGTAGCATGGATTATATTAAGCACGTCAAATTGAGTTTCGATCTGGGAGGGAAATTTGTAAGGACAGTCGGGCCAAAGGGTTCTGAGAACTGTGCGTCTGCCTGCACGGTTTGTTTACATTTCCATCACACAGCTAATGAGCGCAAAGGCCAGAGGTGTTTAAAGTTGTTAACATTCGCTGCAGTTCTCGTTTGCCCCGGACACATGTTGCTAATTCAGAAGCGCTCATTTCTGTTGCAGCTCCTGTCAGATGTCACAGCTTGTTAGGAGTCTTGGTTAACACATGATATCTGAGACAACTGCCGGTTTCACTGCAAATACACAAGACCGGGGAGGGTTATACTCATCTCGCAACTCGCATACCCAATGTAGTTTTATCCAAACAGAACACTGACTGCAAGTCCCGTTTTAAGCTTGACATGGACCTGGAATCCTGGCTTACTGAACCAAATTACCTTGCTGTTGTTGTTACCTTGCCTTATGTTCCCTTGTTTATGATTGGTTTATGATTTGTTATCTTGCATTACGTTCCTTGCTTTGATTGTTAATGATAATATTACTGTTTTTAATTTTGGGGTGGGCGCTTATAAGCTTTTCGCTTCGGCCCACTCCCTTTGAGCAGACTTGCTGCTCAAATAAATAAATAAATCTGTGCCGTGTTGTCTGAAGTGATCCCCGGTCTTGCTATATTTAAGTCAAAAGTCACACTTGCAAATGTCAAAACCACTTAATTTCAAGAAACTTTTAGCCCAAATGTCAAAGCTATATAGTGCTGGGAAAATGCTCACCTTTAAAACACCTTCGAGAGAATAACAAGTCACAAAAGTCAAATTGAAACATTTGATTTGTGTTTCAAAATAATAATAATAATAATAGTTATCTTCTTCCCACTCACTTTCGGGTGGAAATGGATCGTTTTGTTTTTGTTTTTTTTGTTGCCATTGTCTGCCCGGAATGAATAAATAAATGAAAATGAAATAATAATAATAATAATAATAATAATAATAATAATTTTCTAGTTTTTCTGTTAAAGGTGCATTATGCAACTTTTTATGTGGGAAAAAAACATATTTGTGCGTATTTGACTTTGTAATGCAGCAGCTGTATGAGTGGTCACCATGGACTCTACAACGCTCAAGGATATTATTTTTTTTGTCGGCTTTCTAGTGGGAGGCTCCGTCAACAGTGAAAACCTTCCAAAAAATTGATCCTGGAGCGTCCTAGGCCACTGTGATGGAAAGTAAAGGCGCCATGCCGACCACTCATACAGCCGCTGGGTCACTACAAGGTCAAATTCAACTTTTTATCCCACATAAAAAATTGCATAATTCACCTTTAAATTAAAAATGGACATAATCATGTGTATGCTTTTGTGAATGTGACATGCACATGTTCTTTTGTTTAGCTGTAGCAAAATAAGCTGTAACTTTAAGAATATTTCTCTCACAAAAATGTTTACGCCATATTAACAAAGTGAAAATCTACACGAAAAAGAGAGTGATTGAGCAAAGTCTTGGCTGTAGTCCTCCACTGAGCTGCTGCCAGCTGTTCAGCATCTCACCTGGTGTGAGGCGTCACTTCACAGCTTGAAGTCACATATTATTTACGTCTCTGCAATAAGTTTGTAAGAGCTTTTTAAAACAGATGTCAAACATTTGTAGCTCACAAGTCTGTGGAGTTCTGAAGATCTTGTTGACTTATTGTCCTCTCCTGTCCTCTCCTCCCTGCACTGGCTCCCGGTCCGTTTTCGGATTGATTTTAAAATGTTAATGCTTGTTTTTAAAGCTCTTCATGGTCTCGCTCCGTTATATTTAACTGAGATGTTGACCGTACATCGCCCCAGCAGAGCTCTCCGGTCTGCCAATCAAATGGTTCTGGATGTGCCCAGGTCCCACTACAAACAGTGGGGCGAACGTTCCTTCAGGGTTGCAGCGCCTAAACTGTGGAACAGCTTGCCCCTCAGTCTGCGTGTTCTCACGGACCTGTCCCTTTTTAAGTCCAGATTAAAGACTCATCTTTTTAAACTTGCTTTTAATACTTAGGGCACACTGAATTGTGTCTTGGTTGTTTTCATTTTGTGTTTTAAATTGTTTTAATCTCTCTGTGAAGCACTTTGGTCCTCCTGGTGTTGTTGTAAAGTGCTATACAAATAAACTTTGATTGATTGATTGATTGATTTTGTCATTTTATTAGGTTATTTCTACAAATGCTGTGTTTTAGGTTTTACAAGGATTGCATTGTAAAATTTGCACCAATCTGACAGTGATTAACTGGATTATAAATTGATATAACTTTTCAGTTCAAGTCCAGATGAAATCAAATAAATCAACAACTTGGGTATTTGGACATAAAACATAACATAACAAACAGTTTGCAGCATTCTTTCGAAAGCCTCAGTTTATGTGTATTGTTGTGAACTGCAGGGGTGTTTGTGTCAGTGGAGCCTGAAGTAAATCGCCTTCATTTGGTTTTAACGTCTATAAAGTTCTTATGTTAGCAAGACTCTGTAGCCTATGGAGACGCTTCTTCAATTATCGACAGAAATGTTATTACATATTATGTTTACTCCTATTACCACCAGCACTGCGTTGAGGCGCGCTGGATTTCAACCTCCCGGCTCATTATCCTCTGTGTGGACGTATTTAACGTTGCCTCACGAATCATCACGCGGCGGCGCGAGGTCCGGTCTTCTTGTTAAACACATTAATCTTTAAAAACTGCATTCTCATCAGACCTGTCATATCCAGGGATTTGTCAAACCTTCACTGCTTCACACATTCTCTGTGATGCTAAACTTCAAGAGTGACTCGCTGATGACATGAAAAATAGACTTTAAAGGGACCACATCAGCACAACAAAGTGGGGAAAGTCAATTAACATGATGAATGGCCGTGACGCATGTACAGGGGCCTTAAACAAAAGGCGAAACATTTGGAGCTGCCGCCGTTCCTTCATACATCAGGAGTAGCGCCGTAATGAGCACCCAGGTACAAAGGCGCCATCTTGAGCCTGCGGTGAGCCATCCTCCAAGTGATTTATGAAGTTTGTCACTCGCCTTGTTCCCTTTCGAGCAAAGGGGAAAGCTGCTCTCAAGTGCTGACAGTCGATCCATTAAAGCCAGTTCTCTAAATGGCAATAATTTCCTCAAAGAAGCATCTGCTTTGGTGTCGCATAATAGCAGCAATAATGAGGCTCTCCTTCAGATGAATCTTGTGTTGCTGCAGAGATGTGCAGTTCTTTAAGGCTATACGATGAGTCTAATGTGGCCCAGCACGGCTCACCTACGGCTCATTATTGTAGAGTGGTTCTCTTCAAAAGATGAAGAAAAGAAGAGTATGATCAAAGATAATGACAATATACTGAAGAAGCTGATGAAAAAGATACAGTATACAAAGACCGACCAATGCTCCAAACATTCCGTGACTTCTGAATAGGTGTTTTTCTGAGCATTATGTGACTTTCGTATGTGTTTTGCTTCTGTTTATAAAGTAGTTTATTGCACAGCAGGGATAAATGGATGTACAGTGTTTGCGACATGTTTCCCGAAGCAAATAAAAGTGTCCAGTCACGTGGAGCCTCTTTGGTCCCAGTGTTTAGTGCGAGTATAGCTCAGAAGCAGAGTGCCGCAGGTGTCTTTGTTGTTGGAGCGTTGCACATTGGCTGGAGATGGCAGGCATCATTTAATCTGCCGGGCGAGAGCATCTGCGCCGGGCTTTTTAAATAGATCACGTAATGAGGTGAAGTGCACTTCTCTATTCACGCCTTGTGTTCGCAGCGGGCCTCGGGGGCGGTTGCTGTATCTATGGTTTACAGGTGCAGCACACACTCACCGGGGACAGAGGGATGGAGGTTGGGCTCCGAGCTGTGCCCAGGCAGTGGCTGAAATGACCAGATGGTGCGCAGAATAACTGAGCAAGGGAATTATATTATGCAATGCCAGGGGCGTTAGGAGATCATGATTTCTTGATGGATCGGATTTCAATTTAGCGTCTGATAAGGAAAATACCACCTCCTTTCATATCCATTTGTAAAAGAACCAGGCATCAATAATGTGTGATGGAGTTCTGCCTCCAGGGCCCTCACTGTAGAATCTAGGGGTCGATTCACAGCACACTGGGCCAAAACCGCTGGCTTTTGTTTTATTGGCTCTCTCCCAAACTTTTATTACACTATGCTGAGTTCCTGTTTTATCCAGGAAATGTTTGCTCAAAGTTGAAATGACTTCCCCCTGTAAAAAAAAGTACTGATGCAGAAGACAAAGCTGTCTTTTGTCTGAGATGAATCAGCAGAACAAATGCTGGCTCTGCACCCAGCGCATATTTAAGTCCTTCAGGCGTTAATTAACTTTGACTGCACAAATTTAACATCGACACCTCTGCTTCACCGAGACTCTGCTTTTCAACATATTCTTACGAAAGTATGCGTAATAGGTTTGCCGATTCTTTCCCAGATCATCCTGCTCTAGGATGTGTTACAGTTGGGCAGATCAGTGTCAAAAGTATCAATCTTTGAAATCATTAGAGATTAAATTATTATTATTATTTAGTTGTTGTTTGTTTGTTTGTTCTGCTCAATTGAAATGGGCGATATTTGACAGGAACTATACGTTTGACTGTTTTTCGTTCAGTTTGCAGCACAGGAGAAATGAGGATAATATTCCAAGTTGTGATACATTTCAATGCCTGATGCAGTGGCGGAGCTAGAAGGAGCCAGGTGGCATTTCAAATCCATGGAAGAGCATTGAAATTGATAAATCTACATTCATCGCTGCTTCAATTTGGCTGCATATCACAGAGTAATTTCACAAACACAACATGTTGCTGCCTTTAAAGTTGTGCGCACTATATCCCGGTGCAGTTCCGTGCATTGGCAGTAATCATGCGGTGTCACTTTGCATCACCCACATTCGGAATAATAACATAGCTACAGGAAGCAGAGGCTCTCGGTTTTCTGTGTGTATTTATGGTCCAAAGAGCAGAGTGCTCAGGCATGTGCGCACACCTGCTCTCAGTGAAGAGGTAGGCGGTAAAACCGAGCCCAACCATTTAAGCACATATAATGGCATCTCCTGCGTCTCATACGGAGAGCCTCTTAACATGTTGTTGCAACATGCCTCCTTTTCTACAGCACTGGCTCCAGACATTATGTGTCGGCTTAAACAGTTGAGAAGACATGGAATATGAAAAAGATACTTGGTAAAAGCTTCATAAATCCACCGTACAAGAGACGACTCTTTACTGGTAGCACAGCGGTTAGCGCTCGTGCTTCACAGCTAGAAGGTCCTGGGTTCGATTCCCACCTGGACGGGGCCTTTCTGTGTGGAGTTTGCATGTTCTCCCCATGTCTGCGTAGGTTTCCTTCAGGTACTCTGGTTTCCACCACTAAAAACATGTACAATAGGCCAGGATGAATGAGAGTGTGTTTAAGAGTGCGAGTGGGGGACAACGGATGGAAATTAAGTGTTTAAATGGAATGGCTCCTTCTTACCTGTCAGAGCTTCTGACTGTTCATGTCCCAAAGAGGACAACCAGGTCGGCAAATCAAATGTTGCTTGTTGTTCCGAGATCACGATGAAAACTAGGGGTGACCCACACTTCGGAACAGTCTTCCCTTGAGCATTGTGGTCATACCGCCTTTGCTCTGCCCGATCCCGTCAGACCTCGGAAGCTAAGCAGGGAAGGGCATGGCAGGACTTGGATGGGAGTCCGTTTGGGAACACCAGGAAGCCTGGCAAATGTAGTGTATGTGTGAGTGGTTGGTGGTGGTGGCTGATGTGTGCAGACTAGTTGCCTCGCTTATCATCACAGAGTATGGAGTGAATGAATAATGCACCAAATTGTAAAGCGACTTTGAGCGTCTGGAAAAGCGCTATATAAGACTAATGCATTATTATTATTATTATTTTAAATTTTAAATTACTTTTAAAATAATTTAACTTTGTTGAAATTCTGCATTGCCTGTGTACAGCACTTTGGGCAGCGACACTTGTACATGTGCTTTATAAATAAATTTGACCTTTACCGTAACCTTCTGGAACATCTGGTTCTATAAAGCCTTCCAATAATAGCTAGATCTCTACAAACATGTTCTTGTATTCGCTGAGCTGAATCTAAAATGCAATCGTATTCTTGGCAGAAAATGTCCAACTATATGTTTTCTTTCTTTATATCATATTATTTTAATATTACACTCATCTCGTAATATTCCACTGATCTGCAGAATACCAGGCTAGATCAGAGCACAATTATGTACCAGATCTTTTTGGCTCAATAAAATCTGGTTGCCCTGGAGAAATTATAAAAAAAGACGTATCTTCTGGATAGCTGCCTTGAAAGCAGATTAAAGTCTAATCCCCGTTAAAGACAGGAAATGGCTAGATTAGTGAGATAATAAAAAGAAACTTCTCTACCTTTGGGTTGGGACATTTGTAAAGGGAGGAAACGTTGCTCAGCTTTTCAATTTGATGTTAGTCCTCGGAGCTGGGTAGAGCGGGATTATATGTGGCGCTTTGAGCTGGACACAGGGCTCACATTATTCCAGTCTATTACTCCTGCAGTTCATTCCTCCGTGAACTTCTCTCCTGAGTGACTCAAGCCAACAATCCCCTCAACCGTCAAATCCCAAATCGCAGGTTAGTTTACTCACTCACTCACTCACTCCATCTGTCCCGCTCACCGTTAGAAAGAAGTGTGTGTGTGTCCAATGCCCAGTCCAGGACAGCGCCCCATTGAGATTCTGCAGCAGGACCAGAGTTTAGGTCACATGTCAGCTTTAATGGTTACTCTCTTTTTTAGCTGCAAGAAGCAAGCAACACGGCTGTACTTATGTATTTCAAGTACAAATAGGAGCAACGGACAGCAGAGGGAAACGCCATGATGCAGACAGAGAAGTGCAATGGATTCTTAAGGCCCTGAAAAGCTGATGCATGATGGTGAGGAGAGGAGAGTGATTGTTCGATGGGTGAGTGATAAGTGGAAAGGCAACAAGGGAAACTGGTGCCACTTCGGAAATTCCATGTTCTCCTCCCAGTTTCCCAATCAACCCAAAACACAATCAAACCAGAGCAAAATCCTGCCCTGAGATCTGGCCAACATAGTCGACAGTCTCTTGTCTTCTCTTTCAGACACTGTTTCTATCACATAACATTTCAAAACCATACATTTCCTTCCTATTTGCCTGAAGAGATTGGATTGGACATCAGTAATCATTGGGTGAAGACATGGTTTGATATCTCGCATTTTGCTCTTTTAAGTCCCTCATCTGGATACATGTTTATGGACTTCATGAGCCAAACAGAAGTGGCCAGTTCATTATCATGGTTTATGATTATAACTTCTTATAACTTAACAATGCTGCTGATGCTGGCCAAAGCCTAATGAGGACCTGGCTCTCAATGGTCAGTTCTTAAAGAAGGATCACCTCTGCACATTTCCAATTACCTACTTCAGCATAATCGCGACACAAAGGCCACGGCAGTCGTCATATCTACTGAGACAATGCAAAGGTGGCACTTCGCCCCGAACCTTTCATCCTTCAAAGTGCGCCTTTTAAAGAGCACGCACCTGCAATACACAGATAATGCACAGTGGATGGGAAGTGTTGCCTTTTGCAGAATAGAGCCTAATTTTCGTGTCTCTATAAATGCCATTAGGCGGACAACGGGAAAAACGGAAACACAAACAACAAAGAGTTATTGATTCATTTGTGCTCAAGTGTTTTTGCTCATTTCGTTTTTCCAAAAGTAAAAGCTGTGCATTTTCTGGCACTTTCTAACCTGGATTAATGGCTGCTTGAACTGGCAAAGACCCGCAGTGTGTTGGGAGTTTGCTTCAGAATGCGAGCAGCAGAATAACCCTTTTGTATACGCAATCTTTACCCATACAGATTGTAAACGTGTGATGGAGGCTGTATCCAGCTCCTTCCTTCAAAGACAAATGAAGCTTCCTTTCGTTTCGTATTTGAGCAAAGTGCGTGCCTTTGCCAAAGCACAATTTTGACACTTTAGCACAGACATAATTGAATAAGCAACAGTCACAATATGCTCACGGTTTAGTGTGTCTGACAACACTTTAACAGGCTCTGAGAACATGCCAAGTTCAATTATGTTTGGAGTGTTTTGCCAGCCTAAAGTAACGTAACTACTGATCACCTATCATATTGAATTTATTCTCCTGAAGGGACCCGCGTAAGTTTGATCAAGGCAGCATTGGTGTCTCATTTGTATACCCCCAATTGTAAAGTATAGGCATTTATATGATATATTGTACCTCTATCACTATGGAGTACTCATTTTTGAAAGAAATATAAGTATTTTTGGGGGTATTTTCCCTACCCGGAAGACAAGACGCTTTGATTCAGTTAACTCCGCCCCTCTCTCCGCTCATTCCACATTTACAGTATTATAAATATAAATATCACTGCAAAAAGTGAAGTTACTTCACATACTGCAGTTATAAGGAGTTGACATGTGCCACACAGTTTCATAAATGGCTAACACACACGCTAACACCGCTAACACGCGTTTTGATTGACTCACCGCTCAGCCTGGCTTCCCCATCGGGTTATGGGATCGCGTTGGTTATAAAAGTTAATCCACTTTGATTCTGGCCAAGGTTCACCAAGCATCCATCAGGTTGGTTGATATAGTCGCTGAATCCCGGAAAGAAATTCCAACTTCTGGCGAGTGCACTCTTCTTTAGGAAGGTTGAATAGTCCTGTTCCTCTCGTAGCCAAACGCGCATCCGTGACATTATCGTTGGGTAAGAAAAAAGAACAGGCGTGTCCAGAGTAGGTTAGAAAGAGCTAAGTCTTCAAAAACAACACTTCTGCTCGGATCCATGGATTCTCCGGCCGGGGTGCTTTTGTTTAGCCTCGTGGGACAGCACAGCACAGGAGAGTTTTTTTTAATTTATTTTTATTTCTCTCTTACAACAAAAATAATGAAAAAGCTGTTTTATAAATTAAAACCAGGCCGTAAGGCATTACATTACAGACGTAGAGCACTTCCGTTCCTTTGTGACGACACAACTGAACAACTCAGTCGTTTACCAGGAGAGGGCGGAGCAGCTGCTCAGAGAGCAGGATTCAGGAGGATTACTTAGAACTGAACATCATATAGCTCCTTTAAAGCCACACACCAGGTTACATGTTGCTGCTTTACTTCACTGCAGACCAGACACTAAACCAAGGATAGGCAACATCAGGCCTGGGGGACAAAACAGCCCTCATATGCGCTGGTGATTTTGAAAATACTCAAAAGTGATTTAAACACCTGCTAAAGTACTCCAAAAATGCTGACAATTCCGTTAAAAATGCCTAAACAAAATCCTATTGTACAAGAATAGTAATAGTAGAAAAATAGTTCTTAATTTTGGCCACTGTGGGAAAGTTCTGCCCTCCATCTATTGGCTAGCAGAAATGGTGATAGTGGATACTGAACTTATATAAGACACACTTAAATGACGTTCAACCTTTCAATCCTCATCGACTTGTTTACGAGTTGTTGTATCCCTCTCTGATGTGTCTGTACACTGCATACTTTAATGAAACATGTGCTCACTCATGCATTTTGTATGACATTTCTGCTGCATCAAAACATCCCTTTGGAGTAGTGTGTGCTGGGGTCGGCTCCGTGGTGAGGAGTTACAGTGTGAAGCCAAAACTGCTAATAAATACTGACTGCATGACAACATATTGGAATATGAAGTCTGTGAGCTCACTCTATTTTTCCGAAAACAGCCAGGCTTTGAATAAAGAGGTGGCAACTGCAGCAAATCAAAGCCAAGGCTGTGGTCATCTTTTCCAAAGGGTCACTCAGAAGATTCGGGAAACGGCACCAACACGCCCACTGTGTCAGAGTGTAGTGTGGGAGATGAATAGTCTCTGCTGAACTGCTCTGGTCGTGTATAACAAATCACATCCTCTCATGGGTTTATCCAAGGCACTGCACAGATGTGTCATGCGGTTATTATCCAGTTCATAAGACACGTTTATCACCATCATAAGAACACATGAGCACACTAACTAGATCCTATTGAACAGATTAAACAAAGAAATCTGTACATAGATGTTGGTACTGAGCCTAATGCTCTATTGTTTTTGTTTTGTTTTTTACACCCCTATTGCATGTTCGGGTATGACCTATAGCCTCTTCACAATAGAGTGCTGCCAGAGGTTTTTGAGCAAAGTTTCCCAAGTTGGGGTAGAAGAAATTATTTTGATGTACACTGTATATCAATAACTGTTTTTAATATAATTTATATAACAATATCTTCGAAGACTCGAGCAAAAAATGTTTTAACTACTAAAGAACTGGACAAACGATGTTTGTTCAACTTATTTAGTGCTTAGACACAAGGCATAATAATAAACATAATACACCCTTCATGTACAGAATATTTATGTCCTCAGCGTATGCATCTCTCGTAAAGTTTGAAGGTAACAATGAAGAAAAACAAATCAACTTGATCTTGATCTCAAAGTCAGATTCCAGATCGTTTTCACTCTTTCTCTCTTCTTGTCTCTTCCTGCAGAGTGCGTATACACACTATGAGCATCCTTCAAACTCCAATAATACCCACAAACCTATAGTAGACCCTGGGGAAACATGAAGAACTTTTATTCCTTAAACGCCTCTCAAATTAATTATTATCCGCACATTCATCTGACATAACAGTGCACGGCAGCAGCACAGGCAGAATACGGCAGTACTCATCCATTTATCACATGCGGTTTTATAGACCACTCCATTTCCATCCGGAAACAGCCTCTCAAAGCCAAACAACCCCAGCTCATGCTTCACTTTTCATATTTAATGTCAGGGTTATGAGTGGTTCGGTTCTAACAGACCAGGTAAGGCACGACATAAGAGAGTTCCCGCTGCGCTTGTGCCCCAGTTAGAGTGGAGACGATATAAAAAGGCCTTTTAAAGATACATGCACATTTAAAGGGGTTAAGATGCAGTCAATAGGAGCACCTGTTTCGAGTGCAGATAATTTGGCTCAAGACTTAGACAGCTTTTGAACTTAGACAGCTCATGGCACCGAGGGGTAATTTTAAAACATAAGAGTCATCATTACACATATTTTATAACAAGATCTTTCAAGCCATTATAAAGCTCACTCACACGGTCACATGTGAACAAGTCTCTGAAACTTGCAGTCAAGAGGGATTTGTTAACAGAAAAAGACCGTTTATAATTGGCATTGAGTGGCATCACCAACCAATCAACAGTTTGTTTAAGCAATTATCGTAGAGCCTGTGACAAAAAGGGGATCAGGGATTTCAACGCAGAAGCCAGATTTGTTTTTTGTTTTTTTTGTGAGAGCTGTCTGACAATGTTCTTCATATAAGTTACGTGGTCACCAAACTGGCTATAATAGATTTTGCATTACTCCAGTTTCGCCTACCACAGTGAGTGAATTTTGTTGTTGTGCTTTGTCTGTAAAATATATCATATGTGATGATTGTGACATACATTTTGTGAGTCTATCCAGATAAATATTCAGTCATCTGCACTAATCTAAACTATAGTGTATTTCATGTTTTTAAGAACATGAGACTCAGACTTAGCATTGTTAACAGCTCTGTAATGCATGTTCTTTGTATTAATGTGCCAAAGCTGTTTCACATACATTAAACACTGGCTGCGCTACAACAATAATTTACATGTATCTAATTGGAGATATATAATTAACATGCTGTGAGTGTACGGCAAATTATAACTTCTAATTGCTTAGTTTGTCTCCAATTACTCCTCGCACTTCAGTGTCAGAATTTGTGCATTGGCAATTTGAAAGGCGCTACATCTCTATTCAGTGTATTATTCACTTCTTTGGCCATTAGTGAGTGTCTGGGTACCAGATGTTGTGCTGGTTTTTGCCAAGCCAATAATATTGCCTTGTTCGAACAGTACAAAACAGTGCACACATTTAAGACAAGTTTTAAGTATGATTTTAGCTGCTTTATTTTGCTGCTTTACCTTAATCTTAACCACATCCAAATACAACCTCAAAAAGTCATCACAATTGATTAAATATTGCACTTTGAATGTTTTCTGCAAACAACAAATGTTTCTGCAGCCGTGGGTTCTTCTTATGCATAAAAATGGTAAATCCTGTAGTTCAGACTTGCTGGGCTGTGGCACACCGTCTGTCAGTGTGCTCTCACAGTACGTTATATTATTGATATATCTTTCAGATCTACACTCACCTAAAGTATTATTAGGAACACCATACTAATACTGTGTTTGACCCCCTTTCGCCTTCAGAACTGCCTTAATTCTACGTGGCATTGATTCAACAAGGTGCTGAAATCATTCTTTAGAAATGTTGGCCCATATTAATAGGATAGCATCTTGCAGTTGATGGAGATTTGTGGGATGCACATCCAGGGCACGAAGCTCCCGTTCCACACATCCCAAAGATGCTCTATTGGGTTGAGATCTGGTGACTGTGGGGGCCATTGTAGTACAGTGAACTCATTGTCATGTTCAAGAAACCAATTTGAAATGATTGGAGCTTTGTGACATGGTGCATTATCCTGCTGGAAGTAGCCATCAGAGGATGGGTACATGGTGGTCATAAAGGGATGGACATGGTCAGAAACAATGCTCAGGTAGTCCGTGGCATTTAAACGATGACCAATTGGCACTAAGGGCCTAAAGTGTGCCAAGAAAACATCCCCCACACCATTACACCACCACCAGCCTGCACAGTGGTAACAAGGCATGATGGATCCATGTTCTCATTCTGTTTACGCCAAATTCTGACTCTACCATCTGAATGTCTCAACAGAAATCGAGACTCATCAGACCAGGCAACATTTTTCCAGTCTTCAACTGTCCAATTTTGGTGAGCTTGTGCAAATTGTAGCCTCTTTTTCCTATTTGTAGTGGAGATGAGTGGTACCCGGTGCGGTCTTCTGCTGTTGTAGCCCATCCGCCTCAAGGTTGTGCGTGTTGTGGCTTCACAAATGCTTTGCTCCATACCTCGGTTGTAACGAGTGGTCATTTCAGTCAAAGTTGCTCTTCTATCAGCTTGAATCAGTCGGCCCATTCTCCTCTCCAAATGACTTAAATCACCTTTCTTTCCCATTCTGACATTCAGTTTGGAGTTCAGGAGATTGTCTTGACCAGGACCACACCCCTAAATGCATTGAAGCAACTGCCATGTGATTGGTTGTTTAGATAATTGCATTAATGTGAAATTGAACAGGTGTTCCTAATAATCCTTTAGGTGAGTGTATATCCGAGTGCTTCATTTTTCTCCTTGTTTAAGTTAGTTTGTACTTTCCTCTGTCATACCTTTCCTTTCTGGAAAAACCCGCCCAGCGCTGTAGCCTCCTTCAGTCGGTGTGCGCTCGGACTGGCAGGTTGTTGAGGCTCCCCGAGTTGCCCTGTTCCGCTCCATGTCACTATCGGAGCAGATAAATAATTTGTCTCCTCTTCCATTAGCGCCGTGGTGATAATGAGACGTGGCATGCGAGGGTTCAACGTTGTGGCTCAGACATCACCTTGGATCAGGAGGAGTGTTAATCTCGGCTAAGCGCTCCTCTGACATGCCGCCGCCGCCGCCGCCGCCGCTGCCTGCGTGGAGGAATGGCTTCTGGCTGCTCAGCCTTATCACTGAGACGCCATGGACCTCTGAGTACAAAAACACTTGGTTTTTGGCAGGATGTTATTTCCTGCGGTGACATATCAGTAATTTAACAATGGGGCAATTTGGCGCAGTGTATGGCAGCAGCAATATTTATGTAAATGATAAGAATATTATTAATGCAATAGATAAACAGCGGAAGTCATTTTGTACTTTCAATTATAAAATGCTCGTAAACACAGTGTGCATGTGGAAGCCTTGAAACTCCCTCTCATTCAACCACCGAAATCTGTCTTTTAACGCTTCATGCCTTTTATTCCTTGCACCTCTCAGCTTCTTTCATACTTTTCACACCAGACTCTCCCATACACACTCTTGTTTGAAAAACTTTTACCTGCGTCCTTCAGTGTACTCTGCCCCAGTCGAGGTGTTGGAACTGGGAATTGAATCAGCCTCTTCACATCCAACAGCCCGCTTGTCGCTAAGACAATGTGCACTCCATCAAACGGGTCCAGTTGGGGCACAATTTAAGTGCCAGGGGACATCGCTTGTGCAAATAAAGATAGATATAGCCGGGGCTCTTTGCACTATTGCTCTGTGATTGCCAATGTATCTTGTGAATTAGGTGAAGTCGCTGCAAAGTCGCTGTGTTAGATTTTGTGTGAGCTTATTTTGCATAGAGTTTCAATCCGGTTCCTAAATTTACACAGTGAAGATTTATTTTAGGCTATTCTTCCGATGCATTGCTGTCTGGGTACTTTAAAGGATTACTTGCAAAGGCACGTGGGCTGCACACAATATATCTTTTGAAAACAGTGACAATTAGCTTACACTTTTCTCATTTCCCACTTTTCCCATTTCCAGCAGCAGTTTACTAAAAATACACAAAATGACATCACTTTCATATTATGTTTTTGTACGTTGTCTCCTGTCTCACTGCGCTGTCACATTAGACCTACTGTAAACATGAAAATGTTCAAAGCTATCAACTATCTGTAAAAGGTTTCAAAAGGATAACTTTGATGTGGTGATATCGGTTGGTAAATCCCCTATGTTTCACACAAGTCGCTTGGTTTGTTGGACAAATGATTCTGCAGTTTATTGTAAACATAGGTTTACAATAAACACTGTTGATGCTAAAAACAAACATGCATGCTTAAAGGAATAGGCCACTGTTTTTAAATACTGAGACATGTTCTTACCTTAGCTTAGACAAGTTGATGCGTAACTGTCTGGTCTTTACACGTGCCCTCAGTCACGTAAACAGAGCACATACGCCGTTAGCATAATAGCCTCTCCTCCTCTCCTCTATGGATCCAAACGGGAGTGAAGTTAGAAGCGACCAAGCTCTTCCACGTTTTCCCTATTTAAATATGATTACATGAGCCTTTACACGATCCAAGTATAGTTACACAAAATTAAACATGTCGATTTTCTAAGCGGATAAAAAGGGGAACTATATTGTAAGGCGTAGTAATATTACTGCATCGTGTGACACATATCTGACACACACGACTGATACAGCGTGGCGTGGTTGCTTCCCAAATGTTCCAACTGCGAGTGTCCAGCATGGCGTCTCCAGTCAGCCAGTTGTGGCAACAATGCACTGCAGTTAACTTACCTTAGCTTCAGCCGTATGGAGATTGAAACATGAATTACCTCCTATTTTGGCAAACATCTGCAGTAGTCCAGTCTGTTTTTTCCAATGATAAGAAAGGATTTGTCAAGTGTCACATTTATGCTTGAAGTTCTTTGATAAGAACTCAAAAGGGAAACGTAATGTGTTTGTTAAAGGTCTCCTCACATTGTAGCCACTAGCGCTGCCTGCTGTGAAGCACATGCAGAGGGCCTTATGCTAAAAGATAGAACGTTGCCTTTTCCCAGACAGAGACAGGACGTTTGGTTGGTGTGAAGCCTCTTTAAGGATAATGATGATGATGATGATGATGATGATGATGATGATGATGATGATGATGATGATGAGTGCAATACACTTGCACTTTACAAGCCTGTGTTACCAAGTTTCTCAAAGTGCCACACTGTAGTCAGTATATCTGTGTATTATTCCTGTAGGCCATACTCATTGTAGCCACCGCTGCCCTTGGGGTAGACTGACATCATTCTGGCCTATTGCACATGTTTTTAGTGGTAGGGGAAACCGGATTACACAGACATCTGAGTACACAGACACGAGGAGAACATGCAAACTCCTCACAGAAAAGCCCCTTCTGGCCGGGGCTCGAGCCCGGGACCTTCTAGCTGTGAAGCTTAAGCGCTTTGAAAGGACACACTGATCCTCAACCTTCTTTATGGTCAAAACAGGTTCTGGTTCTGCTTGTGCTTCTCCATTGCTTTGCTTGAACATTGTTTTATCTCAATTTGACATAGAATGTCTAAAACATTGCTGTATCAGCAACCACTGACAGACACAAAATAATATCAATGGGCATGGGATATCAAGGTGTCAGAAAGGTGACTATCTTCTCAAAAGACTTAACTCTTTTATGCCTCTCTATAAAAGATACCAGAATAACTTACACCCTTTTGATGTTCAGCCCTCAAATTCAGTGCATGTGGAAGATAATACAAAGACTATGAGCACAAAAAATTCTACATGATGTACTTTATAGCAGTTTCTCTAAGTGACAGGTCCAATCTAAACACTTCCTCTGAAAAAGCTGATGGCATAGCAACTATTCATGTGAATAAATAAAAGAGTCTGGTCTATTCAATCAACCAGCAACACAATAAATGGTCGGCGTAAAAAGGAAAGCAATTTTACTTCGCCTGAAAATGGCATTTACAGCAAAAATGACGCATACAATTAGACAGCGCGCTTTAGAAAGCTACTTGGATCTTTAATCCTGCGATAATAAAAAGGTATAGACAATGAAAGACTGACAGTCTGGGAGATGGACGGTCTAAAAAGGACTGTAATGTAAAATTGTATTGTATCATTACCTTCCGCGTCTGGTTAAAGTAATGTCAACTCTGAAGTCAAAGCTTTTCTATACAAACAATGAGAGCGAAAGACCATAATCTTAGAAAATGAAAAGACTGTGAGTGTTAAGTATTCTTGTCTCGACTCTTTGGGACCCTTGTGTCAGGTGTGAGCTTTATAAAAGTTTACTTCAGAAATGGGACTTTATTTGAGATGTTTTTTGAACAGTCTCTTTCAAAAGAAGAAAAATATGAAAGTTATTTGGAATTATGCATCAGTTGGCTCAGTTTTATGTATTGTATATATTTTATTAGTTCCACTGAAAGGGAAAATGCTCCGTTGTCCCGTTGTCATGGTCTTTGTGTTCTTCATTTTACCGTAATTCTATATGTATTCCCACCCTAATGAAGCTTCTGCGCAAATTCAACCTGGCAGACCTACCTGCAGCACTCATTCATTGCCTCATCGCTGGCAGCTCCTCACTAATCAATCAATTATCCAATCATAGCCCAATTGCCAGCCACACCTTCACGACAGCCAATCACCGCGGCTGCTCATTCCTGCTTCAGCCATTCATCGCCAGGGTCTCCTTCTTAAGCTTCCTCGTCCATCACTTGGCCGTTTCCCAGCTGTGCTGCGACCCTCCTCCGCCTGGCCTCTCCTCGGCTCTGCTCGTCATTGTCAACTGGCCTCCCCGGGTCTCATCCTCTACCACCACCAGTGTCCAGACATTATTGCCGTGTATTTCATATCACTAATTCAGTCTCTCACAACGCCACTCTGTTTCTATGAGACTTTTCAGGTTAAAATAACGTGAAGGCAGTCTTAGATTCAAAGAAGAGATCACACACTTATTATATGACTTTTAATAAAATACAAATTTCAAATGTACTGTATATGTTGCCCAACACAATGACTACAATAAATAATTAATAGCCTTTATTTTTAGGTGCAGCTTTGTGTCTCCCCCCCTTTCAAACTTGTCAAAAGCATTTGAACAAAAAGAATGTCACAGGGTGCATTAAACGCTCAATGACTTTTCTGGTGACCTTCCCATTTTGTTTTGTTGCCTGCTCTCGGCAAGAAGATTTATGCATTTATCTAAACCAACTCCGCATGAGTGATAAGCCACGGATCCAGCGGCGCACGCATTCAGTCTCTTTGCTGAGGAATTTGAACTCCGCTTTGCCCTCTATCATTGCAACCCTGCGCTCTCGTCAATGTGCAAAAGCAAAGGGAAACCCAAACATCCGCGAGAGGCAAAAAACAGTCCCTTTGGTGACCTTTTGGAAATGGCATCTGGGAGTAAATGCTTGAATAAACGTCTACACAAGAGCGTTTTTGATAAATGCTACAATGGGAGACGTTGGGTAATTTTATTTTACACTTCCCCGGAGAGTGATGCGGATGGAGGAGTGCATAATGATCTCTGACGGCCTTTCTAACCACTGACCTTGGCAGCAGTAATAGAACTGAACGCGTTTTCTCCAGGAACCAGGGTTTTTCTTTAAAACATTAATTGTAGACACGTTGAAAAATGCACTTCCGACTGCATCGTGTTGACACCAAGGCAGAAGGTAAATATCGCTCATTTATTTCTTCACAGACAAAAAGCTGAGTGTTTTTGGAGTTATAAGTGTTGCATTGCAAGAGCAGTAAAACTCGTAACACAAAGCTATACTAACAGAACTGATTTTTGCTGTATGTCAAAATAAAGATTTTGAAAGAGTCGCTAATATTTTCATCATTTTTTTCCGCAAAGATCAATAAGATGAGTGTGCCTGTTCTTTCAACTGACAGGTGCACTGGTGGTTAATGCACATGATCTTCCTTCTAAATGTATTTTTTAAAGATTAAAAGCCCTAATGCATTAAAAATTTAACTTTGAGCAGCACAACGACAACAACAGCACGATAACAAAGGCAGGCACAAAAGTACGATAAGGAGAAGGGGTGCATGAAGCTGGGATGTTATCTTTTACATAATGGATAAGCTCTGGAGCAGGGGATGCACAAGATAAAGCATATGAAAACACCACAGTGGCAAAACAAGGCTGAGAAATCAAACACGCAATTGTGTAAAACAGTGGATAATAAATTTCACATTAACTTAGGGACCATTTTGCTTATTTTAAGGCCTTTTCTCTGGTCAGTGGATTTACAGCCCAGTACATATTGGCCTTTAAACCCTATTCTTTTGCCAAGACATATTGCAAACGGAGCTGATACACATCTGCTTGATTACAGTAATCTTCTTCAACTCATTTACTTGTTTATGAAAGTGCCATGCATTTTGATAATTGAATCGATTATGGCCTATTGAAGCAATCTTATTTCCGTACATATGTTTTATTTTCTTGTCTAAAGCTATTAAACTTGTGCATTGCCAGTGTGTGTTTCTTTTGACGGATTGGTTTCATTCATTGCCCGATTTGAGCACTTTACTCCCTGGGGACTCAGATGTAACTTGATCTCCAGCTGGGAAAGACTTTTAATGACAAATCAGCTTCAAACTGACGGTAATCCTTTGAAATTTGACGTTTTGAGGACATGGTGTTTTTACTACATTAGCATCGCCTTTCACTCTACATTAGCTCCACAATGACTCTTCCTGGTTTTAAATCGTATTGAGTGAAACTGGCAGGAAAGAACTATTGACATGTCGACAAACTGTCTCCATCCGCTGCACTGTAGCTGAGAGTAGAGGACTTCAGACTAGTATGTTAATACTAAAGTGTTATGGAAGTTTTCATTTCAATTATACATTTTTAAAAGGTGGTCATGGATTTATTTACAGCATACAGTATATAGCAGAATTTAAAACTCAAATCTCAGCAATTTTTTTAAGTGCTTTATCCATTGCGCAAAGAACAACATTGAAATGAAAATAAACTTTGGGTGACTTGTTTGGTTCGTTTCAATCAGATTGAAAATTGTGTGCTTCTTTGGGAAATCTCTTTTCTTTTTTTGAGATGTGACCCTGCCTTCCACCAATATGGGCACATGGACACCCGCAACACAAGAGTCTGCATGTACTACTCAGACTCCTATACAATTTTCTTATATCGCATAATTCAGAGATCATTTTCCCCTATTTTAGGTGCAAAACCTAAAATAAGTGTGTGTGTGCAGTACTTCTAAGAATTAAGTAACTTGTTTACCTTAATAAATCTTTTTCGAAGTCCATCTTGGGGTAAAACAAGTGTTAATGGGATGATGGGGGGTCTTTCATCTCCCCCTGGTGTCTCTGGCCAGAAAACATCCCTTGCAACTTTCCCTGCACCGGGTCAGAGGCGCAGTACACAGTAACAGAATCACGAAGAAGAAGCTAGCAGGCTAACGGTCAAAGCTAACTGCGTGCTAGCACCATTTTTGCAGTATTTACAGCCAAGTTTGAGTGAACAAAATTATCTCCATTGTGTTGTGGCACAATGTACAATATCCCTCTCTCCCTTTGTATTTTCTGTCACATAGTATTTACTCTCACGGACAATTAATGAATGAGTAAAAATAACGCAACATGCTACGACACCTAGGCCCCTTAAAAGCTCAAACTGACCTGGTTACTTTCAGCTGTAAACCTCGGCTGTAGGTTGATTTGGTGATATGAAGAATAAAACTTTTCTTGGGTGGTACATCATATATTAAAGATTTTTATATTTTGTCTGGTTAAAACAAAACACAAAATTAGAAGTCAAAACTTTCAGTAACTGAAAATCCTGTAGCTTTGTTGTTTGCAAAGGCCCACACGTCCTGTCTCTGTCTGGGGCCAAGGCAACGTTCTGTCTTTTTAAATTTTGTATTTGTGTTTCCTATGCGATGCAGAAATACATGTCAAAAAGCTGGAACATTTTTTGACGGCAGATCAAGGAAACATACTACACTGAAAGACTGAATAAAGTAACTCAGCACTTTTGCGTCACCTCTGGGCCACGCTCTGTGATGGCTGCCACTGTGATTGATAAGTTGCAACACAATCCATCAGCTCCAAAGAGGCTTTTTTTCTTGTTACATTGCACTACAAACTCCACTCCACATTCGCACACCAGACAGCTTCTCTCTTTTTTTTCCACAAGCTCTATTTACACATACTTTAGACAGAATAATTATGAAAAGCTGCAGGCTATCACTTTTCACAAATGCTTACAGGCATGGAAATGGAAATTTGCATGAAACCAAAATCTCTCTAGTGATTTCCAGCCACATTGAGTTAGCGCTTCTCACATCACCTCCTGATTTGCCTTTGATGATGAAAATAAACAACATGCCGAGAAAGAGCGCGGGTTTAATACCAACAGATTTCAGCTTCAGCACATAGACTGCTTCTCAGAGGCCTATTTCCTCATTAAGCACCGCTGGGACTTAATCTCTCAGGAGCGGGTAATTAAGTTGAAATCAATAGTAAAATTACAGAGGTGAAACAGGAAGCTACAGTACATTAGCCCTAATGTATTTTTGCCGCAAAAAATCCTTATCTTCGAAGACTTCATCCATGCGGCGTAATCTCGAACACAGCAGTGCTTTGCAACTTAAATAAGGCAATTATTGCCATTTACAGGAAAGTGCTGGAGTAAGTGCTGAGGAAATAATTGACCAAGTGTCTGATAGCTTAAGATAAGAGCAGCCTCTTAGGCGATATTAGAGTTCTTCTAAAGCGCCGTTTCACTAACATTATGCTAAGCTAACTTTGATAGCACATGCAGGTCGCTTCCCTCTTGAGAACTCAAAATCCTTACTACCACTTGACGTCAAAGCTGCAACCCAAAAAGTCCACCCTGTGTCCATATACTGTACCTTCCTTCACCACAGTCTCATGTCATGGACACATTCTTGGCATTTGCCCATTTTTAACTCACAAGGTACAGTATAAAGAGGGGCTTCTGCCTTAGAGGTGACCAGAAAAGACAAAGGTGTAGGGTTAATGTGATCCCTGGAGATGGAAGCAGGAGCTGTGGCTAACAGCTTAGGACCAACAAGGCCATCTTTGTATGGCCTTCGAAGGATTAGATATTACAGTATATATGAACCGTACTCACCCTGGGAAGATTAGCACTTCAATTAAGCCAGAAACCCCATGTGGACTATATGGGGGCAGAAAGTAGTGCTGTGGCAAAATCAAGGAAAGGAAAGTGATGCATGGAGTTTCATAGGGAATAAGATAGTGATGTTAAGAAGAACAATTAGATGCCTCTGCTTTCTGATATTGTACATAATCAAACTGAAATGTCAACTCACAGTGCTACAAAAGAAGACAGACTAAACAATGAAATAAGTTCTTAACTGAATTTACTTTGCACATTTTAGGCACAACGTCTTTACTGATACTTTCACACAAGCTTTACACATTTCATGCCAAGCAATATGTCCTTGCCAGGGTAAAGCATTGCTTGTGACTCAGCAGCAGCAGCAGTCATTTCAGTGCCTTTGGAAACCGTACCAGTTGATGCATTGTCAAGGTCCAGCGGTGACAACAAGACTAATTACCGCATAACGGGAATTATCCCTCTCTTTCAGCTCAGACGCTTCACTTTGACACACATACGGATGAACCATGTCCACATACATTGATGCAGAAAAATGTTTGTTATCACAGGATGCAAACTTATGGCTTGTCCATGTGGTGATGTACAGTATATGTATTTAACCGACTGCAAATTGTTTTTGTTTTTTTTGCACGGACATCTAAGAATGCAAACTTTGAATAAACTCAAGCCATGAAAGAGTGAGTGAGGTTTGACAATATTTATTTTCTAACAAGGCATTTTGACAGCAGTAAATGTCCAGTTGAAGTTGCAGTGTTTTGTGTTAAAAAGTCCAGAAACCCTCAGCAGGCTGGTTTCGACCAATTTTAAGATACAATTGCCGATGCAAAAACAAAGCTATGTTTTTAGTAATAATATATTCAGTAATAAAAACGTAAAATTGTGTTTTTTGTGTGTGTTCAGAAATCAGGACTATCTTTTAAGCTTTATAAAAATGCCATTATTTAATGCTACAGGAGCATTAATTAAGAAATAGCAAAACATTGACATCTTCAGGTTGACCTATAGCAGGGGTTCTCAAACCTTCAATAAAAAGGTCCGAAAATAAAATTCACAAAAGTCAAAGGTTCGAATAATTTATTTTGAGCTCATTGCACAAAAAGAATCAGAATCAGAATTGGTTTTGTTGCCATTGAAACATAAAACATATAACAGTAAACTTTAAAACTATAAGACTATAAGACCAACTAAACTGAGACAAAACTGAGATCATTGTTTTTGGCCCACAGACATAAAGATAAACTGTTATCAGTCACCTTGAGTCTCTCTCTCTAAAACCAAAAAATCAGGTTAGAAATCTAGGAGTAATAATGGACTCAGACCTGAACTTAAACAGCCACATCAAAGCAATAACGTCATCAGCTTTTTACCATCTGAAAAACATTGCTAAGATCAGAGGAATAGTGTCAAAACCAGACTTAGAGAGACTCATCCATGCATTTGTCTCCAGCAGGTTAGACTACTGTAACGGCCTGCTCACTGGCCTTTCTAAAAGAGCTGTTAGACAGCTGCAGTACATCCAGAACGCTGCTGCTCGAGTCCTGACAAGAACCAGGAAATACCACCACATTAGTCCAGTGCTCCGGTCTCTGCACTGGCTTCCTGTCACTCAGAGAATAGAATTTAAAACAGCTCTGCTTGTGTACAAGTCTTTTCATGGTTTAGCACCAAAGTACATCTCTGACATGTTAGAGCCGTATGAACCATCTCGGGCCCTGAGAACTTCAGGGAGGGGCCTCCTGGTGGTTCCCAGAGTCAATAATAAACACGGTGAGGCTGCGTTTCAGTTTCATGCAGATAAAATCTGGAACAGTCTTCATGAGGATGTGAGACAGGCCTCAACTCTGACAATGTTCAAATCCAGGCTGAAAACAGCTCTTTTTACCCGTGCATATGAAAACTGAAAGTATTTTATCTGCACTCTTGCCTTTTACTGTCATTGATTAATATTTATGTTGATTTTATCTGTTTTCTTGTAATTTTATGCAACTGTGAAGCACTTTGAATTGCCTTGTGTATGAATTGTGCTCTACAAATAAACTTGCCTTGCCTTGCCTAAGGGCATGTAAAGTGGATTAGAATAAAATATGATTTGAAAAAAACAGATTTGTCACAGAACAACAGTGTGACGGTACCTCATTTAAATAGTAAAAATGTAAAATGCATTTGAAAATATAATAATTCAATCATCAGAGTGCATTTTAACATGAGCAAAATATGCATAATATCGTAATCTATATCTTAAAAAATAATAATAATAATAATCAAGAGTAAAGAGCAGCCCCTATGATGGGACACTCAAACATGGTACAAAAGAGACGGATCTAAACGTACACCCCTCAGACGGCTGTGATTAGAGTTCTTTATTATGTTTATGGTTGAGAATATCACTATGATAAAGTTCTCTTTTTTTCTCCCAAAAAAACATATTTCTGTTTAACCAGATCACTGCTATATTTTCTTACCAAACTTAAAAAGCCAATTTTTCCCAAACTAAGCCTCTGGCTGAGCGTTATTCATTTTCCAATAAGAGGAGCTTCATGTCTCCAATGCCATATATAAATGTATATGAATAGTTACAGCTGTATGATCAGTTAAGGGTGTTGAAAGAATGTAATCTATAATCTATCTTTATTCAATGATTCTGATACAAGTCAATAATCTCGATGGGACCTCAAGAGCATATTGTTACCTGCTGTGTTTAAAGGGCAGCGCCATTCCAGCAGACTGTGCGTCTGTTTATACACTTTCCCTACAGGCCAAAGCTGCAACTGCACTTACAGTAATGCAACAAGCTCTACTATGGCAATTAAATTCCCAGCGCCACCAGGGTCCAAACCAAATAACCTCGAGAACCGCATCCGGACCTGAGTCCAGAGTTTGAGAAGGCCTGACCTATAGTATAGGTCAACCTGAAGATGGTTTAATCTCGTAAACTCTTGCGAGGTATATGAGAGCTGACCACTCCATAGAGCACGGACTAAAAATAGATGTGTTTTATTATGCAGCAATAACCCCGGTGTAGCACCTGTAAAGCACTGAGTGGTCAGTACAGCTTCATGAAGCTGCACACAAAGCAACTCGATTCATGATATTGATTCACACCACAATACTGCGTTGGAGTGCTATATTTTCTGTAGGTGTGAGGTCTTATTGAACTCAGTTTTCCAAAATAATCATTACTCAGATGAACAGCACAAGACAATATCACTTTTGCAGTGCTTTGTATTCTTGGACATGTCGATGTCAAAAATTCTAAACCCTTACATTTATAGTTTGTGTACACTACTATTTATTATGTATATGTTCATCTATTTATTTTTATTTTAATTACAGAAATGTAAGTGTTTATAAAGGATGTCCCGGTGAAATGGGCAGTCTAGCTTTCATATGCACATTTTTGGTTGTTGTTATTTGGTCATCTCCAGAAAATGCAGCCTTAAAAACTGTGCATTTCACACTTATCCAGCGTGGATGCCTGACAGCCGCCTGGCATGGAGTGACGAGTGGCATTTGGCAGTGGATAGACGGCCTCAGTCGGCAGCTCCTGAGCACGAGAGACAAATGTGACGAGCGGCGAGGCAGAGAGGAGAGGCGCTCTGTGATTGATACAGGTGCCACCACCAGAGGTCAAAGCCATGGCTCAAAAAACCAGGCCATCGATTCTGCTGCCCTTTAAACAAACAAAGGGACAAGTCTCCACCGAGCTCCTGCGCTGCTGCCTGCCTTGGTAAAGCTCAGCTCAATGCAGCGCCACCTTCACAAGCACTGAAGGCCAGACGCTACAGCCGAGTCAATTATGTCACAAAAAGAAATCATTTAGAAATGTTTCAGTCGGGGCATAATTATTTAAATGAGTGATTTATAGAATATAAGATAGAATATTTACTTTTGAGTTATTAACTGCTATAATAAAGTCCTCATTTAAACCAAGCAAATGAGGGTGACAGTGGCTCAAATGGTAAATGAACTCGACTTATATAGTGCTTTTCTACCTTTATCAGGCCCAAAGCGCTTTACAGTAAGGAACAACTCGCCCATTCACTCTCATTCATACACCAGTGTACGCAGACACTGGAGGCAAGGTGTCTTGCCCAAGGACACAACGACAGTGTGCATTTGCGGGAGCTGGGATTCGAGCCCACGACCTTCCGATCACAAGACGACACGCTCTACCAAATGCGCAACCATCGCCACTTAAACAGTATTTACAGCCAAGTTTGAGTGAAAAAAATTATCTCCATTGTGTAATTGGATGTACAATATCCCTCTCTCCCTTTGTCTTTTCTGTCAGCGTAGTATTTAGTGTCACGGACAATAAATGAGTAAAAAAACGCAACATGCAACGACACCTGCAGTGGCGCTTATGGCCTCTCGGGGCATGAGTTACTTAGTACTGCTTTAAAGCTTCTTGAGGACAATTTATGATATACTGAAACAGTTTTTATCTCTGCAACTCCTACACATTGGGGGTCATTTACCAAGCGTTTGCTCATGTGCAAATCGAGTAGCACGTGCAAAAGTGGATCAGCAGCAGAGTCATTTATGCATTTTCTACTCACACAGCATTGCCTTATTTACACATCAGATTTAAAGCCTTAATACTGTAATACGTTAAGTTCAACATGCAAACAAAATAGCACATTTTATTCTTCAGCTTGCACCTGCTATTTAGCGCCTGTTTTTATAAATGACCCCCATTGTGTTTATCCGAGGTTGGACCCAGCACAAACCGGTGGCTTCTGACCCCGTGTTAAAGTTATTTCAGTGAAAATGGTAAATTATTGTTGTCATACGAAAACTTTTTGTGTTATGGCTAAAACGTGTCATTCGGGGTAAAAGAAACCCAGGATCTTCTGTGAGGCGAGAGCGCTAAATGCTGTGCCCCATAACTTTAAAAAAAGAAAACACTGAATTATGTCATTTGGTGGTTCTAGTTAATACATCACCTCAGCCATTTCCAAAGCCCTCTTATCAATCCGAATTTCCCTCAAAGCCCCTCCCGATATGAACAATTTACTCTATGTATCGGTCATTATACAGTCACATTTACATATAAAGTCTGTAAGCCAAAAACTGTCTGGTACATTTTGGCAATTACATCAATTTCCTTTGGGAATCACTGCATTACTTGATTAATAGCTACAAATAATGTGATAATAAGGAACACAATACTATTTAATAGGTGCACATGAACGAGTGTGAGAAAAATGACATTTCAGGTTATATAAATAATAGAAAAAACAGTTTCACTTAGTTCATCATCTTCCACATCTTTATTATGTTTCCAGTCTCTCTGCGTCTCTTTTCCCTCTTTGTTTCAGTGAAAACCCCAAAACACTATTTTTAGTCCTAATGCTTTGCCTCTATCTCCATTTGCCTGGTGCGTCGTCTTCTCCCTGATGGAATGCTGTTGAGAGTTGCTGGGGCATTGCCGAAATCTATTCCCTCCCGCCAAGGCAGCTGTTTAGAGTCTCTCATTAATAAGACAGGACTGTAAGGAACACAGCGTGACAAGAAGTCCCCCCCCCTCAAAGTTGCAGCAATACCCACCAGAAGCAATCGGAGGTGAAAGCAACTACAGCGCGCCCGGCCAAACATGCGGGTCTCTGGGATCGTAAAGTCAAACTAACCCTTTTATTTTTCTCATATGCGATCTAAAGAGGCGCCCGGAAACACATGTTTTGAGAGGTGATTATCCCGCGGAGAGGAATGTGCGTAAAGCGGTCGGTGGGCTGCAGTAAAGGTCAGGTTTTAAGCGCCGGAGCAAGAGGTCTCCACACTTCAAAGACCCACCTTCACAATACTGTATGAGCACTGTCGAGCCTGCCATATGTGCTGCTCAGATAGCTTCCCAAAAATACAGACTGCACTGTTTGCTCGCTTTCTGCTGACCATTCAAATAGCTGGCATATCAGAAACAGGCCTTTGAAGAGGGAAACCACATAGGCGCCATATGGAAATGGATTGATGAATGCAGCGGATTTTGTAACTCAATGAATTTTTCTCCTATTTGGGTTGCAGTCTCACCAAAAAGAGTCATAACTTAAATGTTATTTGAGTATACTGAATTGGGCTTCTAACAGCGTCCGTTCACGGCACAATAATACAGTAAGTTTAGTGTCACGTGAAGCCACAACTTTTAAAATGATATTAATCCACATTGTATGGTGATGATGGATGTACACAATTTAGCTTCAAGGAAACATTCCACTTGGTCCTATAGAAAGCTCTTCACTAACAGGATTGCAGCTCCAGGTAGAAATTATGCAAGGTTTGACGAGGAGAAATGAGTTCACGCTTCAGCAGAAATTCCCAAGGGCATTTTAATAGTATTTCAAGGGTTCTAGGGGTGGAAAAAGTCAAATGTTTAGAGTTTGAATGAGTCACACTTTGGAATAACACATGAAGTCTTGCCTGATTACTAACAATACATACACAATATGTATTTATGATTTTAGAATACTGTTGATTGAAAATGTTAATGCTGCATGTTTTTGAAACTCTTATAGGAAAATAAACCAGGTCTGAAAAGTAGTGTTGTTCCGATACCAGTTTTTCCCATCTAATCTGATACCGATACACTGTAAAATTTGTTTCAACTCAAAAAACTAATTCCAAGGGCTGCCAAGAAATTTTATGTGTAACCAATAACCATTTTACAATCTAGTCGATTTGAAATTTGAGATTCACCTCTTTCGTTCAATTGTATTCTTAGGTTGACATAACTGTTTCCAGTTGTCTGAAGTGAAAAACTTAGGTTGACACAACTGATTTAATTTGTAACTGATGTTTTTCACTTCAGACAACTGGAAACAGTTATGTCAACCTAAGAATACAATTGAACGAAAGAGGTGAATCTCAAATCGACTAGATTGTAAAATGGTTATTGGTTACACATAAAATTTCTTGGCAGCCCTTGGAATTAGTTTTTTTAGTTGAAACAAATTTGACATTTTACAGTGTACTTGGGTTCAGGGTAATTAGTCATAATCAAAGGCTCGGTTTAGCGTGGCGAGACGGGTTCATGACTGCAGGATCTTGGACGCATTCAGAGCAATTATGTGCTTCCATGGCGCGCGCTTTCAGGTGGAGGATACTTTCCGCCTTTCTGCCCAAACTGGCTCGAATTTCCCACAAGCTGATCAAATATTTTAGTTAAAAACATCAGGCAACACAGGACGGCATGCTGTGTTTTTTTTTGTTTTTTTCCCCACCTCCCGTCTCCACACATATTGTGCTCACGCTCCTCCAGCTGGATCCAAACTTTTACAAACGTTTCTGCCAATCTGCTCGTCCAGAAGCTACACTGGTTATTTGTATCGCCTTTTCGGCGCCCGTGCAATTATTCCACTCCATATATTTGACTGAAGACCATTTGGATTCCTGTTCGGCTCCAGGGGATGAGCTTGGCAGCGGCATGTTGTCATTTTCACAATGGATGCTTTCCCCCTTTTCAAATCACTTCAGCCAGTAATTTGTACATACAGCACAGTGGAAAAGTTTTGTGAGGTGTGAAAAAGCTGTTAATTAAGAGGGCTGTAATGAACTGAGAACTCAACTGTGTGGATTCAGATCTCTGTTTCCATCAAGAAGTTTTATAAACGGTTCTCGCTAATTGTAACTTCACCCACTTAGTTGGCTTAATCAGTACCATGTTGAAATATGGACATTAGCTCTTTATGAAGAGCATTTACCCCTGAACTTAAGGATCACTGATGCTAGAGCTAGAATGATGGCCTCATGTAAGTATATAAGTCATTATTTCAAAAACATACTTGTGCTTTTTTTTTTTATTATTATTATTATTGAGCCATTCACACATTATCTTTGAATCTTCCACAAGGACTAGTCGAAGTGCTGCGACACCTGCGATATCTTCCGATTTCTGTGAAGCTCCTCCCACGCCCCGGACCTACACAACCAGGAAGCACTTGTAGCAAGACGAGCGGTTTAGCTAGTATTGACCAATAACATATTACAGCCAAAAATAATAATATTGACAACGCCACCGGAGAGAAGGCTCCGGACCTTAAGGCACGCAGGTTCGTTTATGATTGACACAGGCAGAGTCCATGCTTAGCAAAAATATACGTTTTATTTACTATATATTTCGTTTCAATAAATTATTTTCTGTTTTCATTTGTTATTAAAAAGGGGATTCAATTGGTTCACAATTTATCATTTTCACAGTCAACATTCGTTCACGTCTGTTCCAGCTGATTAATTAATTAAAACCAAAGATGAGTCCGTGAGTGAACCAAAAACAAGGGTTAAAAGACAAGGCAACAACGTCTAGGACAGCGCCGTCATCGCATCGGCGCGGGCCAGATCACCTGTAAATAAGGAAAAATATATAAACCTAGCCTTACTGTTGGGCCATAAACTGAAGCTCTGCCCCAAACGTACCATCGAACGCAGGGCATAACAAACGGGTATGGGGCCATGACAGCGAGACGCACACCATCCCTGCGCATGGAGCATCTGGAGGCTACATCGTGGAACCGTTACCACAACACGGAGCTAAATTATAAAACCTCCAGTTAAGGCCAGTAAATAGTTACGTTAAAGGCAATAAAATCTAGAGCAAACGCTACCTGTCCTTCAGAGAAGCGAGGAACGCACTGACACACCGGCTGGACGAGGAAGTGAGTGACGTCAGAGAACAAAGTAGTGAATGTATTGCGCTTATATACCTGCGGCGCCACCAGCTGGCAGGAGGAGATGCAACAGGCGCCATGCCACATTCCACCCGGCCAACTGTATCGTCGCCCCGACGATAAACCAAAACATTCACACAATTACCCTCACGACTAACCAAACTCATTCATTCACACAGCGAGAGAGTAGTTACCAAACACTGCTCTCCCAAAAATAAAAGATGAAGCACTAAAGCAACCAACTACCAGGACTGCATATTTCCAAGTCGTACAACCCGTGCACATGGGCTAGACTAGGTGCCGTGAAGGCCGCAGAAGGGCGTGTTGAGTACGGATAGCGCAAAAACAAATACTAGAAGCTCCATAGCTTTCTTACAACGGCTGCTTAACGCTAATGGGTCATTGAGGCATCCTTCATCCCCAATGCACCCACCGCTGCCCAGGTATGAGCAACTACACACGATAATCTTGAGCTCCTTAAAGGCTATATTGGGCTACCTCTGACCATCTCAGTGGTAACAGCGGCGGCGCGCCTGTGCGCCATTTAGTAATCGAGGAACTCACATCTCGCCTTACCTACACCGCTACTAGGGGTTTGAGCCACCCACTAGAGGCCACTAAATACGGGACTATAGGAACGGGCATCAAGATGCTGTGACCTCACCCACTACAATCCTTCAAGTTCCTCTCCACTACATTGGACTTCTCTGCTGTTGCCTTGTCTTTAAAAACACAGAAAAACAGACATCGTTACATTCAGATTATTGACAGATAATTTAGCTTTAGGCTGGCGTAGCACAAGCATTTGGATCAAAAGTAGCATTACCACCATTTCATACAGGTTTGCCAGTCACATGACTACCATCAAAATAAATTGTACATGCAGAAAAACATGAAAACAAGCTTTTAAAAGAAAAGCACAACATGCAAAAATTATATGTACATAAAAATAAACACACATGGCAGGTCAGGACAGGCTTAGGCCGGCTATGAAACCAGGATTACTGCTACACTGAAAATTTAGCTTTAGCATTGCCTGCCACAAACAGTAGGCTATGGAACACATGCCTGTGTTGAGAATCAATCCGGACGACAAACGCCAAATGTAGCAAGACGAGCGGTTTAGCTAGTATTGACCAATAACATATTACAGCCAAAAATAATAATATTGACAACGCCACCGGAGAGAAGGCTCCGGACCTTAAGGCACGCAGGTTCGTTTATGATTGACACAGGCAGAGTCCATGCTTAGCAAAAATATACGTTTTATTTACTATATATTTCGTTTCAATAAATTATTTTCTGTTTTTCATTTGTTATTAAAAAGGGGATTCAATTGGTTCACAATTTATCATTTTCACAGTCAACATTCGTTCACGTCTGTTCCAGCTGATTAATTAATTAAAACCAAAGATGAGTCCGTGAGTGAACCAAAAACAAGGGTTAAAAGACAAGGCAACAACGTCTAGGACAGCGCCGTCATCGCATCGGCGCGGGCCAGATCACCTGTAAATAAGGAAAAATATGAACACCTAGCCTTACTGTTGGGCCATAAACTGAAGCTCTGCCCCAAACGTACCATCGAACGCAGGGCATAACAAACGGGTATGGGCCATGACAGCGAGACGCACACCATCCCTGCGCATGGAGCATCTGGAGGCTACATCGTGGAACCGTTACCACAACACGGAGCTAAATTATAAAACCTCCAGTTAAGGCCAGTAAATAGTTACGTTAAAGGCAATAAAATCTAGAGCAAACGCTACCTGTCCTTCGGAGAAGCGAGGAACGCACTGACACACCGGCTGGACGAGGAAGTGAGTGACGTCAGAGAACAAAGTAGTGAATGTATTGCGCTTATATACCTGCGGCGCCACCAGCTGGCAGGAGGAGATGCAACAGGCGCCATGCCACACACTCTCATAATTTCTGGATCTTTTCCTCTGGTACAGATCCTGGTGTGTCCTGACAGAGCCGAGCGGAGGTTTGTTTTGGTGAAATTAGACAAAAGTCAATTATTCGATCCCTAAGTGTGAAACTATTCTATGTGACTGACGGGGCGTCAAGGGCCCTCAGCAGGCAAGGACCCCAACGAACTGGCCCATTATTTATAAACTTGCATCGAATGCTAGAAATATATAGTCTTCATAATGACTTTCGTGCTACAGTTTCACCGTCCCTTATCAAGTGTTCCCTAGCGCTATTTATCCCGCTCGTGCTGCATGCTGTAGTGAGTCATGGTTCCCTACTGTTAACTTATAATGAACAGTGTACAGACTTTTAACTCATGGCTCCACCAGATTATATTTCTAATAGTGAAAGCAGTTTATTGTACACTCATCATGACCTAAACAACCTCAGCTTCTGTTCTGAAGGAAACTTTTGTGGAGAACTGCATTATGGGAGTTGTCAGGTGACCAATCAGTCTGCTCTCCCGGTGTGTCAGGGGAGCCCCAAGCAACATTCTTGCTTGGGGCTCCTTGGTACCCTTGCTACGCCACTGTTGACTGAGGAGCAATAGGTGCAAGTGCTCATGCAGCATATGTTCTGCAGAACACCACTCAGAAGAAAAAAGCAAACCCTTCTGCTGTTAAACATGCAATAAAGCCGAGGTTTGCAACTGATATGTGGGAAAAGCTTGCAGCTCACTCACTAAATGCTTCTCCAAAACACTTTGGGTCCCGATCCAGCAAGCCTTTGATGTTAGTATTCTGGATTTGCCATTTGAAGCTTCTCTTGTTTGTATGTTGCTGTATTTTTCATACGCTGATGTGTCAAAGGGGACCACACATACATACGCACTTCATGCATGGGTCCGTAGGGTTAATATTGAGTGCAGACTGTAACTTGCTCTTTGTATTGGTACTTATCTCTCCTCACAGCTGGTGTGTTTTGTGGAGTGGACGGCCATTTATCAAGCCTTTCTCCAACAGGAAGCCCAACGATCCATCACTTCCCAGTCTATACTTGTGTGTACGCGCTGCCTCCTCTGTCCCACCAGGCAGTATACCTTTTCATTTTACATGCCCAAGTGCAACCTTGAATCTCATCTTTTCCCGCACGGATGGGTTGAGTGAATCATGTGTGCAAATTGGAGCGTTTTACAAGAAAGTGGGTGCCATTGGTTCGAGTGGGTTGTTTGTCTGTCATTCATGGAAGAATGGGGAAAGACGCAATCGTTTTACATACACTCCACTGCTGCTGAAATACCTATTAATCACTCGGCTGGTAAATTCAGCCCCATTTACTTGTCAGTCTTCTCAAATAGTGGCATTATTATATAAAATTAGGCAGCCATGTTCATGTTCTTTGTTAAGGGGAAAATGAGTGTGACATGCTTTAAAACCTTTTTTTTTTTTTACACGTGACCTAGAGAATTATATTCTAAAGCTGAAATGAAGGAGGGGTTGGTAAAGTGAGCGACGGGGTATACGTTTGTCGTTACTAATCACAATCAGTTTTGCTCACAGAAACCGCCATTCCTCATGTCCTCATGTATGCTACATTCTTTACAATAATAATAAATATAAATGCATACAATTTGGTAGTTGCTCTTCTTGAGCCAAATCTCACACAAAGCTGTTTTGAAGTCTGGAGGTGCTGCTTCTCTTTGCAGAGGCACTCAGGAACACATCTGTAAAGCTCCAGGAGGTCCGCCACTTTCCACTGTTCTTAGGACCCTGCAGCACCTCTGCGATTCACACACCAACATGCAGGTAGGTTTGTGCCATTTGTAACATAAAACTCAACTAAATATGACTATAATGCTCGAACAGTCAATGCAATGAATAATAAGGACCAAATCAATGTCACATTTGAGTCTATAACCATGCTTTATTTGTCTGTAGCCCGTTCGCGACCATTAGTAGAAACCTGATCAGAAACCTGGACTCCTCACAAATTCATTAGCCCTGGCTTCCTAGACACTCCTACCTTCTGTGCAGGGGTGTCTGGAACGCTGCCCAGACTAAATGATTTCTCCCACAGGTTTGGTGTTGTTCCAGTCACGGCCGTTTATTTGTTGCACGTCTCTCAAATGAGGAAGATGGTCAAATATTCTGGATCATTCAGCGCAAACTTTAGGCTGCAACTTTTCTGATGAACCTAAGCCTGGTTAATCCACCTGTTAGTCAAACCCGTCCAAACAGTGTAAAGAGTGTAGAGTATAGAGTGTAAATAAATGTAAATGAGAGTACACACTTAGACCCTTCCCTGTCTACTCATTTCCTTTCAGGTGGGCCTATTTGGGTAAAAAGCCTGGGAGCCTCCTTCTCTCCCTGCAGCCTCAAAACTGCTTTTCATCAGAATCAGAATCAGAATCAGAATCAGAATAGGTTTTATTGCCATGGTTTGAGAACAGGTTCACAAATTGGAATTTTTCTAGGGCATGCATAAAAAATATTAAATAAATAAGATAAAATAAAAGTGACATATGGTAAGACAACAACAATTTGACATTGAACAACAGCGGGATTGTATTTACAGACATATAAAGTGATATTAAGTGATATAAAGTGATTAAGTGATAAGTGATAGCAGTGGGTCTAAGTGTGGACACACCACACAGTGCAAGTGCAGATTACATCCATGAGTCTGTAACTAAGTTATTGGGTCTTGTTTTTGTTCATGAGTCTGATGGCGGAGGGGAAAAAACTGTTCAAGTGGCGGGATTTATTTTTAATGCTATTCCATACTGTACTTTTAGGGAACGATCTGAGGGTAATTTCTCAAACTTAGCCAACATCACTTAAACATCAGCACTTAAAAAAGCACAAATCACCATAAGGAAGGCACGTTGCTGAAAGCACTCCCCTCCTGCCTTAAACCAAAGCGCACTTATTCTATTTTTGCCTGAGCAGAAGCATGAGGGTTCAAGCTGAGTAAAACAATGATTCAAGGTTGTTGTGATAAATGAGCGTGTCTCCGGTGATAGCAGAAGGTCATGTGTGTCGCCCCCCGGTCCTCGTCTGCCATCTAGCACGCAGCACGGAGCGCAGAGCCGCACCGCCACGCTCGCTGCAGCTCCTGTCGGCCACTCCGAACCGGATCATTGTTTGGTGCGGACGGCTTGCGGCGCACTCAGGATGAGCTCGGGACACAGGCAATTTAGCTTAACTTGTCCAGCGTTGGGAGGATTATTGTATTTTTAGACCCTTTGAAATGAAAATGTAGAGAAGTGGCCTTTTCCGGACAAAGGCTCACCAGTAGTGTTGAGTGGCAGGTTGGCTACAAGACATGAACTTAAACAAAAAAGAATAAGTGTTGGGGAATTACACTTATTCCCCAAGCCCAAAAAGTTTTAACTTTTTGTGGTAGCCAACCCTTTTCTCTCAAAGCTGTGGTTACATGGCCAGAGAAATCGGATAACTGGGTAATCAGATAATCCAGTAATCCGATTGTATACCTTTAAATGCAAATAAATCCAATAAGGTTTTACATGTGTCAGTTCGTTTGTAGATTTTTTTTTGGAGCAACAGTTTTAAGTGCAGCTCACCGGCTCCCCTCCCTCTGCTGCATCAGGTGAACTGATTCATGTGAGTACAACCACCACATGTGGATTTGGAGGCCAAAGCGCGTCAAGAATAGATTGCAATAGTGCATTATCAGTGCATTATCAGTGCGCATATGGATTAGGTTTCATACAGAGGTCTGTCTTCCATTATAACAATATACGATCATTCTGCTTGTTTGTTCCGTTTGTTTGAAGTCATTAAAACAATTCTCATCTAATTTACATATAGATGGAAATTTTACAAATGCAGAAGTTTCTCCTATAGTTTAAAGTTAATATCAATTCAGACTTCAAAGTCAGCTTGTATATTGTGTCTAGTCACTTTTATACATTATTAGCCCAAGGCTACAATCCGGTGTGGCTTGTTTACATGCATGAGACCCATGTATGTTCATTAATATGCACTGTCCCGACCAAATAATAAAATAAATACATTTCTCTGTGTGTTTGACAAGTGTTTTTGCCCTTCCAGCTTGCCATCCACAAACAGGTCAGAGGCAGATCAATAATGTGTGCGCAGTGGCTCTTATCTCCGCCAAAAGACGGCCTTATCGCTGCTGCTTAAATGGTGTTTCATGAAAATTCCTTGAAACCTAATCCTCGTGGAGACGCGAAACAAAAAAGAAAGAGTCTTCGATCAAAGTATCCAGTGCATTGTTTGCAAATAGCTTGACTTATCAGTGTGGAGTATATCGAGCAATAGAAGACACTCACTTGGGTGTATGGCTCTGGATGCCTTGTTGCAGTGATAAATATCCACAGAGCAAGTGTTTACGGAGAAAGGGGGAAGGAGGCGAGAGCTGATAAGCCCAAAGCATTTTCTCCAATTTAGCAACTGAAGTACAAGAGCACAGTGCCTTGTGTATATCAGTTGAATTTTTATATTTTGAAGAGTTTCAAAGTTTCAATAATTACCAAAATTGCAAAGACAGTATGAGCCAGGGGCATAGCTTGTAACTAACCAATCAAGGCAACTACTTGGCGCCCCCAAAGAACATGACAAACTCAGACTCAACTTCATTTCATTCATTTATAATAAATATAATAAATAAATAAATGAATGAAATGAAGTTGAGTCGATCAGAACTATGTACTGTTCCATTAGCAAAAATGTCTGTACCAGACAGTAGATTTTTCATGCTGATTCCCATCTGTAGTCCTTAGTGTCATACAGTAAGTGGAAAAAGTTGTCATGATTTGTTTTTTGTTCCCCTGTTTTTGTATGTCGTCTTTGGTCTAGTCCTGTGTTTCATTTTGACATGTGTGTTCTGTCCTGATTTTGCCCTGATGTGTTTCACCGGTGCCCCGTTTCCTCCTGTATTTATACCCCTGTGTTTCCCTTGTCATTGTCTAAGTCAGCCCCGGTTTGTTTGAGTTTTGTCACGTCTGGATTTTGTTTTGGATTTCGTCTTCATTAAACATCAGTTTTGTTGCAGTCCTGCATTTGTATGCAAAGTATGTCATGGTTGATTTTTGGTCTGATTTGGTCTGATCTATAACTCACAAGACTGAGTAAACTAATGCCACTCAAGCAATAACAGTGCAGATAATCGCACATGTATTCACAATTCATTAATCACCATCACATACAAAACATTACGGAGGCTAAAACACATCACTATAACTATCACACAAAGACACCGTAAAAGGTAGTAATATTCTCAATCCTTTACATTATGTTTTTGACAGTGCTGGATTCTTAGTGTGTTAGTGTGTCTGGTTGTTTTTGTGTGTTCACATTCAGCGTGCTTTATGGGCATCTTTACAAAAAAAAAAAAGAAGCCATACAAATCACATTTTCTCCGTTTTTCTACAGAGGACATAACCATGTTGCATAGAGCCAGGGCCTTTGGTCGATGTTTTGTTTGGTATTTTGATTAACATGACAAACACTGAGATCCAAAAAACAAGTCCTTGAAGTGAGCTTTTAGAACAGAGGTCACTAAACGGCGGACCTCGGTCCGGATCCGGACCCATGCGCCAGCCCATCCGGATCCGAACCTTGGATCCGAACTTTGGACCCGACCCGAATCCCTCAGACGAGCGGCTGCCTCTGCGCTCCCTCTCTCTCCCTCTCTCGCTCTCCCTCCCTCGCTCTCCCTCCCTCCCTCTCTGACTGCACCAGAGCGGTAAACTACAGCACAGATGAACAGAAAGAGAAAGTCCTAAATCTTAGCTTCATGATACTTTTTAAATTTTTAGAAACGGTTTCGGAATGACTGAAATATGGCTCGCTAAAAACAAAAGCAGAGGACGCCCTAATTAAATATGCACGCGCGATCGTAATGCGCAAATAGTACGGTTGTTTTCCGAGCAGGTCTGAACCAGGACTAAACCTGGACTAAGTCAGGACTAAGCCAGGACTAAACCTGGACTAAACAGGGCTCAGTGTGTTGAACTGAGCAAAGAAACACATCACTGTCATATATTATGTGCACATTGTGTATAATAGGCTACAGTATGCACTCTGCTATTTAGGAGCCAAAACTTATTTTTAGAGCAAAAAAACAATAACAGGATTCAATTGACTGCATTATTTTCAAATCACAGAAATAGATTTTAAAAAATGGCTTAAAAATCCTGATATAACCGTGAATTAACCCCGTATGTTCCGGACCTTTGCTTGACCATTTTTTTTCATTTCGGACCTTGGTGAAATTTAATTCGTGACCCCTGTTTTAGAAGCACATAGAGCAATTAGCAGGGTTGCATTAACATGCTGTCACAACAGTGGAGCAGTGTGGCATAATCGAACAAATGAGAGTGGCACACATCATGGGACGCTACATTTACTGCCAAATGGGACAGAAGGGAGCTCTCCAAAACTGAAAATTCATCATGTTTTTATAACTGTAAACGAGTTTAAAGTTGATGAGTTTTTAAAATAAATCGGTTAACTTTTGAGAACATGTTTTGATGTATGCTGAGACCACGATCATGGTCTCTACAATGCTCCAGAATCAATTGTTTTGTAGATTTTCTGGTGAGAGGATCTGTCAATGAAAGCATTAAAATGACCCTGTTGTGTCTTGAAGGGGAATTGTATTCATCTTTTCTTCATAGCTCATGGTTTGCTTGTAAAAAAACAGAGGCGGGTAGTATTTACTTACATAATGGTAAAATCATTTTACTTCTTAGAGTAGTTTAGCCACTTTAAACTTCCACTTGAATATTATTTATTTGGAGTATCTGTGAGTAAAGATATATTGTTATTCATTCAACAGTGATTAAATCGCATCAGACTTTTACGTTCAAAGAATCCCAGCTCCTGAAGGTGCACACTGCCGCTGTGTCCTTGGGCAAGACCAGTGCTTAATTTGTAAATTAGTAGTTTCAGGAACACTTTTGGTCTGATGTGATGGATTCGAAGAACAAACCAAAACAGTTGCCGGAACACTCTCATTAAACACAATTATATCAGATCATATCTTTGCCGGATCCTCCAAAATAGTTCACGGATCCTTTACCCTGAAAAACTGAAAGGTAGATCACGGGGGATCAAATTGAGTACTGGGCAAGACAGTTCACCCACCTTGCCTCCAGTGTCTACATACATACATGAGAGAGTGAATGAGTGACTGGTTCCTTGCTGTAAAGCGCTTTGGGCCTAATTAAGGTAGAAAAGCGCTATATAAATTGAGGCCATTTACCTTTTTTTTTTACTCTTCCATTAGTAATTATTTTGGTCAGTACTTTTTACTTCTATTTGAGTACAATTATTTTACTCAAGCAAACAGACAAACAAACAAACAAAACAAAACTATGGTATGTATTTAATGTCAGTGACTTCTGCAAATAATGTCCAAACTTACCTTTAGCTACTGTCTCCCCCTACTGTTTAAAATGAGACTTGCAGCTGGACTAAGAAGTTGTTAACCGTGACAGAACTATACATATAGTGACGTGCACAGACATTTTAAGGGACAGGTGCTCAACCAAGATAAATTTCCCTTAATAATCCAGTCATGTTGCGCTGGTTCATACATAGAAGTTATCCAGTTTACTCAGTTTGCTTTACTCCCGCGTCTTACAAAGATGGGCTGTACCATCTTCTCAAACGGGGGAAACACGGGACAGTGCCGTTTCCTTTCTGTGCTCAGGAGCACATCAGCGCAGCCGCGGCTCGAGAGGCAGAGGAGGAATGACGCGCAATTTGAAGTTGTTGAGCATTAAAACTGCATTTTCAGCACATGTTGGATTAGTAAGGCAAATATCTAAGAACAATAAAAGATATTAATGGTTATTTTTGGGAGGAAAAAAATGGTCGTGAGAAGGCCCGTGTGCACGTCCCTGACATACAGTGCCTTGCGAAAGTATTCGGCCCCCTTGAACTTTTCGACCTTTTGCCACATTTCAGGCATCAAACATAAAGATATAAAACTGTAATTTTTGTGAAGAATCAACAACAAGTGGGACACAATCATGAAGTGGAACGAAATTTATTGGATATTTCAAACTTTTTTAACAAATAAAAACCTGAAAAATTGGGCGTGCAAAATTATTCAGCCCCTTTACTTTCAGTGCAGCAAACTCTCTCCAGAAGTTCAGTGAGGATCTCTGAATGATCCAATGTTGACCTAAATGACTAATGATGATAAATAGAATCTACCTGTGTGTAAGCAAGTCTCCGTATAAATGCACCTGCTCTGTGATAGTCTCAAAGGTCAGTTTAAAGCACAGAGAGCATCATGAAGAACAAGGAACACACCAGGTAGGTCCGAGATACTGTTGTGGAGAAGTTTAAAGCCGGATTTGGATACAAAAAGATTTCCCAAGCTTTAAACATCCCAAGGAGCACTGTGCAAGCGATAATATTGAAATGGAAGGAGTATCAGACCACTGCAAATCTACAAAGACCCGGCCGTCCCTCTAAACTTTCAGCTCATACAAAGAGAAAACTGATCAGAGATGCTGCCAAGAGGCCCATGATCACTCTGGTTGAACTGCAGAAATGTACAGCTGAGGTGGGAGACTATGTCTATAGGACAACAATCAGTCATATACTGCACAACTCTGGCCTTTATGGAAGAGTGGCAAGAAGAAAGCCATTTCTTAAAGATATCCATAAAAAGTGTTGTTTAAAGTTTGCCACAAGCCACCTGGGAGACACACCAAACATGTGGAAGAAGGTGCTCTGGTCAGATGAAACCAAAATCGAACTTTTTGGCAACAATGCAAAACGTTATGTTTGGCGTAAAAGCAACACAGCTCATCACCCTGAACACACCATCCCCACTGTCAAACATGGTGGTGGCAGCATCATGGTTTGGGCCTGCTTTTCTTCAGCAGGGACAGGGAAGATGGTTAAAATTGATGGGAAGATGGATGGAGCCAAATACAGGACCATTCTGGAAGAAAACCTGATGGAGTCTGCAAAAGACCTGAGACTGGGACGGAGATTTGTCTTCCAACAAGACAATGATCCAAAACATAAAGCAAAATCTACAATGGAGTGGTTCACAAATAAACATATCCAGGTGTTAGAATGGCCAAGTCAAAGTCCAGACCTGAATCCAATCGAGAATCTGTGGAAAGAACTGAAAACTGCTGTTCACAAACGCTGTCCATCCAACTTCACTGAGCTCGAGCTGTTTTGCAAGGAGGAATGGGCAAATATTTCAGTCTCTCAATGTGCAAAACTGATAGAGACATACCCCAAGCGACTTACAGCAGTAATCGCAGCAAAAGGTGGCGCTACAAAGTATTAACTTAAGGGGGCTGAATAATTTTGCACGCCCAATTTTTCAGTTTTTATTTGTTAAAGTTTGAAATATCCAATAAATTTCGTTCCACTTCATGATTGTGTCCCACTTGTTGTTGATTCTTCACAAAAAATTACAGTTTTATATCTTTATGTTTGATGCCTGAAATGTGGCAAAAGGTCGAAAAGTTCAAGGGGGCCAAATACTTTCGCAAGGCACTGTATATAGGCCTATTATATATTCCTCCTCACCCTCCGCAGGTGATCTCTCTTTTTCCTCCAAGCTCGGGTCCTCTACCGTCGGCCTGGGAGCTTGAGGGTTCTGCCCAGTATCTTTGCTGTTCCTAGAACTGCACTTGTCTGGACCGAGATGCCTGATGTCATGATTCATCTTTTGTTACCCTGTTTTGCATGTTGTCTTTGATCTAGTCCTGTGTTTTATTTTGACATGTGTATTCTGTCCTTTCCTTGTGTATTTATACCCCTGTGTTTCACTTGTCCTTTGTCATGTCATTGTCTACGTCAGCCCCGGTTTGTTTGAGTTTTGTCATTTCTGGATTTCGGCTTTATTAAACATCACCAGTTTTGTTGCAGTCCTGCATTTTGGGTTTTATTTTCTTCACTCCACCTCCATCCATGGAGGTGGAGTGAAGAATGGAGATGTATTTCCTGGGATCTGCTGTTGTCACTCCAGTTTGGGGGTCACTGCCCCGAGTGCCCAAAATGACCACGAGCACCACTGATGCCTTCACCCTCCAGGCTTTCTCCAGCTCTTCTATGAGCTCCTGGTATTCTCTTGTTCCTTTTTCCTGACGCACTTTCCACCACAATGTCCGGTTGGTTCGCCATTACCATTCTGTCCTTCTGTATCTGGAAGTCCCGATGGATCTTGGCTGTCATTCTCTACCACCTATGGAGGTGTTTCCAACTTTAACCTTGTGGGGATTGGTACTTGGACACGTGCTCCATCAGGCCTCATAGAATTTATGATGCCGGCTAATCAGCTATGCGAACTACCGACCATTGCGCGGGTATTTTCCAAGAAAGAAAACACTCAATACTTGAAAATATGAGACAATATTTTATAACTTTTCAGCCTTTAATGTTTTAGACAAATCTTCAATTTAACCTTGTGTGTTGTATGTCCATGAGTTGGCACATTGCTGATTAGCAGGTGTTGTCTTAACATTTATTTATTTAAAAAAAAATGTGTGTGTGAAAAATCTATGAAAAAAATCAATGGGATATTTTATGTTGGATCAAGACACGTGACCGGGAGTGGGTGGGACTTTTGAGCTCTATTCACCTTATTCCACCCTGACCACTTTTGTGTCTTTTTGCCAGGATCGGCGCTTCCTTTGTACTGGCCGTTCATTAAGCGAAAAACGAGTGAAAATGTTTGCTGCTAAAATCTGATCCAAGTTCATTTGCACCAACAAGTCAACACTGCACCATTTCTCTGCGCGGCCTTACATCGGCTTTGTGTTCATGTAGTAACTGATTATATCTTGAATTGTCCAGTCCTAGTAAACTAATAGGAGTGAAGGGGCGGGCACAATTCATGGCGGCGCCCACGCAAATCTCCAGAATAAGGTGAATAAATATCTTATTCTATGACTGTTTAGGGCTTCCGTACCATATTGGTTGCAGGCTGCGGTTTAAAAAAAATGTGTACATTTCTACAACCAAGAAAAGTGTATTGTGTGATTGTTCAAGTTTATTAATGTTAAATTATATTCAATAACAAAGATAATGGTTCAGTAACAAAAAATATGGTATGTTACCTGCAGCTAAATACAGGCAAAAGACCCTTTTTTTTTAATCGGAGTACGTGAGCTCCCTCTAGTGGCTATGTTTATACACAATCACATTCTGTCAGTGTTCCAGGTTAAACACACGGTACAGTCAAGAAGACCAACGCCAGCTCAGGTCTGTCTGCGTTTTACTTTTGTCAAAATCTAATTATAAACTATTACAGGCGTGCCGAAAAACCTCTGGTGGGTCTACTTTCACTGAGAGCAGCAGGGTAGCTCACACATTACAGCCAAAACCATTACCAGTTTGCAGCGTTCCCTTAATTTCCTGCTGGTGCAATAAAACTCCAAGACTCATTTTCTTAAGTATTAGTGAAGTTAATGGTGCTCTAGTCGTGTCATTGGAACATAATCCACTTTGAGAGAAGGGCTCTTATGCAGTAACGGCCATGAAAACATAAAGTTTCAACCTAGTGCATAATTACAACACATAAAGAAAGGCTATATAAAATGCATATACAGTTATTATAAAAGTCTGGGTATGATTTATTGTGCAGGGTTATGATGAATATGTGCCAGTCAGGCAAAACCGAAGCCAAAATGAACGGTTCATTTCAAAAGTGTGCAATAATTGTGCAACATAATGAAACATGAGTTACAATGAGCCAATTCAACTGCAGAGCTATCAGGCTACGTAGTGTCACTGTGTGTGCAGAAATACAGCCCTGACCACACAGTTTGATCACCTCAGCTCTACACTGTACTGTCTACTGCTGCAACATAAGCATTCCTTTGAAAAGATAATATTTGTTCCTCGACAACGTGAGGTCATTTGTAACAGCAAAGTCAATCTGCAACCGATCAGAGCCGTGTTTCCCTGCATTCACCACACTGCATTTATCATGGCACTGCTAAAGTGATCCATCAACACAAGGATCTGTTCGGCCGGCTATTGTTATTTCAGTTGATTACTAAAACTGGGCCTGCTTCTGTTGGCAGGTATATGGTATGGTCTCATGTGCACTTGGTGACTGACGACCGGAGCACCCACTCAAATATAGAATGGCACATACGCTTTTACAATTACAGGGGGGTTTTAGGTTAGTCAGCACGGCTGTCACATTATATGTTTGGGAGGGATTCAGACTTTTAATATATTGTCACTGCGGTGTGAAAAGTGATAAAGACATGAAATAAATAAATATATGACTTGATATCTTGAGCATCTTTTAACACTGGGATATTTTACCATATACTAATTAATAAAACCATCCTACCAACTATCCATTAATCAATAAATACATCACGCAAGACTCAGGTCAATCATCCAACATTGACTTCTAAGCTTCCTAACTTTATAGATTTTAAAATGTATCAAGAATTGTAACATTTGAAATATCAAGGCCCATGCTTTACCCCTTTGAAACCTGTATGTTCGTTAACATTGGGGATTAGTGCCTTTTATCTCCAGCATGTGAAGAGATCAGCTCCATCACATAATGGCCGTGGATTAGCTCACTTCCAGATCTTAGCGAGGCTTCCCCAGCAGCACAGCTGTGTGTGGTATTCAGTGGGTGGTATTCGGAGTTGGGCCTTTAAATTCATGGATCAAGTGCGATGACTGCTGTCCACTGTGGCGTGTTACAATACAGTCACCTCGAGTGTTAACATGCAGCTGCTGAGGCTCCCCACACACATCTGCTCACACAGTTCAGGGTGATCTCAAATGAGACCCTCGTAATGCTAAATTAACTCACTCCTTGCACCTCTCCTTCAGCAGAAATCTCTCAGGAATCGAAAACATCTCGCTCTGTATTCTCGTCGAAACGGGTACAGTCAGATTTAATTGAAACATAAATAGCCGCTGCCAGATATAGTCAAATTCACAATATTTCTGCCACCACACATTTTGATTCTATGTTTTGTTTTGTTTATTCCATTGGCAATAGCCTGAGTAATATTGTGTACGGTAGATTCAATATTGGTTAATTCCATATACATTTCAAATCTATTGATCTATTACATTGTTTGATCTTGGCATCATTGTGTGTGTGGATGTGTACTGCGTGTACTGGAAGCACTTTGGTCTATAAGGAATTACTTTTTTTCAATTATGTGAAACCAACTCTATAGACCGTCAGAGAACAGTGTTGGCAGTCCCAAGCCTGGGTAAAGAGCTCCATTGGGAAAGAAATCCGGAGTAAAATCAATGCCACAACTTTAGACACTGTTTTAATTATAAGATATTGTTAAAAGAAAGTGCCATTATGTTTAATAAGATTATTCATATTAAGGTCAGTGTGGACGTGTAAATCTTATATCCTCTTCAACTCAAAACATGTGTAAGCTAAAAACTCTCACAGCAAGAGGTTTTATTCCTGTGCCTTGTGAGGTCTCCAGCTGCTAATTTCTCTCCTACCACTAAAATCATGTACAGTAGAGTCCTTGAGGATGAATGGAGACTGTTCTTGTGAGTACAGAATATCACATAGTAAGTCTCATGTGTATTCATTAATGTCCTGAACAAATAAATAAATTGATAAATAAACGGAATGAGGACAAATGACTTTGGAAAAAAAATCCTACCGAAAGATCTTTCAAATACCGTAGCCAGCTCAACTCCAGCTGCACTAAAATCGAAAGTCAAAATACGGGTTAAGATTGGGTTACCAACCAGGCCAAACTGTGCCCCAGACAGTGTTCATCATTCTGCTAAACCAAGACACTTCACAGGATTCATTGCCTTTTTCTCATAGCATTTCAGAAAACAAAAGCTACAAACCAGTCGCGGTAGGTGTGTTTAAATGCTTTGATGGAACCTTGACTTTCTGCACATGTGGAAGTGCACATTCTCTCTTTTATCTATAGGAATGAGGTGTAATGTTGAACCAGTAAATCACAGTTCAGTCTTTGTGTGTTAGCAGACAGGGCTGTCCACTAAGCTCACAGCCGCCAAAGCTACCCACTTAAAGGCCTTATTTATGCTCTATGGCTGGCTGCACACTTTCCTCAACACGGACCATTAATCTGTGGAGAACTGGAAGGAGCCAACTCATAGGGGCGCATTATATCTCACAACACTTTGTCTTCCAAGGAATATGCAAGAGAAGTGTGTAATCCCCTCAACATTATCTGCATTTCTTACTCAGTTTTTTTGTCCACTGTTTAAAAAGACAATCAGTGCATTTACAATTAAAAAGCTGTCAATAACTCACAAACGGTTTAGGTTAATCTTATTTTCTTAAGTTGAAGACGACTCACCTTTTACGCAAGAGCCGATGTCAACCATAAACTTTATTCAAAACATCTTTACTGGTTCTGCTACAGTTTGTTCAGACAGTGTATAAAGGGACTGCAGCACAGACAGAAAGAGATCACGTGCAAAATAAATAGTTTTCTTGAACCTTTTGAGGAAAACTATTTAGTCTTCTCAAGGCACAGAGTCACTGTTGCTCAACTCCCGAATCTTAGTCCATTTTACAAGTCAAGTTTCAAGTCATCAAACCAGTCATAATATAGTCTGACTTCAGTCCAAGTCACGACTTGTAAGTCCACACCTCTGCATCCAACTATTCAGACATTACTGTTCAGGGCAGCCCTGGGCATAGGCGAACCAGGCAGCACCCATCTGCTTGAGGGGGTGCCAAATTGCGCTTTAATTTTTCAATCCAATGAGTTAAGATTAAGGTTAAGGTGTACTTTAATGTCACCGTAGGGAAATTTGTCCTCTGCATTTGACCCATCCTTTGATGCTGCTGGGGCATTAAAAAACAATGGCCCTGTTACTATTGGGCTCTAAAATAAAAAATAAAATAAAATAAAACTATTGGGTGAAAGCACCAATCCACTGCTGGAGGTCTAGGTTTCAGTCATCGACTGCTCACAGGAAATTGATAGATTCTTTCTTTCAAACACGCTCTGGTTAGTCAACAAATCTTTGTTTAGTCCATCCTTTTGTCAATATTAACCATATAGCTCTTCAGCACACAGCTGGCAGTAAGGTACTTTCTTCTTTGAACTTTGTGAAAAAGTTGTTTTTTAAATTTATATTCATGTAACAGACAAATACAACATTAAACATGAGAGAACGTGGTCAGCTTTTCGGTTTCTTTGGTACATAGCCGAGTGTTTCCCACTCGGCTATGTTTCTGTCCAGCCTATTGTCTTTCACCATCATCTTTTACGACCTTCCCCGTCTCATGTCTTTATGGAGGCATAAGAAAATATACCAGGTTCTTGGTTAATCATCGGTCAGTGAGTGAAGAGGAACCCTTCTTCTGTGTGGTCCTTGCTGTAGTAGTCTGAACCTTAGCCCATCTCCTCCGCTGGAAAACAGTCATCCTTTGGCCGTCACACCCCACCAGAGCTCCCTTCATCACACTGGAAGGAAATCACAGGCCTGCCCCTCTAAACTTTCTGTGATTGTAACTTGTAATACGGTACAGTAGTTATTACTTTATTAACAGTGTTTAGTGAATAATGAAATATGTACATTAGGGTCCTAATTAGGGTAAGGATGAATGAGAATGAGTTGAATGAGAGTGTGTTTGGGTTTGTGAGTGCGGGTCAAGAAATGTAACATCCGCTGTACCAATTAAGAAACAAATTCAAAAATATATCTTTGCCTCTCCATGAAGATACATGTGACCATCTTTATCAGTCCCTTTATCCCAACAGTGGCCGACATCTCAAGAAAATCACAAACAAACCACGGCTCTCGGATCTAATGTTGCGTTGTAACATAAGAATATATTTAGCACAGGTTATGAGACACCTGAAAAAGAGCTTTTGTGAGAGAATCACCCTGCTTAGCCGACCACAACTTCTCTCGCATCAACCCAATAACTCAGACCATTTCTCAGACACAGGTAATACAGCTGCTCCCGTATCCATAAAACGCCCCCCAGCCTGCATGGGTTTTCTGAGCCGCCTTGACAAGTGGGTAAAACTGAGAGCGTGCCAGTCCCTAATGGAAATAAAACATGATACCCCGTATGGAGAAAGAAGCACTTGGGCTGTTTGTGGTTTTTAAAAACTGACCATTGTCACCTTATAGCTCTCTTTATTCCCGCAGCACTACCTTGATGTGAAAGGAGAGACGGCGCTTACATGTCCCCATCGTGAACGAAGAGAATACTGTTATTCTAATCTAGTGCATACATGTACAGTACAGGTTGTTTTTGCACATTCTTCTATTCTTCTTTTCATTTGCGGCACAAAAGACAATGCAAAACCACTGTGTTAATGTGCAAACCAATAGTAACAGACCAGCTACCACTTTGGTCCCACTTCGTAGCAGGCCTCCTATGCAAGCAACTTTGGGCCTGAGAGAGTGCTTTCCAGACCGTGGTCAGATAATTGCACATAGACCTACGCTTTGCCCCGTCATCTCCGAGTGTCTTTGTATTGAGCTAATGCGAGAGGGCAGCCAGTGTGGAGCCCGATGTCCCCTGCCTCTCCGTGGATCCAGCTCTGTTTATGTGCAGTGCAGCGCTCCGTGCAGCTTAGAGCCTAATGGAGTGTGAGACTGCAGCCTGGGCTTCTTCAGCTTGTGTTCAGCTGTACAAACACGCTGCCACTCTCTCCTTGTGTCTCTCTTACGCTACTCACTCACTTATATTTGTCTCATGTCATTTCATATTTTCCTGACCTTATCCCCCGGCCTCAATCAAATAAAGCAACGTGAGATTGTGTTTTGTGATTGTAAGCAAGAAAGTGGGACATACAGATACAAACAAGCTCGCACAATAAACATGAAGAGACAAATTACAGACTTCTTATAATACAGCAACCAATGTCATAGGTTTTGAAAGGAATACTGGTCCTTTAAATATATTAAACTGTTCATAATAATTTAAAATATAATACGTTAGCCTATGTCCCACTTCCTTCATGGGCAATGGTCTGAAAAACAGATAAAAAGTAGTGGAAGTATGAATATGCCAATGAAAAGGAAGTGCCCGTGAGACGACCAACTAAATGACCTTTGACGTAACAAGCAGACACCGGATGAAACCAATCGTTTGTGTATGTAATGGCCACTGTCACAATCAGGCTTCTGAATAAATTGACCGTGTCATGAATAATCGTTGCATCATTGTCTGGCACAACCTCGCTGTCACCGACCTCTTTCCCAGAAGTCAGAGCAGTAAAGAGTGTGTGGGTCGAGTGGAAATCTCAAGTTTGTGGCTCACGGTTGTCCAAAGTACAAGCACCTGAAAAAATAAGCTGCCTCGGCTGACTTATCCAAGTGGAGGCACCGCAGAGTCAAATATAGTACAACTGTCCCTTGACTCTCCTTCAAATTAAAGATGTATTTCATGATGCTGCCACAAGGTCAATTATTGTGGGCATGTTGTGTTATTAAGCTTTTTTTCATCATTCATTGGCCCATATATTTTCATTAGGATTCTTTTTTCCTTTTCCTTGTTTCTTGTTTCTCTTCTTTTGGTGATAAGCTTCAAATGTCTTGTAAAATTCTAGGATACACAACAGTCATCACTCTTAATCATTACAAGACTAAACGGACGGCTCTGTCTACAGCTAAAACACGTCAGAGGGAAATTCTTAAAGGACCTGTACCTGATTTTACTTGTAGAAATGGAATGAAACGTATTTTGTCCTACTTTCGTATATTGTAAACTCACTATTTTTCTTGCATTTTTGTGAAAGTGGCCCTGAAAAGTGACCCTGCAAGTCGTGAAATGTGCTTATAAACTTGTCCTTGTACAGAATTTGGATGCAACAAATATATTAGGAAAGTTACCAATGAGTTCGGACCCCAACTAACATTTTAATTTTGTGGCTTCCCCTTTCATTGTCTGTAATAAATAAATAAAATAAAAAAATCAGGTATAGGCCTTTAATAGTGAGGCTAATTTAAAAGAGGCGGAGTCATCTTTAGGCGACATCAGCACGCTAAATGCACGTACTGTAGGCCTTAACATAGAAAGAACGAGATATAACAACACGGGCACCACGAGGACCTCTGGCTGCATGCTGTAATGAGACAACGTTGAAGTAAACAGGTTACTTTTCTATTTCATTTCAAATCACTTAAGAATGCAACCATCCTTTTATCATTTAAAAATATATAATTGTTTATATCTGCAGGTAATATTAATATTCAGAGAATGCAGTTGTGGCTCCAGTGTGCAGGCTGTCGTCCCAGAACTGGTAAGTTTTTGACACGAAAGATCAAAATACTCTGAAAAGCACATCCAACATTCTCCTTTGAAGGTCAAGCGCGGGGAAAAGACGCCATTTTTCAAAAGACCATTTGCACGCTAACCTTTTTGCAACATAGCCTTCATCGCCTTCTCTGCAGATTAGTGGGTAGTTGCACAGGCCTCGTATTCACACCTATGCTTCAACGTGCCCTTTTCACCACTGCCGTAATCTCCTGCAAGCTATAAAAACGTCCAGAAGAGGGCACTCTACCTCTGTGTATGCTTTGCTTGATAACAGAGCTCTCCTTCTCTGTGCTGTAGCGACAAGAGCCCCTCAGTGTGACAAGTTTACACAGACCATCTGCAGACCTCCCCACCGCCATAAAAACACTAATCACAAGGTCATAAAATGGGACTCCATAACGCTACCCAGAATGCAGGGGTGCGTCTCAAAATATTAGACGCTCTAAAAGCTGTAACCCATGAGAGAGTGGAGCTGGACATGAATGTGGTTATTGATATCGGTATTAAATAGAACTTTTAAAGGCATTTGCGCTGGGCCTCTCTTCAAGGTGGCAGGGACATGTAACTTTTAAGACCCTTGGTGGAATCTGAGTTGACTCGTCTTGTATTTTCTCCATATTTTAAAAGGGATTTATTATTCTAAAGTCACGTTTTCTAGCTTTTATTTTTCAGGGGTCTCCCTCTTTCAATCAAAATATGTGCTCCTCACTGCTATATGTCAGCACATACTCTTCCATAAAGTCAACCATCACCCGACTTCGTGGCAGTGCTCAAATTACCTGCGCCGCCTTTGTTACTTATAGCTTTTGTTTTGGGTTTGTTCCAAATGGTTTGAATTTGCAGTAACTACTATTCTCTCCTAGGATTTTGTATTACTGTGTTATTACAACTAAGACCTGTGATTTAAAAAGCCTGAAAAGTGCACCGCTAAGTTTTGTATTTAGAAATGATTTAATGTTCAGTTTCTGTTTTGTGCGTGCGTGTGTGCGTGCGTGCGTGCGTACGTGTGTGTGTGTGTGCGTGTGTGTGTGTGTGCGTGCGTGTGTGTGTGTGTGCGTGCGTGTGTGTGTGTGTGCGTGCGTGCGTGTGATTTGTAGACAGCATTTTTTTAGACACTTTACAACAGTGGTTGACTGACAACCACTGTGGAGCTCAAATTTATTTCAACAACAAGCTGACGCTTTATGGGAAATAAAACATGGTGGGATACAGCGGTGGTGAAATCACTATGCCACCCACTTTGTTCTCATGCTCAGCGGGAGAAGGTGAAGGAGAAGTTCTCTGATAGTTTGTTTTTTACGTGAGGGCATGAGGCTCATCATGGACCGGCCCGAGCTCAGCGGGCCGCTCAACGGGCACTTGTCATCTCGAGTGTGAGGCAGCTGGGGTTATCCTCAGAGACACAGCGAGGTGAAGTGGGTGACCATGTTTGAGGTCCGCCCAGCTGTTATTGCCCCTAATATTCAACAGATGTCTGGAGCTCGGCCGCTAAGTCCTCGCACATGCCGGAGCAAGAAATCAAAGCAGAAGGCAGCAGCCCGGCTGCAGTGGGGCTTACGCACAGCTGTCTCGCGCTCACTGACAAAGCTCTGAGTGTACCAAATCACTGTCATTAACTATTTAAGGCAATAATGGACTCAATTAACATCACCCCAGTGACACCAAGGCACAACCACAACTTTCTTCTAAAAACTACACCCACACTTCACCTGTCAGAAGACTCCAAAGATTTATGATAACCTTTATTGACACTATAATGGTGATACTCAAACATTTTACAAAACCTGATGTGCTCCTAAAAGCATATCTCATCAACGTATTTGCCTTTTACATCTGTTAGTGGTGGTTTATGTTGCAAAAATATTTGTTACTTCCCTCTCTATCAATTTCATAATATTAGCCCAGTTTTCATCATGTCAAGCAGCTTTCAGGAGTGAAACCCTACACTTTTAAATGTGCAAGTGAAAATCAAGTGGAATAAAAAGCACCTCTGTGTCCGCACACATTATCCATGCAGAGGCTCTCATTTGAGGGCGAAAATAAGAAAGTGGGGAGTTGCTTTGCTCCAAGTGGTCACAAGGGGGTTGAACATTTGGAGCTCCAGCGTACGCAGCTCGCTTACTTTGGAGAGCGCTACACGGAGGGCAACATTAGATATAATGAAACATTCACTGACCTGCTCTCTGAAACCTCCGATAGGGAATATCCTAACTGGAACTTTTCAGCACAACATCTCTAAGTCTAACCAGAGCTATTTGTCAGAAATAAGTTACTACTCTTTCCTACATTTTCCTACATTTGATTTAATGTTTCTCTTGTTATTGAGTCTTGTAACGTCTGCAAGTGTGAATGTTTTTCAGCCAATTTTCAGTTTTACTTCTTTGCTGTAAGAAACATAATATAAATTGGAGTCGTCATTATTTAGAAATATATTCCAACTTCTGAAAAGCATCTCACACCACCCAAAGATCATGATTTGAAATGATCAGCCAAGAAATGCCAAGCCAAACTACTCCAAATACACTTTGCCCAATCCCACTTTATACGATATTACTTGGATCTCTTGCTCTTACACTATTACATTATATGGATTTTCTGAAGCAATATGTGATATGTTTTACATTGTAATGTCATTGTGTGTGTGTTTTAAGCAGCCAGTATTTTCATGGGATTTTAGGTGAGCTGTGTTAATTGTCTTTCATTTGTTTACTAGGAAGTGTATTCTGAACAACCCTGTGAGGGTCTCAGCGGCTGCAGCGCATGTGAGTAAATAAAACCATTTTAATACATTGCATATGGTGAAAAAATCACTACCTTTGTTGCATGGCCTATTATGTATTTATTTAAAACACTATTTAGATAAGGAAGTAGAGACAGTAGGAAGTAGAGACAGATCATTAATCCATTGATCAATGATAAGTAAGTATGAAATTAAACTTTATTTGCATAGCACTTTTCACAGACACAATGTCACATAGTAAAATATTTAGAAACAGCATACAGTATGTAAGCAAAGCACTGCTCATTCACCTTGAGCCAACACTTGCACCAGAAGAGGAGTTTGTGAAACTTAGACAAACTGCTGCCTGTAGCCTCGCCAGCTTATCTTAGCTTGCTGCTTACAAGCAGCCTTTATTCTGAATGGCAGAAAATAAAGCAAACAGGTAAGAATAAGGAATTCTCTACTTTCTCTTGCTGATCCTCACGATGTGTGTGTGCTGCGCCTGAAAAGGCACAGAGCTGTTGAACTGACTTGATTCATTTTGTCCTTTTCTTATTAATGTCAAGCAGCATGAAACCGAATGAAGGCATACCTCATTATGTTCCTTTGACTTTGTAAAAAATGACTGTTACTCCAAATTTGTTTTCTATAGACAGTGCGTGTATTCTGTTAATCCCCAAAACTTAAGTCACTAATAAAGTGTCAGAAGTAAGTCAAAGGTGACTAACTAAATGATGTGTTAAATGACCATTACTTGTTGATTTAATGCTTCAGAGCTGACATACCCTGGGTTAAATCTGTGTTATGTGGTCTGCATGAACTAATAAAATGTGACAAACTGTTTCCACACAAACAACACACACACTTACGTTGTTGACATGACCAATACTTAATTCAAAACAGCTTAAATTAAAATAGCAGACTTTTACACGCAAACATCTAAAAATATCCACTCCCAAAGTCGCTCTCTGGAACTTGATTAAGGGTGGGTTCTTTGTGCAGTGCGTGAACCTGACCCTGGTTTGCACCATGTGGGGGCCGACCCCTTACCGATACAACATGATTCTCTCCAAAGTCTTGTGGACCTCAGACATACTGCAGTGGGTTCCCTTTGTAGGTTTTCTATGGTGTTAAAGAGGGACTATTGCCAACAATTTCAACACAAAATAGAAAAATGAGAATCAGAAATCGCCATAAGATATATACAATATACATGTGTGCAGACAAAAGCAGTTCTAAACAGGTGAGTTGTCAATCTTAAACAGGACAGGTCAGTGATGGGTCGTTACTCAACAGGCAGAGCGTTCCACAGTCATGGACCAGCCACTGAAAAAGAATGAACCCTTCTGCTTGCTTTTGGTCCTGAGGAGCTAATCAATCTTAGTCACCTCTTGGACAGCATTGTGCAGCATGTACATTACATTAAGAGTGTTATCTGACTTTTAAAACACTCTGTCACGGGTTCTAAAATCTATGTAGCAATTCCAGGTGGACGTTTGCTGAGAATCTGGAGAACTCTGTAAGGCTAGTCTATCATAAACCTGCTGTACAATATTCAAAGAGTCAGACAATGCAAGTAAGAGACCAGTTATCTCTCACTAGCCCATCCAAAACGAAGGACATGGTTGTGAGAATGCGGGGGAACAGCCGATTGGCGGTGTCTCAAGCCAGAGGGCACAGGAGCTGTGGCCTGAGGATGGATCTCAGCCGACCCCCTTCTAGGTGTCAGTGTTATGACATGTGTACTGCTCCACTGTTTTCTCTCACAACAAGAGCACTTCATCGTTCAGGGTGGCCAGCCTCATAAAAATGCTTGATTTACATGCTGAGGATCAGACCGTCCACATTCCCCTTTTCCTGTTGCACTTACGCTTCACTTCCTGTGAGTCTGCACAGAGCGTCAGGAC